>JAMXSV010000019.1:600000-934256 GCA_027559495.1 Aurifilum marmelostoma | reverse complement strand
ATTACACCTTGCCTCCTTAAGCAGCAACTCAACTATACGCACTAAGATCTTGCTAATTAAGGCTAAGGTTCTTAAAGACAACTAACCTTAGAATTAGGACCTTTGCAACTATATATAAGGCTATTAATATAGATATTGGGAAATTTATAGCAGTTAAGATACTTAGGTCTAAGCAAATAGCATCTATACTACTTGCTATACTTAGATAAGAGATAGAGATCTTCTTAGATACTAGCTATATATATTATTGCTTCTAAATCTTAACTGCTATGCTAATCGAATCTCAGCTGCATATTATTAATTATCTCGAATTAGAAGATTAGGACTAGCTATATAAGGAATAAGCGATATTTATAGGCCTTAAAGAGGGCAGCTTATACTCTTTAATGCTAAGTAGGAATATTATATTATATAAGACTATTGCCTATTAGGTTCTTTTTTAAATACTCTAGGCATTTAACTATCTAATATTAATTAAGATTATCTATTAGGATATAAAACTAGAGAATATTCTCTATTCAAAAGAGCTAGGCAGCTAATATATCTTTTAGCTTAGGGATTTCAGCCTTTCCAGCTAACTTGCTCTAGCAAAAAATTTTATTAGCACTTATCCTTATATAGCTCCTAAATTATTTAATAAGGCTCTATTTAGATATTAGGATAAGATTAATATTTAGTCTCTCTTTATTACTATGCTATAAACGCTTAATCTTAATAATTTCCAAAACTAAAGCAAAGACTTTAAGACTCTATACAAAGCATAGTATACAGCCTTAGAGAGGGCAGAGCAAGTGAAAGTCTTAGAAGGCATAGCGCAAACTGCTCTGCAAAAGCGCTAGTTAGCTGCTATAATACTTATCAAGCATTTTAATAGAAAAGGGCTTAGTACCTTAAGAAAGCAGATTTTAGCGCTTCCTTAAGCAGACTACTATTGCAAGGAACTAGCTTTTACCTCTACACAGCGCACTTTCCACTTTAATAAAATCTAATAAGCTTCGCTAGCTATGCTAAGGGCCTTGCATTTACGCATAGCAAAACCTTTGCCTTATATAATAAAGAGCAATATTACTAAGCATTAAAGTAATATTATATAGAAAATTAAAAAAAGACTTTCTAAAGTATTTATAAATACCTTATAGATTATAGCTAAAGCTATATAAAGCAAATATAAATAACTTAATTTAGTTTATAATTTTCTATTAATTTTATTTATTTTATTTTACTAATCTATAATCTTATATAAGACTAGGGATCTCTATTATCCTCCTTGCCTTCTAATTCTCTAGCACTATAATATTATAGTCTTGCTCTCTCTAAAAATATTTAGAATTAGTTATAAGGGGCTATAGAAAACCTTTTACTCTGCAATATATCTTTATTCCCTCTAAAGATATAAAGTCTTATATTATACAAAGCAGAGATATAAAGGGCTCTTAGTCTAAACTCTAGTTTAGCAAGAGTATTTTTCTTTATATTATTAACTCTAGAAAATGCTAAATAATATAGCTATTATAGCTATTAAATGCAGATATTTCTAGAAGCTTATTAGCTTTTTACTAGCTTTGCGCTTAATGCCTAGAACTATACTAGAAGAGTAGATTAGCAGCAAGGCAAGGCCTTTTTCAGATAAATAATTAAAGATCTGGATAGCGTATATATGCTAGAATATATAATTCTTAAAGTACGCTGCTTCTCTATTTTGCTTTTTGCAGAGCAGATAAGAAAGCAGGCTTAATAACTGCTAAAAATAAGCATAAATATATATAATAAGATCCTTCCGAGTTAAAAAGGCGCTATAAAATAAATAATAACCTATAGGCTAAAGGCTATATTGTGCAGAGATATAGGAGATATAAGTCTTAATACTTAGGTTATCTATATTAAGGGATACTAGGCAAATAATGCATTTGCACTTATTAGCAAGAAAGCTGCTATTATAGTTATTATTAATATAATATATAAAATTATTAAGAGAGACTTAGCTATTGCAGATTGCATATATAATCTGAATAGCTATACTAGCCCTCAGAGTAGAAATGCTAATAAGGCGCTTAGGAAAGTTAAAAGCATACTGCTTGCTATAGACTATTTCTATATAATTGCTCTACTAAGATAGCATTTGCATAGTAAATAGAGGTAGGCTAAAACGCCTGCATTTAGAGCACTAAAATAGGGTAAATAAAATTGCTTAATATACTTATATATGCCTTATTAGTTTATTATGCTGCCCGAAGCTTAGTTAGCAAATAAAATAAGTAAGCCTAGAATCTATTGCCTTTTTATCTATAGGACTAGAGGCAAGTATAGGCGCCTAGGGCTCTCCTTATATTAAGATTATATCCTAGCATAGGTTGGTCGTCTCGTCGCCCTTACTAGTTATCTGCAGGGCTGCAAATTAGGCTTCCTAGCCTAAGTTTGCAGAAGCTAGGAATAATAGGCCGCAAGATAGCTGCAAGATCAATTCATAGCTGCCCTTTATATAGAAAACTAGCTATTATATAGCCTTAAGCAACTTAGCCTCTGCTACTCTATTAAATATAATCGCTAGTGCCTATAAGCGCATTAGCCTATTAATATCTAGCCTTAAATATAGTCCCAAGCTAGTATAGTGCTAATAGGGGTCCTCCTACAGACCTTAAAGGCTAGCATAATTATTTTTCTGCTATAGCTATATAGTTTATTAGAAGTATAAGTCCTACTGCTTTAGGAGCTCTTATTTATAGAAATATTCCTACTAATATCTTACTATGCCCTTTGCTTGCTTAGTCTCTTACGCATTAGCGCTTTTTGCTTTTAAGGAGTTAACTTTATTAAAGAGCTATTATATAGTAGGGCCTATTTTAATCTTGCTAATTTAGTATTATATAAGATAGATAGGGGCATTAGGATTAATATGCTGCAAGATGCTATAGAGAGAGATTGCTTTCTCTAATCCTGCAAGCTTGCTAAAGTGCATTTTTGGAAAGTTAACCTAAATATTCTAGCTTTAATAATTCTTCTAGAAAGTTGCTTTTATATTTCTTATAATCTAGAAGCATTTAGTATTAATTATATGCTTTATTTAAAGCTTATAAGACTATAATCTTTATTATAATAAAGAGAGAGAAGGCAAAGGGCAGGAAGATAAAGAGATTATATAGTTAAGTAGGGGGGGGGGGGGGAGGGGGTTAGTAAAAAGCTAACTTACTATTAATAATCTCTCTAGCATTAATATAAAATAAATATAGCTGCGCTATCTTCTTATAGCTAGCAATTATATAAAGCTAATACTAAAGTAGATTAAAGACTATATAATCTAATGCTATTATATATTTACTAAATATCTTCTTTTTCTACTTTAGAATAGTAAAGCTATTATTGCTAATAATTAGCTAATATATTATATCCTCTAAGCGCTTAAAGGGTATCTAGAATGCATTTTGCTGCTAAGCCTAAGCAATAAGAAAGTAGATAAAGCAGAAAAGCAGAATAGGAAGAAGCGCAAGGTTAAGCTCGAAACTAGATTATAATTAGATTTATTAGGAACCCCCTATTAAATATTTAAGTTATAATATATATCTTTTTTAGTTTATTCTAATTAGGATAGTAGCTCTTTTTAATTTATTATAAACTAGAGTTATACTAATCTTAAGATATTAGCTGCCTAGATAGCCCTTATTTTGCTATAACTATAATATAATATACTCTTACTAAATACTAAATAGCATTTTAGATTAGCAATTAGTTAGGAAAAAGAGAAAGAGGTATATATAGATTATAACTTAGTTCTATAATACTATAAAAATATAATCTATATACTTCTATAATGCTTGCAGAAGTCTTTAAAAATCTTTAACTATTGCTAATACCTTTTTATATTTGCTATTATCTCTTAGACCCTACTTTTCTTTTAGTATAATAGCAATCTACTATATAGATATATTAGTTATATAATCTAGTTGCAAAGGCTAAATAGGTAGTTAAGCTGCAGGCAGGAGAGTAAAAGGAGCATAGTTTAAAGGGATAAGCAAGTTAAGAGTATAAGCAGGGAAGTAAGAGGTAGCAGAAGAGAAAAATGCAGACTAACTCTAATAATATTCTAAAGTAGCTTATTATTAAGAGAACTATTTATATCTTAGGAGCAAGCAAGATATATTATAAATATACTAGCAAAAGCCTTCCTCTAAAGCCTTATAATCTTAGCTTTAGCAGCAGCAATTAATATCTTAAATACTATAATTGCTATAGAAATATATATTATACTTTTGCGCTTTATCTTAAGAATAAAGTTCTAGATTTAAGTAAAATAGCTTAAAAGCATAATATAATTATTAATAAAATTTAGAATAATAATTTTAGATATATAGTTATCCTAAATAATCTTTACTTAAAGCTTCTTATAATTAATATCTAAATGCCTTTTAAATATAAAGCTAATATTAAGTTAGCTTAAAAAGCTAGAAATTAAGATAGAATAAGAAAATAAGCATATCTATTCTAATTAGAAAATATTCAAGCGCAATTAGCCTCTATACTTAAAGCTATCTTATATAGAATATTATGCTTAAAGAACTTTTGCTTATATACTTCTATTATCTTTAAGCATTATATTAGATGCATTAAAGCGCAATATACTAGTCTTTATACAGCTTATTATATAGATTAAAGCTAGTTAATATAATAGCAAAAGATTTAGAATGCTAGACTAAGTGCAAGCTAAATAAAAATTCCCTAAGAAGGAGGCAGCAGAAAAAGAATATACGCATAGTATAAAGCACTGCAATTAAGGCATAAAAGGATATACTTAGAGTATTATAAAAGTAGCAAAATGCAAAGATAGGCTAGTAGCTTATTATATAAGAAATAAGATAAAGCGCAAAGGGATATATATATAAATATAGGATAGAAATATAATATTTCTAATAGATAAAAGCTTGCCTTGCTAAGCCTTATAAATGCAAATAGCAGTTAGGCTACTAGCGCTTAGCCCTCTTTCCCCCCCCTAAGCCCTTCAATTTAAGGACTACCCCCTAGCCTGCGCTCTGCAGAAAGTAAGGCGGCAGCTAGCAAGGCTGGACGAGAGGTCAAAACAGAAGGCAAATGGAAGGGAGCGAAGGGGGCCGAGGGATTGTAGCTGAGAAGCCAGGGCTTAAGCCGGGTCGGGACCATCTGAGAGGAGGGGACGCTGCTATACCGTATCTGGAGGAGCTGAGTCATCGGGGAAGGTGCAGCGATTTTCTGACTCCGCTGGAAAGGGTACGTACTCCTCAAGCTCCCTCACTAGAATCTGTCGCCCCACACTATTGTTGATTTCACCTCCAAAAGCGCTGAACACTTTCGCAGCGGCATCAGAACGCGACCACGAGAGGCGTCAGCAACCGTCCACTGATCCTTCTGCTTACCCAGGTCGAATTCCGCTACATGCTCAAGGCGATCTTTGGTTCCAGAGCCAGTATGGCCCCTGTAACGCGGGCGTCCAAGCCCAAGCTCACGCCTACGCCTGCGCCCGCGCCGAGCAGAACAGACGCGCCCAGTCCGAAGAAAGCAGACATCCCGCTGCAGTCCATCGAGGGCCACAATAGTGTTCACAAAACGTCTCAGAAGAGCAAAGCCCGCTCTAAGGCATACAAGAAAAAGAAGCGACAGCAGGCCCTCGCCGCCTTCAAGAAGATGGCCGACGACCCCGAGCACCCTCTTGCCAAGGCACAGCTAGCTGCGATCCGAGCAACCATCTACAAGCCCCGCACCGCCCGCTCTGGCCGGTCGAGGAACACCAAGAAACTTGAGAAGCTGGTGCTGAGACAGAAGGAGGAGGAGATTGAAGAGCACAAGAAAGATGTCGGCAGTGCTGTTCGGCAGGGCCAAGGACCCGAACCCGAGGCTGACGGCAACCATGGGGGTCGAGGCAGTCGACGGACCAGGAGGGGCCTCGTTTAGTATGCGACTCAGCTCTTTTCCAAGTTGTTCTGACCTTGCTGTGCTCTGAGCCGCACAAGCATGGCAACACAATATGTCCCAATGTAACTAATGATCATGAGTACGTACTGTTCATCGACAGCCGTTGAAAAGCTGGGGAGGTGTATGCGGCTAACAAGCACTACCAGCTGATAAGGCTTCGCGCCGGCATGCATGCCCGGCAGCCCTGCCGATCTGACCGAGAGCCATACCCCTCATGAGCCGGTCCCCGGATCGAACAAGGTCACCGAGTTACAGCCAGTTCGGCACGACCTGTGTGTCCTAATATGAAGGCGGCTTCCGTCTCCAATCACACCTAACATTTGAATGAAATACTATAAGGTGCTACTCCAAATCTAGAGTGTGTCAACAATTACTTTGCCGCCCGCTGCCTGCCGACTCCATTCACACTCGCCATGGCGATCGACCAGATTCTCGAACAGAAATATCCAACGGGACTCTCTGCCCGTCTGGCGGCATGAAACAAGACCCTCACCAGCGTGACGGCCGGCGTTGCCCCATCTTATCTCCAAGCAAATCTAATCGTCCTGCCCTCCCGATATGCGAACGACTTTCGTCTGCTGTGCGCTCGCAACCCCGTTCCCTGCCCTCTCGTGGCCGAGTCTGCAACGCCAGGCGATGCAACCTTGTTGCGGTCTCACCTCAAAGCACCTGTCCACGCAACTGTCTCGAGCGGGGAAAGGGGAGATGGCCAAACGCAAGTAGATGAGGTGGTGCTGCCGGTGGCTGAAGATATCGATCTACGCCACGACTTTCCCAAATATAGGCTCTACAAGAATGGACACGCTGATGGTGGTGACGTGCTTGACATTGCGTCTATGTGGACGGATGATCATGTCGGCTTCGTGATTGGGTGCTCCTACAGCTTCGAGTCGGCGCTGGGCGCTGCTGGTCTGCCCCCCGACACCAGATCCAAGGGCGCAACGTGCCCATGTACAGAACCAACATTCCTCTGTGTCCCGCAGGCGTATTCACCGGCGCGACATACGTCGTCTCCATGCGCCCATACAAGGTGCAGGATATTGAAAAAGTCCGCAACATCACTCGCCCGTACGTGGCTACCCATGGTGAACCCATCGCGTGGGGCTGGGACGCAGCAAATAAAATAGGCATCGACGATATTACGCAGCCTCAATGGGGTGACCAGAGTCTGAAGCTGGATGGAAGTACCCACCCATTTGACGAGAGCGAGGAGGGATACGTGCCCGTTTTTTGGGGCTGTGGCGTAACTCCGCAGAATGCGGTTGAGATGGCAGGGCTGGAGGGCACAATTATGGCCCATAGTCCAGGCCACATGATTGTACTGGATGTGAGGGAACACGAGGTCTTTCCCACGGCTGTTGAGAAGATGTGACCGTCTCTTCTGTCTTACAACTCCGCAGTTCTCAGGCGCAGAGACTTGAAATCGAGCATTTTGTGCTATTCATACATGCTTCACTGTCCGCTCCCTGTGCATGCGTTCATGTCCCTTTCTCTTGCTCCTAATTCGTCGTGGTATCTTCATCATCCGTCCGTACTATCCAACATGCCGCCACAGTGTATCTCGGCCCGCCGACGACCCGTATGCCAGTCAGTCCATTCAGGTCATATCCGTTCAAGGACCACTCCTGAAACGTTCATAGTGCATTCCAGTAAGCTCAATTCTCATCAGGCAAGATGGCCGAGCGGTCTAAGGCGCCACGTTCAGGTTCTCAAAACTTGAATATCTCTTCGTGGTCTCGCAAGAGGCGTGAGTTCGAATCTCACTCTTGTCATTTTTTGGTTTTGTCTACTAATGAGATTTTTTTTTCCTGCGTCTCTTGAAGGCCGTCAAGTTTGTATTCCAGGTGGAGAAGGTGATAGTCAAATGAGTCCAAGTTCAGTAGGAATGGTAATTACTGAAGACTGGATGACCTGCGGGCACTAAATACCACATATCCAATTTGGTAATATTTAGAACGTTAACATGCGATTCATCTGATTTTCGTCCTCATTAGCCTTGCCAGTTCTTAATCTGAAATATTCGAACCCCCCTCTTTCCGGATACCCCGTTACATTAATTACCACAATAGACGTGCATTCCAGATAGGCTCAACGCAGCAAGTTCTTGCATCGTACGTAGCTCTTCAAGTGGATATTGCGGGATCTTTCTTCCGGTGCAAGGTCTTATACAAACGGTGCTCGCTACGCCAGATCGATGTTAAATCTCGAGGCACTATTGTAAGGAGCCAGCCTAGCACTCTGGAAAGTAGCTATATGGCCTGTTCGCGCATGTCTACTTGAGTAGTGATCCGAGACACAGAAGTAGTCAAATCACTCCCTTTCGCTGTCGCATAGATGAGACCAAACTGGTTCAATGTCTGTTTCAGCAAGCAATAGTTAATTATTATTTGACATGGGAAGGCAAACACCAAATCTCTCACAATCTATCGGAATCTCATTATGAAATCTCTGTCAAATTAGTACGAGAGCACGTCTCGATTGTCTGCTGACATTAACCTTAGAATTGAGCTTTAATTACAACCTAGCTGATAGACAACAAAGATGTCTGAAATAGGGCATAGAAATATGATTAGACAATGAAGTAGCACAGTCGATTATATTCCTCCGACACACGTCCTTTCCTTGTCACAACGACAATCTCTGCATAATCTTGTGGCTGGTGTATCGTGCACTTCTTCAATGTCTAATAAAGGCCAGACCACTTCCTTGCCGCTGCAGTTCAGCCGGAACCATACCAAACTCCTTGCTCAAGACTTTCGTTGCATTCAGAGATGCAATGGCCCCAGCCTCGGCGCATTCGGACAATGACTGCCCTACGCCTGGGGTGTGGCTCTGGACGAATTTTTCCGGCAGCACAAACTTGCTAGTGGTGGTCGATTGCATGCGATCCAGGTGCTTCTTGACCGTTTCTGTGCGGCTGCCAGACGTGTCAAGGTTCTTATACCTCTTCCCTGGATGTGCCAGGCGGTCACACGCGATGATCAGGGAACAAAGTCCCGCAGCGAGTGCCGTGGACACGGAGCTCCCCGAGATAGTGTCATCGGATTTGAGAAAGGGGATGACGCCGGCTGCCACGTCTTGGCCGCGTATCATATAACTGTACTTTGACTCGTCCACTTCACGGAGCAGCTTCCCGTACTCATCGCAGGCCGCGATGACTATAAGTGAGGGCAGTGACGGCCCTATCCACCCTGCAGGATAAGCGTCGACGATCCTGGAGCCCTCGTCATGGGTGCTGCAGGTCATCACGATATCGTCCTTCATCGCGTTGATCAGTTCGTCGTGTAGGTCTTGGTCTTTGTCGCTGATGACGAAGCTCATGGAGATCACGTCAACACCTTTGCTTCGGGCCCATTTAATGGCCTGGTAAGAGATCGTCTGGTCAGTAATAATAATATTGAGTGCCGGCACCAGACCAGTCTGTCACAGGGGCGTTTAGGGGGGGACATCTATGATTGACCAACACCATACCTTCGTAACCCTCTTGGGTGTGATTCCATATGAGTCCTCAGCAACCCTCGCCACGTAGATCTCACAGAACGGGTCGATGGCACAGATCAAGTTGGCCATTTGGGTTCCATGAGGGTTGGATGCGAATTGCCAGGGACTGAGCCTCGAGTCCTCATCAACAAAAGACCGACCACCCTGAATCCGTGACCAGAGGCTTCTGTTGTCCTCGTGTTGATCTACCTCCTCTACCTCGGTGGGGCCCCTGCGATACTCATTCTGTCTGTGCTTTTCGTCCAGCCGGACTTGGTTCTCGCCCTTGGAGCTCACTACTGCAAGCTCGTCCTTGGCACCACGGACAGCCATTTCTCCTGTGGCGTCATGTGATACAGGCGAGACGCTCAGGATGCCGGTGTCAAGAATCGCGACTTTTGTTGGCTGGTATTGGTGGCTGCCCTTCGCGGCTTTTCTTTGTTTCACCAAGACTTCCAGGTTCGTCAACCATCGGGCGAGCTTTGGTGCCACGCGATAGGCGCTGATATGACGGAGAGACAGTGTCAAACAAATACGCAATGTTATCTCGGGGTATGGGAAAGCCTAGGATCTAGACCTTTACACTTACATCTCACTCAGGTTTGCCAACTTTGGCGTGGGATACCAAGGAATCGATTCGACTTTACCTATCCGCGCATGGAAAGACTTTTCCTTCTTCAGATCTATCAGTTTCTTGCGGATTTCCGTGATTATTTTTCGGCAGGATTCAAGAGAGCAAGTCTCCTGGACAGATTTCTTCGTTAGCTTTACTATGAACAAAGACTCGATAGTACTGCTAGACAAAAGCCCCCCAGGAAAAGGAGGTTGGTGTGTGTGGTGAGGACGCTTTTTTTTTTTTTCCAAAAAAAGGGGGAGGGGAGGAAGGGGGCGTTGAACAAACCTGAATGATTTTTATCTCGAGAGTTTCGAGCTGTAATGCGTCTTCGTGGTCAGTTCCCAAACACTGTGGGTTCTTCCTGTCTGGGCAGGGAAATTGATGATGTCCCAACGGTAATCACAATCATGACTTGCCTGTTCAAGAGACCTGATCCCTTCCGCACTGAACCAATGGCTGATCACTGCCCGCTTGCCACTAGAGTATAGGTGCAGCTCACGGATCCTGCTCTTCACCTCGCGACTGAAGATGGAAATGGAGAGGTCGAGGACCTTCCAGTCAAGAACCTCAACTTGAAACTGGTGTACGTTTGCGGCCATTTCTAGGTCGTCATGAGGGTTGACCAGCCTATCTGGCACCTTGAGCTTGATGATCGTCCTGACTTTGTTCCGGTACAGCCAGTCGAGGACTTTGAACACTTCCGAGTGCTTGCGTTCGAGATGAGAGCTTTCCTTGAAAGTTTCTCTTTCTTCCTCCATCATGTCCAGTGGCGGCAACTCGACGTACCGCAGAGTCGATTCGTACGAGACCAGCTTTTGGCTCGGGCTGTTCGATATAACCGAATCCACAAAATTCGATACTCGGTAGATTTTTGAGTTGAATCGAGAGATATCAAAACAGAGATCGCCGACTGTAAAAATGTAGCATCGCTATTAGTTACTGAGTGCTCAGAAATGGGACGGCCGGGCTCGACATGAGAGCGTATGCGATGTGATGCACCGCCTGCTGCACTCCATGACAAGGGTCTGGGCAGCGAAAACTTGACTTGAAAGGCTCCTTACAGGTTTCTGTGTATCACGGAGTAGAAGTCGTCAGTCAAATTATTACCCCAATGTGTAGGGGTATCTTGCCGCCCTCCAACCTACCGTCAGAATCGTGGAAAATGTCGGACAGTGTCTGCATCTCCCCCACCTCACGGATCATCTTCGTCACTAGTTTCTCGCGGATTGTCGATCTTGCATCTGGATGTGAAATCTCAAGATCCTTTTTCCACGGGACAAAGCCAGCCTTGGTGGGGTCCCAGCTGTGGTTGTTGTACCAGAGAGGGAATTTCTTTTCTGCGCTATCGGCAGCCGATTTCATCGCTAGGCCTCCTCCCGACAGTGCTTGTTCTTGACTCACCGAGAGGGAATAGCTGGGGTGTTTGAGGAAGAGCTCCACGAAATCGCACTGTCGATACAGCACGGCCAAATGGAGCAAACAGGACTTTATGTCCTCAGCTAAGGATTTCTCGGGGTCAGGTATCTCCCGCCAGATGTCCATCAAACCTCGCTTGATGATAATGTCCACGACTTTTGGTTTGAATGTGTCTCGCCCCTTGGCCTTGCGCACCAAGCTTTGAGCGATCTTCACGCGATCCTCCTTGGGAACGGTGGGGTTTTTATGCCTCCGGTTCACCCTCTGAACAGGAGTTGGCTCCTCAATCTTCTCTATGGCCTGGAGGATGGATTCGGGTCCGACGTTGTCGTTGACCAATTGCTCATATTCGAGGAACTTGTCTACAACATGAAGCAAGCCAGCATCCACAGCATGCTCGAAGGACTTGTCGGATTCAGCAATGCGATCGACTTTGAGAAGCTCCTCGAGCGTCTCGAGAGACCCGGAAACCGCCCTCGTAGCGAGCTGCAATGCTGTTTCGTCGTTTTTCGAATCAGGGTCGGCATCGCAAACCACGTCTCGTAATGAGACGTCTCGAGTCGTGACTTCGCGTTGGTTGAAGAACTCAATCGTGTCCGCCCAGCTGTGATCCCCATCGTAGAATCGTTTGCCGGTCGAAATCATAGATGCGATGGCCTTGGCATTGCCACATTTAGCGGCAACGAAGAAGGGCGTCGTTTTCAGCTCCTTGGTTTTTTCGTGCATCTTAGGTAGCTTGCATCGCTTCTTGTAGAAATTCACCTCATCCGTACGGGGGTTCTCGAAGGCTAGGTACGGCCTCATTTCGATGATCATCTGGCTGATGGCGACCCGGACTCGAGCTTCATCGCGGTCATCCTTGCGGTGACTGATGTCGACGGCCTCGAAGAGTATGTACCAGAGAACGCAGTCGTCAATCTTGTGCTCCTTATATTCGCCCTCTAGAAACAGCCTCACGCCACCCCACGCCGACGGTTCCTTGTCCTTGTTCTTCATCTGTTCGACAGCAACGTTCACAATCAAGGGCGTCAGCGACTGAAGAGTCTCAGGTCCATCGTTTATCTTCCACTTTTCATGCAGTGTCTGCCAAGCCTTGTTTGAGTGGAATCTTTCCTTGTCCTTCACAGGTGGCTTGACGTAATACTTCAGCCCTGCTTTGTCCTCTAGGGCGACCATCGCGACGCTTCTGACGAGAAAGATGCGATACTGTACGACGATGCACTCGGTTGAAAATACAATCGATTGATGAGACTAACACGAATGATTCAGCGAGGTCATAACGAATGCGATTCATGGACGAGATTAGGTATTTTGTGAACAACAAAACAAGAGACGCTGAACACTGGAGAGATGACAGTAGACCATCCGAGCACAAGACCCGATACAGTGCGAGCTATATTCCGTGCTAGTACTAAATGCACATGTATCCAGGAAGTATATGGTACCCAGTGCAATTTGACTGGTCAAAAGGGTGGTCAGCTTACGAGCTGAAAAGATATATATGTGTGAGAAGGCTGCCGGCGATTTGTCGTTCCCGCTGTTGCAGTCCTCCGACGCGTGTGCCACATTGATGATGAAATACAACATTGTGACCATATCTGGTAATATCGAAGGAGGAATGTCCATCTAGGGCAATGGTCTTCCGAAATATGGAGCGGGCTGAAGACTTGCGCCATGCATGTCAGCATCCTCTCACAATGATAGAATATTACATCATCGAGGAGCTGGAGAAATGTCAACTAAAACATATTTGAAAACTGTTAAGTACTAAAGACTAAGGTAACAGACGGTACCCGGACGGGAGGAGTCAACCGCGGTGGTGCAGCTGCCAAAGAAGAATACAACGGGAGGAGGAGAAAGGAAAAGAGAAAAAGAAATAAGAGCAAGAAAACCGCAGGAAGAGAATCTCAAGCAATGCGATTCGTGACTGCAGCAAGAGCTTTCTCCATATTGTGCAAGGCTTGTTGCAACTCAAAAATGATCCGGTCCTGTGCCCCAATTCGAGCCTCAGCTTGGGCAGCTCGAGCTTCGAGCGATACGAGTCTCCCATAGTCAAATGCGGGACAGAAGCTTGTCGGCACGTGCGAGCCAGAAAACCTGCAACATGTAGGGAAACCAGGAACTCCAGACGGGCTATGCTTTCGCCCTGGAGTAGCCGAAGTGCCAGGGGTTGCTGCGCTGGCCGGCTGGTGCAGGCTTTCGGTTGGATGAGGCGCTTTTGCCTCAATGTTTTTGAGATCGATCTTACTTACGGGCTGTTCTGCAGCGGTGGCTTCAGCAGCCCCGCTGCTCACCGTCTCATCTTTCTGCGCAGTCTCGGCATTAGTCTTCGGCTCTGGCACTTCAAACCTATCCCACGCATTCAGCCAGCTGTGGTCTAGGTTCGTACTGTCGTAAGGATTCGACATCAATCGTCCGAGGTTTTCCGTGTCAACAACTGTCTGGGCAATGCGCAGCCCTTCGCCGTAGCAATTTTTCTTGTCTCCCGGGCGCGGTGTCGCACGCCAGTAGACGTTGTCGCCAGGAACCAGACCGACGAGGTCCTTGAGCCCATTGTGTATGTTGTTGACGACACCTGTGTGGGCCGTGAGGCGGAAGTCCACTAGATAAGGGGCTGATGACGGCCTCGAGAGGAGGACGCCGACGCGAAAATGTGGCGTGATACCTTGGCGGTGCAGCTGGTTCTGTACGATTTTCCACATAACGCCATTGCGCGGCGACTGCTTCTTCTTCAGGTTGAACAGCGGGGTAGAGCTGCCCTTGTCGAAATAGATCCGATCCCAGGAGGTCTCGTTCTCGACCGCCATTCCGATCCCGACTTGCTGGCCCGCCCCGCCGGCCGTGACTTTTCCCTCAGGCTTCAGATTGAGTCGTCGCTGCGCCGAAGATGTGTTCCACGTCTCGGTACGGTGAAATGGGCCCCAGGCCTCGACCTCTGGGTCCTGCCCTCCCTTGACCTCGGACTTGAATCTCAACTCGACTGTGACGTAGTCCACCTTGCTTTCGCGGCTCTTTGTCCCAAACGTCAACCCGAGTACCACGAGTGTCATCTCGTCGGGTCGCCGATTAGGCTCCTGGGGTCTACTGAGCCCACGGAAACCATCGATCCACACAAGCCGCTCGACAGTAAGATATTGGCTGCTCTTCTCCTTGCCGAAAATCAGCTGGCCTGAGTCGCTGCCCTGGTATGAAGCTCTGACAGCGCCGTCTCGAAAGTCTCCCCTTAGCTGGTATAAGTCTATATCAGAACGAGAGTCGTCTGGCATCAAATCTTCGATCTCGGCATCGTAGATGGCATCTTCGTCGTAATATTCTTGTTGATCATGATTATTCAGAAATTCTATAATGTCAGGATCCATGATGTGTCTCTAGTCGCAATGATGAGAGTTTCTCAGTGCTGTTCTGGGGGAGATCTCGCTTCTGATTAAGATAGGGTAAAAAAAAGGGGGCCAAAAGGATTGTAGAAGAGAAACAGACAGATTTACGCACCCAAGTCAAGGCGCATGAATGGCCGACCTAATAAGAAGACCTATCTGTGCCAAAGAAGAGGATGGCAGGAAAGGAAGAGAGAGAGAGAGAGAGAGAGAGAGAGAGAGAGAGGACATCTCCTTCCTTCGTTGGAGGAACCACGGAGGGAAGTGCAGGGGCTACCGTCTACTGAACTTCCCATTGACACATAGAGTAAGTACACTCTACTTACACCAGAATTGCGGAATTGGCTCCTGCCCAGTAGGAAACCCAGGCAAGAACCGGGAAAGCTCCTGCGTATGTGGCGCTGAGTAAGTGTGCAGTAGTGTACCAGGAATCTCGACCATGCTGTCCTTCCCACGCTGCCCACAGCAAATGACAGACAGTCGTGCAGCGGGGTTCCCCGATTCGATACCGACATCTTGCAGCAGCCACACATCACTGATGGCCATGCCGTGTCACCGTGCGAGGGACTGTCCATTTCCCAGGCCGCCGCCATGCCCTAATAATGCGGCTCAGGTCAGGCAGCTAGGAGCTCCTTCAGCTGGCATCACGCATGCCCTTGTCTGACTCAATCTCGACAGGCAGGTCAGTGCACCACGTCTTTTGCCCTGTTGTTTGACTCTTTGCTGATGAATATGCGACCAGAACACGCCGCGTACGCGTATCTGGTGGTCAACATTCAAGGCTGAGCTTGCCAAAGTTGACCTCCCTCACACTGCTTTCCTGGGCACTTCAGATAAAGAGATACGACGCTCGACAGGATGTCGCCTGGGTTGAGATTTTGGAGATCTCGTTCGAAGCAGTCCAAGGCTAAGGACTCGCCGACGCATCTAGAAGAGCCGCAATCCCAAATCGTCACTGCCAAACCGCCGTCTGTCGCTCAACCTATTGTGCCTGGCAGCTCCGCTACCATGGCAGGCTCGAAACCTAGTGCCATTGGTGAGCCGATTTCTCTGGAGGAGGTCGGAGGTGGCATTGCTCAAGCTGAGCAGACACACCCGTTGACCTCTTCTGCGGTCCGTGAGAAACCCCCGGAGCTGCATGGCGGAAAAGAGTCGCTAGCAGCCACTGAGGCCGCTCCTGCGGCTGTCGATGCTAGTCAGGACGACCAGATGCTGCCCGAAGCCCTGGAACACGACTCGGAAACCTCACAAGGATCCTCTTCGGTGCGCTACGCTCCATTTTGGCTGGAAACCGATTTGTGGGAGGATGCGTACGACAACCTCAAGGTTGAGAAGCCTAATCTAATGCAAATGTATGAGAGGACCGTCAAAGCCTTGCTCGCGCAAAAAGGCCGCCTCAGTCTTGCTCCACGCCAAACCTCTATGACCATTCCATTGTGGGACATCACACTATCATCTCGTTGGGAGAGTCAAGCCTTAATGAGAGATGTGATCACTATCTGGTTAGACGAGTCTGACCAGGAGATTCAGAGCGAAACCGATGAGGAGGAGGTCCTCGAATCTAATAAAGGCCTAAGTGCGGGAAACGATGATGGAAGCGGTGTCGAACGTGACGACAGCAATGTCGAAAGTGGCGAGTCCAATGTCACACTCGATAGGCGAATCAAGGCCGAGACCGTCCTGGAAAAGAACCGTTCTCTCCGAGCAATCTTGAGAGCCACATTCGGAAGGCATGCGCATTGTTCCATTGTCTGGGTAGCTTCGTATCTTGCTATAGAGGTGCGTCACTAATCTGTTGTATCTCTGTCTGAATCCCGCGCTTACTGCTTTGGTGGCAGAGTCTACTACATTCAACCTTCCAACCTGATACAGCTCATTCAAATATCATTTACATCATGTCGAGGATGGAATGGTACATGCGGCTCCCCAAACTCTTGCGCATCGTTAGAGGGGTTGAAGCTTCCTTCACGAGGATTAGGGAGGCCACCACTAATCTATTCGAAGCCGTTCTGTCATATGAAATATCCGTCGCTTGCCGTGCTCGAGAAGGTGTGGAGGAAATACAGACCGATTCGAAACCAAGTGAGCTGGACTCGTATGTTGATGAGATACGGACTTGTGAAGAAGCACTTACGGCCAGCTTCGACTCACAGGACCTGCGGACTGTCCTTTCCCAGCTTCTGGATACAAGCGATGGCGAGTCGAGCGGGCCGGGATCTCATACAGAGGATGAGACGCAGAAGCTTAACGACCTTTTGGCTAGACTGCAGGTGGATGAACAGCCGATCTCCCATTTGCAGACTGAGAGGGGGGCAGGTCGCCGAGCTGATGTATGACTGGGCACGCACAACTCCACAGTTTCAGGTTTTCAATGACTGGAGCGCCGAAAATACCTGCCGCGTTCTCTGGGTGAACGGCGCTCTTGGAGCCGGCAAGACGATGGTCCTGCAGGGGGCTGTACAGAGGCTATCAGGGCCCAACCAAGACGCCAGCAACTTAAGCAATCCCAAGGTGGCTTATCACTTCAGCAGCAGCAGCTTAGATTTGGGTCATATGACCGCTTTTTGCGCCGTGAAGAGCCTCATATTCCACGTCCTCAACAGTCAGCCATCTCTACAGCATCACCTGAGCTCGAAATTCGACATCACCGGCAGAGAAAGTTTTGACAGAGCCGGCGACTTCTACGCTATGTCGATGGTCCTCTTCAGCTTGATACAGGATCCCGACTTTTCCCCGACATACTTCGTCGTTGATGTTATCGACCAACTCGCTGATAGCAACGACACCAGCTCCCTCTACCCAGCTCCCGCGACAGACGAGTCAAAGTTGAGACACCAGATTGACGGACGGAGTGGATTATATGACCTGCTGAGTCTGATCTGCATGACTCTGGAACTCGCTAATGACAAGGTCAGATGGTTGCTATCTCATGACGACACGAAGCGTAATGTGACGCTCGCATCTGTGACAGAGGAAGCGCAGCTCCATCTCCTCATTGATTCGGATTCGGACTCTATTCGCAACATCTCTCACACGTACGCAGTCTCCAAGGTCTCTGAGATCGCCACAGAAGGACAATATAGTCAAAAGCTCCACGAGAACGTTGTAAAGAAGTTCCAAGAGATTTCGTCCGGCAACTTTATGTGGTTGGATATGGCTTTGAACATCGTAAAGGCAACTAGCACACCCTGGAACGCTCCTGAGATTCTCGACGAAGTGAGAGAGGCATCGCCCAATGTTGACAAGCTGTACGGCTGGGCAAAAGCACAGTTGATCAATTTTAGAGAACGCGACAGAAAGTACTGCATGGACATTCTTTCGGCTGCGGCTGTGGCGTATCGCCCACTCACCGTTTCAGAGCTCGTGGAAATTATCGACCTACCGCGAGAAGTCAATCTAACCATCCTCGTTGAGAACATGCTACCTTTGTTTGTAATGATACGTTGCAACGAGGTTCATTTCAAGCACCCCTCAGGCAGAGAATCGGTCTTGCTGGATATGACCGAACGTGAGCTACGGATGAAACATTCAGAGATGACACTGAGATGTCTTAACCTCCTTCGGCGGACTATTGGCTCTATTACACAGCCTGTTGAGGAGCTTCAAGTCAGCACGGATAGGCATGCGCTTCGATACGCAGCGATATATTGGGTCAAGCATTTGTCTGAGCTGGGCGATGACGATACAGAAGCCATGGAAGAGGCTGACCGTCTCCTCCAGGACAACTTGATACACTGGGTGGACATTCTCACCTCCCATGGTCTTCTGCCGGAAGTCCTTGGCATGATGGCCAAGCTTGATGTTTCACTGACAGTCGAGGTATGCAATTCCAACCTACGAATCTAACTTCACAGCTGCGCGATGAACTCGCTGCCTGTTACTACCCTCCTGGGGCTAACGCATTCTCGTCGTAGACCCGACAGCCTATAATTAGAGACGCTAATCGCGTTCTTAAAAACATCCTCGAAGCCGCGAGGTTCATGCGGGTTCACCAAGCCTGGACTCGGTCCTTTGACAGGACGCGCCAAGACACAAAATCTCCAGATTACAGCATCAGCAAGGCCGGAAATAGCCTCCTGTTTCTTCCCAATGACAATCGTTTGAGGCGAAGGCTGCTACCACAAAACTGTCCGTGGCTCGTCACGCCACCGAATGCTGAGCCGATCGGTGTGCTGGACGGCTGCGTGCACGAGCTGCATCACCCAGACTGGATTCGAGGCTGTTGCTTCTCCCCGGACGGTCGACTCGTAGCCACAGCCGCGGACGACAGCCGGGTACGTCTCTGGGACGTAAAGACCGGCGCACTGCAGCATGTCCTTGACGGTTTTGCCAGTTATGTCTATTCTGTTACCATATCCCACACCGGGCCACATGGGCACCCCATCCTGGCTGCGTTCGACTCCGACACCATTAAAATGTGGGATGTCTGGACGGGCCGCATCCTCAAGTCCATCACCGTACTCAACGCGGAGAGAGCTGATGAGACGGCTGATACTTCGGACAAGCATGAGAGCCCTACGTTAAGTGGCATTGCAATCACGACACAGGGAGACAAAGTGGCCGCAGCCGTGGGGAAGAAGATCATGATCTGGAAGATCCCTGGCTTTGAAAAGTTCAGCGTGCAGTCCGAAGACAAAGATACAGCGCGCTACGTGAGAAGTGTCGAGTTCTCCCCTAACGGAGAACTCTTAGCTTCTACCGCTGGTTCAGAGATAAACATTTGGGATGCGAATACTGGCATGCCGCTTCAAAAACTCCCAAATCGCAAGACCCAGCCGAACGGGCCACTGACAGACGGTAGAGTTGAGGATGAGGATGAGGAAGAGGAGACACAGGGACATACAAACAACATCGATGCCCTGGCCTTTTCGCCCGATTCGACCTTCCTGGCGACAGGCTCGGACGACACAACAGCTCGCATTTGGGATCTCAAGACGGGCCAGACTGCTTTGACACTCAAGTTTCGTCAAAGTATGGTCAACAGCGTCACATTTTCCTCGGACGGCACTCGCCTAGCTTTGGGATCGACACATTCGATTATCGGTATCTGGAAACAGAGGACACCAGGAAATTGGGGCAGCGGCGAGACGTTGTCACGGCCGTACCAGTCTCTGATCGGGCACACTTCCATGATACAATCGTTGGACTTTGCGCCCAGTGGCACCCTGTTAGCGTCAGTGAGCTCCGATAGGACACTTCGCATCTGGGACACAGCCATGGCCGAGGACATGGCAAGCGAGGTCCAGCCGGAAACATCGGCGATCAAACATGGGGTGGGGCACCAGGAACAGATCTTTGCCGTGGCCTTCTCTTTTGACGGCAACACAATTGCGTCGGCCTCGGGCGACGGTGTGATCTGTCTGTGGGACAGCAAGACGGGTGAACAGTGGAGGCAGGCGGGGGCTCGCAAACACAGGCGCTTTATCACATCGCTGGCGTTCTCACGAGATGGCAGGTACCTGGTCTCGACCTCTGCTGACGAGAAGGCTGTTGTCTGGGATGTGGACGCCGCCGAGGAGAGGCTGACGCCGAGAAACTGCCTCAGCGGGCACGACGACTGGGTGCGCGGCGCGGTTTTCTCTCCAGCTGGACGACTCGTGGCGACAGCGTCCGACGACGGAACAGTCCGGCTGTGGGACAACACTACCGTCAGTGCCGGCGCAATAAGCACTAGCGCGAGTATTGGGGCCTCGGAGAGTCAGGACTCTGAAGACGAGGACAGCGACGGAGACAATGTACCGGTTGCCGTGTTCAAGGGGCACAACGACTACGTTTTCGACGTGGCCTTCTCGCCCGACGGCACACGCCTGGCATCTGTCGGTGATGACCGACATGTCATGATCTGGAACCTGGATGGCCACGGTGAAGTGATGCAGGAGGACAAGAAGAACCCGGACAAGGACATGTCCGACCCCCGTGTACGTGATTATATGCGAGGAGTGCTGTTCTCCACGGACGGCAGTAGGATATTCTCGGTCTGCACTAGCGGTATGGTCGCCATCTGGAACCCCAGCTTGCCAGATGGCCAGCAATGTCTCCTGACGGTGGATGGAGACTCTGGGCATACCTTTTCAACCTTGCGCATTGACGAGCGCGACCCGTCCATCCTCCTGACAGAAGTGGGCGCCTGGGAGTATGACATTGGCGAAGCGTCAATTACGAAGGCAGTGGAGGCGACGGAGGCGGCGAAGGAAGCGGTCGAGGCGGGAGAGGCCGAAGGGGAGGCTTGGGAGTCGGAGGCTCGATCCGCGACGGCGTCGAGCGACTCGCTGCTACCACCAAGGCCACTGCCCCAGTGGTCTCCGTTCTGCCTCGGCAAGGACCGCTCCTGGATTACGTGGAACAGGCACAAACTGGTTTACTTGCCTGAACAGTTCCGGCCGGGGAGCTGGGATCGTTCCTGCGGGGTCCAGGGCCGTTGTGTGGTGGTGGGGTGCCGCTCAGGCCAGGTACTGATTTTCAGGTTCTCTGAAGACGACAGCAGCCTGGAGGGGTTGTTTTCTGGACGTTGATAACCTTGGACATGGGCAACACCGACAGGAATTGTCAATTTAAGTGCCCATTGGCTATATTACGCATGAGAATAATTGAGGAACATCTGCTGGATGGATTGTAACCAAGTGCTTGCTCGGCTGCTCTAGTATGTTATTTATTATGGCACGAGGGGGTTTGAAGTGTTCATTCTCAACCTGCTGCAGAAGCAACCTAGGTATATAAACCGTCGGATGACGACCTCGACTTTGAACAGCATTTGTAATGCACAGATCTTCTCGCACGAGAGGCATCCTCGACTGGTTATAGCGAGCCTTTTCTTCCTTTTTGTGTTCCTTTACTACACAGAATCTTACCCGACGGGTGATCCCTGGGATGGCCAAAGGAAGGAGAAGGGCAAAAGACAGGGATAGTGTAGTATTTGGCTCTGTGAAATACCTGCATATCCTTCCAATCATGTTTAGGCTAGGCTCATCCGGGGATGACGAGCCGGGAAGAAGGTCAGAAATGACAGCAAGGGAGGGCACGTTGCCTGGCGAGGAGGATCTGGGAGATGCAGTCACTAGCGAGGAGGTCCTTCCAACGTGATCACTGTAATTTTGCAGGCAGCAGGAGCTTGAATATGCCTGCCAGTTGCACCTACACCGAAACAAAAGCCAGTACGTGCTTCCCAGATTCTACACTCCACCTGCAAGTCAAGGTTCTTTTCGTCTCGCGTACGTACCTGCGACCACAGATAAGCTCGATTCATTTCAAATATTGACGGATCAGCCACAGTGGCATGCTGCTTCCTATACGAATGCTGTGGCCTAACCCTCCGTCTATTCTTCAGCAGGCAGCACCGGCAGAAGCCTTCAGGCCTGACCACGATGTCATCATCACGGCAGAGCAGGATGTTCAGAAATGGCAGGTGAGTTTCAGAAAAGATGCGTCTTTACCACGGAAGCTGATCTAATTATGAGGCGAAGGCACCTCGAATGTGACGTGCTTTCTCAGGCAGGTGCTAGGTTCATCAAGAGTTCTCGACACCCATCCTCCCCGAGGCTTGTCAAACCACGCCCCTCTTAAGCAAGATTTGATTTCCTCGTCACAGCATCGCGTAACCAGCAGCTCTTAAGCACCTGAATACCCCCAGCAGGCAAGACATATCATCCTCCTACCAAGTCTCTCGCCACAATGTACTCTCCGCCCGTTTTCCTCCCCGACCCAGGTTTTCCTCCTAGCCGCACAGCCTCCACACCCTGTCAGCACGACCAGGGAGTGCACACAACCCCTGGCCATACGACCGATCTCAAAAGCAGCAGGAACCGGACAACGTCTCGCACTCGACGAGGTATCTGTTCTGTGCCTTATGAGCGAACCGCCGTAGCAAACTCGCCCAGGGAGACCACCACCGCCGGCCGTAATCGTCCTGCCCATCACCCACCCGACGGCATCGCCGTCCCCATCTCCTTCAGCATCTATAATCGCGCCCGCCTACCTTGGCACAACCGCCTCTGTCTCGGTACCGCGAGGGACCGACAGCTCTACCGCATTAACTCCAGCCGTGCCACTGTCAGCCTGCAGGGCGGATTGGGGCGCCGCGACCCCATCGTCGCCACGCTACGGCATAAATTCTCCAGGTCTTCCAGCAGTGGCCATGTCACCCTTGCACGCGACCATGGCCGGATCTTGCATCTCCGCGAGAGGTATGGTTTCACCGTCAATGTGCCCAGCCCTGGATGTGGCAACAGTAACGGAATGAATACTGGCAATTGTTCCACGCGGCCGGAGACGTTCGAGTGGAGGCGCAGCAGGGGCCCCGCGGTGCGAACATTGGGTCATCGCTCTGGGTATAAGCTGGTCAGGCTATCGACGGACGCGGGCAGCGCGGGCGGGGAGCTGGCCACGGGGGGCGGCGAGGTGATGGCAGTGCTGACCACGCACTCTGGACATTTCCCCTGGAGCAGGACGGCGCATTTCCGATTTCACGGCAGTGGTGCGCAGGGACTTCTTGGAGAGCGGTGGCAGCTCATAGCAGTCATGACTGGCATTGGTATCTGGGATATCCAGCGTAAATGATTTTCATGCTTGCTGACGGTGATGCTGGTACTTGGTTGTGGTGGGATCGATGAAGGGTCATGATATGTTGACGACGAGTCTAGTTTTCTTCTCCTATAGATACCCTAAATCTCTTCAAGCTCGTTCTTCCTTGGTCTAGATGATGGTGTTGTCCAGCAAATACACCTCTTTTGAAAACAAGTATACCCCGCTCTATGATATATGATCTGTGTGTCTAGCAGCCAGTCTTGAACCGTCTAGTCACACACCGGCTGACTCTCTCTCTCTCTGTCTTTCCTTTCTTACGCCACCGTATAACTCACCCTCGACTGCCCTTTACTCCTCGAGATCTTGGTAACCTTTGTCTCCCCACACAGATCCGTAGTATCCACATGCGTGCCCCCACAAGGATACGCATCCGCACCCACAATATTCACCACCCGGAACTTCTCCCCCGGCGCCAGACCCAGGCCCTCGCCCCCGGGGATCAGCCGCTCCAGCCCCCGCCGCCGGAACTCGTCCTCGTCCCACCACTCAATCTCCACGGGCAGCGCGGCCGCGACATAAGCATCGACCTGCTCCTGGATCTCCGGCTTCCACCTGCCCTCGAGCAGGCCTGCAAACTCGCACGCCGCGGACCCCGGGGCGTGCGAGGCCTTGAGCTCGTCGAAGCCAGGCACGTGGGCCGCGCAGCGGCGGCGGACGGCGGCGCCCAGGACGTGGCCTGCCGTGTGGAGGCGCGAGTAGAGCAGGCGCTTGTCCTGGTCTATGGACTGCGTGACTTGCTGGCCTGGTTCGAAGGGGGTGGGGGCCGGGGAGGCGAAGCGGCCAAAGTGCAGGACCTGGCCCTCGCGGACGGCGTCCATGCGGACGGCGCGCACGTCAAAGACGGCGCCCGTGGGGCCGGTCATGGTGCCTACGTCGGACGGCTGGCCGCCGCCCTGGGGGTGAAAGATGGTCTTTTCGGTGACGACGACGTGGTGCTCGTCTTCGCTGTCGTCGTCGTCGTTCTTTTCACCGTCAGCGCCGCGGCCGTTGTTGTTGATGTTGTTGGTCTTCTTCCTGAACAGCAGCCTGTTGGCTTCCTCGAGCGATGCGAGTGGGTGCACGGCCGTCACGGTGGTCGGGAGCTTATAGAGCTTCGCGTCGTGGTGGAAGGCGAGAAAGGTTCGTGCTGCTGCTGCTGCTGCTGCTGCCGGTGTTGTTGATGACGCCATGACTGCTGCTGCCCTTCTGACGCCGACGGGTAGCATGTGAGTGACTGAGACCAGGAGGAGAGACGAGATGGTTATATAAGATGGAGGGAAATGGAAAAGTGGAAGACAAAATTTTTGGAAAAAGTATATATATATATATACTTTGATATCTTTATCCTCATTCTCACCGGCATCTTTGTGCGCACTTGAGCACAGCAAAGGAAGAATATGGCTTAGATAAGCAGCGGCCTCGGCATTGTTGATTGGTGTGCTAACCCAAAGGAGAAGACAACAGAGTATATCGAGCAACTAAGCACTTTCAAGGCATGTGGATAATTACGATACCGGATATATGCCACAGTGCATAAGTAGTAAACTGTGGACCCGTGTAAGGGTTCCTTGGTCAACATCTCTATCAGTGTATACAAGATGAATGGCAAGGTTCCCTCCTGGGAAAACACTAAACATAGTCAAGATCGGGTATAGATTCACCTTCTGTCTTCTATCTACACAGGCTCCTCTCATGACAGTATCTCGTCTCCCGTATTTCTTCCTCCTATTCCCTCCCTGTCTCCCCACCACCGCCATCTGTGATTGATATGACCGATACTCTCGAGTCGGTCAGGCAACTCACAACAGCAGGCAGGTGAAGAGATGAAAAATAAAAGTGAACAGAAAAAATTTAGGGACAAAGGAATACTCAAGGTGATTCGTCACAGGGAATATTGAAAAAAAGAAGCTTATAGAAAATTTCAGACACCAAACTTACTTCTTGATATCTCTATACACACACATCTATATCCAAGCTCCTATCTTAAAATGAACCGCTTGGCGGCGGTGATTTAAGCTGGCACGTGCCGCTACCGTCCACGCCCGCAAAAGAGACATCGTTACCCCACCAGCTGAGGGTGACCGTCTTGTACTCGACCGCAAAGAAGATGACGAGGGCGCCCAGCGCGATGGCGACCTGGAACGCCGTGGTGAGAGCGAGGGCGTACCGCTGCCACCAGCCCTGGTAGCGTCTCTTGACCCAGTAGTTGAAGAAATAGGCCGGATACAGACCTGCGAGCATGTACGAGTTGTTGTACGGTGCCAGGTTCAGGGAACCGCTTACAAACACGGGAATATGGACGTTGCGCACCCAGCTGGTCGGGAAGCGCTTGGCCAAGAAGTAAAAGGGCACTGGCAGCAGCGCACCCCACAGGAAGCCGTACAGCGTGGGTCCGTAGATGCCCTCCGAAAACATGCGCTTGGGGCCCACCACACCCCAGATCACGGAGGCGGTGAAAAAGACAGAGGTACCTGCTCAGAGAGAAGACGATAAGCAGCCGCACATCACCCATCACCCATCGGACGTTGAACAATCACGGGGTGAAACTTACCAGGGCAGGTCATAGAGTCGGCAGCAGCGTCCGTGCAGACGTTCTCAATGTTGCTTAGCTGCCAGTCGTTCACGCCGATGGAGGTGAGCCCACCCCAGACGGTGGCCCACAGCTGAGCGATAAAGACCAGCTTGGGAGGAATCTTGGAGTAGTGGGCCAGCTTCAGGTCTGCCAGGAACTGGATCGACTGGGCCGTAGCGATGTAGCCAAACATCTTGAAGATCATGTTGGCGATGGGCTTACCGGCAAGCGTGTATCCGGCAATCAGCTCTGCTACCACGTTGAGCGTGATCTGGTTGTTGGTCATGGCCATGATCATTCCCAGCGGGATCTGCAGCGTCAGCGAGAAGGCGATAGCCAGGAAGATGCCCCAGACGGGGAAGCCCGTGTCGTAGTAGAGGGTCGAGATGCAAGAAAAGATGAAGGCCACCGCCAGGAGGGCCATATACCACGACTCGGGGCAGTCGTCGTAGACCGACATCAGGCGGTTGTGCACATCCGTGAACGAGTCGCGGGACCTCTTGAAGTAGTGACCCTTCTTGAAGCTGTCCTTGACGTTCTTGTAGCCGATCACGAGGTCTCTCCAGTTGTACAGAAGCGTGTGGCTAATGGACGAGGTGTAGGCCGCAAAGAAAAACATGTAGAGAATTGCGTAGGAGGCGGACAGGTACGGCGGGCTGTACGCAGCATACGCCTCCTCGTCGAGCGTAAATTCGGGGGTAAGCACCCTACTAATGTCTAGAGTTAAGAATCACCGTGTCAGCAATCTACCGCCGCGGCGCTTATACAAGGGGAAATGGTAGCAGGCAAAGGCTCCAGTTACGTACTGTAGGTGTTTGCAGTGTTGTCCCAAGGGTGAGATGAATTAATAGGGAAGTAGGCTGAAGAGAAGGCATTGGTGAAGAACACCGGGATGATGATAAGCACCGAGGCGAAGAGCATGCCCAGGGTGAGATTCATGTACGAGAAGAATGGAGTGATGATGGGGTCGAAGAGATAGCTCATCATGTTCCACTGGACGCGTCGGTGTCAGCATGACAGTCTTGTTATATAGCCTGGTGCCATCATGGTCGAGGAGGACACTCACGTCAAAAGAGGGGATAGGATTGATGCCCAGGCCGCAGATGCTTCCAGTGATGACGGCCAGGACCACATTCTCGGGCGCGATCCATGTCATCCAGTTGAAGTATGACAGGGCCTGGAACACGTAGCCAGGGAACCACTACCGTTCAAGACTTAGTAAGGGTAGCACCACAAGAGCTGCTCGTCTCGACTCGAGAGATACAAGGAGGGTAATCACTCACATAGTACAGGAACATGCCACCAAAACAGTACAGGAAGAACCTCAGACGGCTGATCCTCCAGCCTCCTGTCTCTCCCTCCTCAGCACGACCGTTCTCATTGTGTAGAGACTTGTTGATGGCCATCTGCGCGAGGGCGCGGGGCCAGATCATAGATTGTGGGCTAAAAAGCAACAAGAGTTTTGAAAGTTAGCATATCTGCTGGTTTCAGGGTCATTGACGATAGCTGTTTAGGGTAAACGCACTACACGAGGAAACGTCTGGCGAGGCCAGCCGTGCCATAGCCGATGAGCTGGGTAGCCAGCACGATGGTGATCTGCCAGCCAGCACTGTTGACGAGCTTCTGGTCATTGTAGTACTGGGGCAGGCGCAGGACCTGCAGGATGTAGGTGACATAAGCTGTGCCATTGAAACCACCAAAGGCGACATTGGCCATGATGGTGATGAGCATGTGCTCCTTCTGGTTGAAGGGGCCCGGGTTCAGGGTAAAGGACAGGGGGCCCAGGGGGAAGGTGTAGGTGGGCAGCACCTTGGCCATGAGCAGGCCGCACGGATAGGCGAGGAACTGGATCAGGTACGAGTAGATGCTGATGCCAGGGTAGCGCAGGGAGAAGAACTGGTCGATACCGGTGCCGAGGATGGCGAAGATGGTGCCCAGAACCCAGACGCGAAACGTGTTGACGGGGGGTGGTCGGGTCGTCGGTAGGGTCGACGACGGCCCTGACCTCGGGATAGGGGGAGTCGTGCTCGGAAAGCTGCTTCTGGTAACGGAACTCTGCGACCAGCTGGCGCGTGGTCTCCTGGTTGGGGTCCGTGTTCTCGTTGTCGAGGGCATCCTTGGCCCGCAGGAGAAGCTCGTGGGGGAAGTTGTAGTCGAGCTCGTGCTCGGCATACAGCTCGCGCAGCTGGGCGAACACGTCCTGCACCGTCTCGTCGCCCTCCAGCGAAGGAGGCAGCGACAAGCCGTCAACCTTCTCCTCGTCCGACCTGGGTCCAGGGGCGACGCCCTGGACGTAGACGTCCTGCTTCTCGGACATTGCTGGGATGATCTGTGGCGGTGCTGATGGACTTTGTTATTATTATTATTTTTTCTTTGTTTTGGGCGGGGGCCAACCACGACAGAGAAGGCCGTAAACCCAGGTGTCACAAGGCTCTCCCTCAGGAGGGGTGAAAAAGGGTCGGCCTTGAGATGGAGGTGGAGGGGAAAGGGAGAAAAGGATGCCGAGGTGTATGTGGCAAGGGAAGAGAAAGAGAGTGAGAGAGTGAGATCAGGGTAGGAGCGCGAGGCTGCACCTTGCGTTACGTCCAAAGGTTCATATAGTAATATGAGGGGATAGCTGGGGACACCGCGTCCATGGTGACTTCCCGTCCTGGACCTCAATCTTGTGGCAAGGACCCTTGCTTAGGTTGGCCCAGGGACCTGGGACGAACGCACCTGCAGATTGCTGCTAGCCTCACAAGGTGAATGGATACAAAAGAACAGGACGAGAAGAGACGGACTGGCGGAGGTCCAACAGCCAGCAGAGGTGATGGATGTCCGGGTAGTAGAACTGACCCACATAGAATCGATCCTACAGAAGTCTTCTAGATGCATTTGGCTTGCATGTACACTTGCCACGAGAGGGCAAGACTCGAGTTCTGTCCCTGCTATGGTTTTTTTTGGTGGTTTTTTCCCCCCCTTCCTCTCCTCTTGTCTTTGACCATCTCACCTTCCACCAACAAGAAATGGCATGAATATGGTTGCATCCATTTCAAGGGTGGGCGAGGGGTTGTCAAAAGATGCAGACCAATGAAAAGGGTCTGAGATACGATAGTCATATTGCTGCTGTGCGCAGTCGGAGTGGGCATCATGCCACACATACGTACAGTACATACACACTCACGCACCTACGAACAGCCCTCCTCGGCTACCTACCACGCCAGCGTCAAGTACCATCAAAAGTACTAGTACGGTGTCGTGCTACGTATGTACCTCTCCTTTCTGTGCCCCGGGGGGGAAATAGAATGGCTGATATTGCATTGCAGCTACCCAAGGTGGCCTAGTACAGGTTTCGGTCTACAGGGGGCCCTGCGTGCCGTGACTGGAGGGCTTACGCACATTTGCGATCCGCCCCACGGCTCTCGATTCCAGCGCTAAGACACTGCTTGCCACTAGGTCACAGTGGGAACTGGCCCTCTAAAGTTCCGGGCACTTCAGGGTACCTCTCACTAACCTCTTGGCTCTCATCCTCGGACCCTCATCGCGCCCTCCCGCTCACATTTGCCGCTGGCTAGGGACCCTTTCATATATAGTAGATGGCATATAAATATGCGTGTCTCTTGGCATACAGCGACAGATACATATACATATATATGTATATTGCACGAGTCATAAATCATGGCCAACAGCGAATTCCGTCGTCAGTCAGCCCTACTTGATACTTTTTCCGCGGGCTGGGGTCACTGACCCAACATGCATACAGCCTGAATCTCATCGCCAAAGTCGGTACTTGTGCTACTTACCACTTACAGGATGTCACTTTCATGCATGACCCACCAGGGAGGAGGGACAGCGAGAGATGATAAGCAATATTGGAAAAAGAACGAGTCCATACAGATCCCAACCCCCCGTCTCCTTGTCCCTCCACGTGCCTCCTACACACTACACAAGTATGCATACGCACACTCGCTCGGTTCAGCCGTGTCACAACAAGCTTTCGACCTGCCTGATCAAGACTCTTAAGAGGCTGCAAGATCCAACGAGCTACGAAAGTCCAATCAGCCCACTTCCTTCATACGGCGACGGTCACGCGTGGCTCTAGCACAAAAATACACAACATCATCGAAAAGGACCTTGGCCTGACCTGTCTCGCCACACTACACACACACACACACACACACACAGAGGCGCGCTGTCCTTCTTTTCTCCTCCCCCCCCCCCCTCTCTTCCTCTCCCAGCCCTGCGGAACACTTGCCTCGATACGGAATATTACCCCCGAAGGGGTCTCGCCTAGATAAGGGCACAGGCAAGGCTAGACGGACAATTAATGGGCACACCCACGATTTCTGCTCGTGGCTCTTGCCACCCTCTTTTTGTGATACGCCCGCACACACCACCAACTATGGAGTTCACCAGGCCCCATTCAAAAAATGCCCCAGGCGTGTGTCTCCACAGCTTGCCGAGCATCCTCTTTTGAACGATACAACGGTAAAGCTCGGCCCGACGCTGGCCAGGGATGCGGAAAAGGAACACTGATTCGTATGCCCACCCCGCAAGCACTCAGGTCAGCTTACTATAGTTACACAAAACATTTGGGGAGGGGGGGAAGAGGGGTAAGGGCTTCGAGGTAGGGTGGTGAAGGGGGATGTCTCCGGATAGCGAAGGTCGTCGTGCGCGTGGTCTCTTTAGTTGCCCATTTTGATGTGTTATCGTGATCACCAGAGTTGAGTGCGTGCATGTCTTATCTGGAGGATTCCCGTAGTTTGTACCCATGGTACACCTCACTAACTGAGAACGGTCCCTCTGTTGCTTGACCGATCAGGCAGGAAAACAGAACATGAAGGAAGATGGGAGAAATTATGGGCCGGGCTGGGCTGGGCTGGCTGGCGCACGTCCAAGGGCTCGAGCTGAAATTCAGTTCACAAGACCCACGGAGACCGAGCTCGACCGGCGAGAAAGATTCAAAAAAAGTACAGAGACCGCTGCACATACAACCCTGGAGGGCTACACACAATCCAACCCCAATCCGAGTCCCAGTCCAATCACTTCACTCGGACGGGGGTTCAACGTCCGCGTGTTGCATCCGATGGGGAATTCACATGGTTGTCGTGTTGCTTTGGGAGAGAGGAGAGGGGGGGGTGGGACAGGAGGGGCTGCGTTGGATGTGGCCTCCCGTGGTGAATGTTACCTTATGGTTGCAGCAAAGCGTTGCATGGCGCGAGCCGGCTGAACCCGGCAGAGGGTCTGCTGCGCGTGAGTCGAACGAGAGAGAGAGAGACGGGCGGGGCGCGGACCATTGCCCTTTGTTCTGTTGTTTTAAGTACCTTCGTCGCAAGCGAAAGCCCTTCCTTTGTCTGTGTTTTTCTCTCGGCCATATTCCATATTGCTGTTACGCGCAAGATTGACTAACCGTGCCGAGCGGGCCAGATACGCTGAGCCCTGGTTATTGGGTGGAAATACATTGAATTTGTGTTAGAAAGTGCTTCGCCTACTGCATTTGCTGATTGTCATGGCCAGCATGTTCAGCTCCACATGACATGTGCCTTTGGACTGCGTCTCTTGAGTAAAATTAATGCGAATGATATTACTCAAGGCCAAGGAAAGGGCATGACAAGATCGTCACTGTGCATAGAGGAGGGTCGAGCCGTTGCGCTGTTCACCCGTACCACATGCAGCTCGCTATCTTGGCAACCCTCTTATGCGGGGCATACAGCAGCAGAACCGCCGCCGCCAATGATATGAGACAAACTCACTGGCGACCTCGGAGGCTGCCCCGCAATCCTCCTGCAAACCATAGTACCAAAGTACTGTATCTTCTCACCCGCTCACACGCTTTGGTCTGTCATGGGATCACTATATACAGCTTCGGATCATTTGTTTTTGAGACTCACAGTTTGCACCCGTTCTCTAGTGTTGAATATTATGTAATTGATTACACATAATGACTGACTTCCAGAAGAGCATATAGACGTAAGAGTCGCATGCTGCCGTTGACGCAAGGCGTAATTGCAATATAGCCTCAGGGGAGCGAGCCCAAAGACAAAAGGAAATTGCATTCACTGGCAGACCTAGCCTGATTTTCGGCTCCTCCACACTGATCCGAGCCTCGAGAAAGAAGTGACGTTGGATTAAAATAGTGAGGCTCTTTGTGATGTTGAAATTTAGCACCCGCGGGTCAACTACAGCCCCGTCTTACTGTTGCAATATAAAGACCATCACCCAACACTCAACAGTTGGCGCCAGGTCGATTCATTTCTTTTTCTTCTTTGCCCTTTCCCGTTTGGCTCACGCTCTCTTGTGGTCTGCCGGACCCTTAAAAATAATCTACTAATGTTTTGGTCTGATGTTCGAGTCTGACAATCTTATTGGTCCGACGCTGATGTTCGATGTTTACTTTTCGGCATATCGAGGGCAAGGTTGTCGCGATTTCCTTTGAGGGGGCTACCTTCCAGGGTTTTAGTGACTACCTCGGTATGCGTCAGTCTGGGTGCCCTGGGCACAGACAGATGCCTCGAGAGTACATGAGGGCAATGAGCGCCGCCCTTCCCATGTACGAGTCTTGTCAATTTCTTGCGCGAAGGAACCCTTGGGAAGTCTCTCTTTCCGGGAGGATTACCTGTTCTATGGAGCGAGAATCATATGGTACCGCGATAGCCACATCAAGGAAGGACAACTCAGGGCCTAGAGAATGAGCAGGGGGTTCTCGACGTGGCACCTGTTCGAGGAATCTACCTCGGAGAGACCGCAGATGGACTACACGCTGGTGAATACGAGGAGCCACCATTGTGAAGCACCGAGGCTGCCCCGTCTCGACTCAAAGCAGATGGACCTGAAAGACCTCGTCTCCATACTCAGGTGTTTGAGAAGAAATGAAAACAGGCACTAACAGCGGCACTGATATCACAAGCTCTCCGACTCGGGTTGATATTCCCACGTGGATATCAAAGCTGGATGACCAATGAGCATATGGTCTGGGTCAGGTGGAAAATGAAGGCAGCTCATTCTTCGCACATGTCTCAAGATCGTCTGTCTTTAGCCCAGATGTGCGTGGCACGACCGCAGCACGCGTCCAGCTTCATCGGAATGGGTTTTGTCAAAGACGAAAGCAAGAGCCTGAAGTCAACATCAAGTCTTTCTCGACGAGAGGAGACACAAGGCCACAGTATACGCCACCATTTGCCATGGCAACATCTACTCGTGATTCGTCGACTATAGTCCATGTGACCAGCAACTTACACATCAGACCTGGCCGGCCCATGGAGAAGAACACTCAACATAAGGCGGCAGTAACGTCTTCGCTTGATCCTCAACACAAAGTACGGCAGCCCGATATCTCTTTCCTACCCGGATCCCAGCACACGATGTCGAGATAAGCTTCCTCGCCAAGGTGCCAAACCCTTGGCCACCGCACCCAGCCGAATAGTGCCAAAGTTTCGTCCCGGCATATCTGGTACGGATCGTGGTGTGGATCCTCCCATCGGAACTTTCTCCTCCTTGTCTTCCTCTTCCTTTTTGCTTGCGCGGCCGTTGCGCTGTGGTGACTACTAGGTTGATTTGGGGATCCGTTGATAAGTCCTTCTTAGCGTGGACGCCGGGCCCTGCTGAGCCGGCCAGACCATTCGCCAGATAGGCTCGGCAGGGGACGGTTCCCAGGGCCACTTTGCGTTACATTGTGGCGATGGAACTATCAGTTCACGATATGGCGATGGGAGCACAGCTCGGAATTATTCGGATGGCCATGTAGGTGGTGAGATACTCCTGATAAGACGTCCACCCCGACGCGTGGCCAGAATGGCGTGAAACGTAGATCTCGTGGCGAGTCTGATATCGCCGAGCACTTTGTGTCAAAGTAGGCTTGCAATTCAATGGACTGTTATCTGGTCCTTGAGATACACTCGTATGATATATGTTCTTGGGATGACAATATCGCGGCAAGTTTCACGACGAGGGTGTTGGATACGGCCAGATTGTGCTAGGGGCTCTACAGCCTGCGACACTCAACTTGCGAGGACTCTCTGAAGACCAAGCACGGTCATTTTTACTCAAACATCTGAGGCAGATAAGATGGGTGAGGTTCAACGACTAGACAGCAGTGGACTGGGCGATTTAGTGTAGCGAAAGTCGCTTCTAGGGCTTCTTAATTACAATCTAGAGTTCTTCCGCGCCAGGATTCACACTGATTTACTGAGTAGTCTAATCCATCCCTGGGGAAGATGGTATAAAGATAATACCCATGTAGCCAAATACCTCGTCCATCTAGTTAGTGACCCGTATGAATGGTTCCATGCACCTGTTTGACATTCATCTAAACCACAGGCCATGTCAAACAAGCCCACCCGTACGTGCTGAGCTTACCTCTGGTCTGACATTATGAAAACGATATGGGGCTTATATGATACGTCGGAGCTTCGTCGCCAACAAGTTGTCACTACTCCCATTGTCTCCTTACTTATCCGAGAAAGAGGACGGGGATCTATGTCGAGCTTTTTGAATTGGGGCCCTTTGCGGGTTGATGCAGGTTGAATGTATTATCAGGTGGGCATTCTAGCTTGGGCGTCACGTTTGCGATACAAGTACCCTTCTTAGATATCGAGTAGGAATCCTGAGGGAAACGAAACAATACAATAGGACAAAAGTTAGGACTTCCCCAGTGTCAATATGGAACATGAAAGTATAGCCTATCAATTCTTTGGTCCCTCGATGTTTGAGGCCATAGGTGTCAGGAAGTGGATCACCACAGGGAAAAACCTCAGATAAACAGTCCCTGGCTGTTGTATTGGCAACTTCGATCTAGTCCGGTATGTTCATTATTGCACTTGGCCATACAGCTCAGGGTAATGAACGGGCTGCTCCTTTGAGGTCAGGAAAAACACCTAGACGGAAACTCTCGTCAGGTCAAGAGTACCAGACCGGCGGAGCCACGCCCCAACGGTGAAGCAGTATGCCGCTGCGAGTGATGATCCGTTGGTTGGAGACAACCAGCAGCTTATTTGGCTATGATAAGGGCCGTCCTCTGGGGCGGCTGGCTGGTCAAGAGGTTCAGCTCTCGCCAAGGTGCTGGACCCTGATGAACTACACAATATTGGCTGCTCGAGGTACGGGATACTTCCCTTGGAGATCAGGCTGATGAATACGGGCTGTGCAACCCGGAGTTATCGAGGCATCGGGGCAACTCGGATGCTGTAGAAAGGAACTGGCTCGTGGCGGCCAAGCATTCATAGCGACGTCGCCTATCAATATTTCGATGTCGGCTCTGCCTAGCATACCGAAGCACAATACGATAGAGGCTGGGTTATGCCTTGCCTCATGAGTCTTGATGCATTTTTCGAAGCATGCCACATTCACATTTCAATAATATGAACTTACTGCTGATGACAAGTCAAGCTTGGTGAAGCATCTATGACCTAGGTAGCCCTCTGAGTGCTTTTGCGGTGTGTACTTATGTGCGTGACAAAACGTTGAACCATAACTCGGGCGCTATCGCACGTGAAAGAGGACAGAAGACCAAGCAGTGGGCAGGGCCCGTCGACCCAAGTGTGCTATGAGGGTCGTAAGAACGGCAAACAAGGGACAACGAGGCACAGGACCAGGGTGAAGAAGGCCCTACACCATCAGGTAACTCATTGAATATCTGAATAGAAAAGAGGGTAAAAGAGTGTTTGGATCTGCATCTGAACGTATAACTATTGGTGGGTGGTCTTATATGTGAGGCAATTTAGGACCTACCATAAGGATTCCAAGTCCCGAGGTTCACCACACTGGCCACCACAACAACGTAACTTTGTGGTTGTCACGTCATGAATGCGTGTGTTCTGAGGCTATATTTGATCCAACTTTCCGAACTTGTTCAATGACAAAGTGCAACTCGTCCTATTCACTGTTCAGCTCAGGTTATTGTCGAGCCCTTTGCAACGTGATCACATATGCACGTAGTCTGCGAACTACACACGACCGCACCCATCTGGACAGCTGGTAGGATCATTCCAGCCAGCTGGCTATAGACGACCATGACGAAAGCTACAAACAATACATGAGCCATCCGGGATAGAGGATAGATTGCCGAGCGAGACTGTAGGAGCTTAGCATTGACAGGAGGTCAAGCGACCATAGGGAAGGAGCCAAATGAAAGATGTCCGATGACCATGAGAATATACCATCTCTTTATTATGCCCTCTAGAGGCTACTTGTGGATGGAGATGAGGGAACCCTCGCCATCATCATTAATAGCTCATCAGCTTGGGTGGCCATCACTTGGAAGCTACTCACGGTAACGAGGACCTACATACTAATTGCTATAAAAGCTACTATATAAATAATCAATTGTATTGTCTAATGAAATCTTTTTCAACTTGGTTCAGTCAAAGCAACATTTTGCTTCCGACCATTGCTTTCTATATCGAGAAGGCTACGGAATAAATGAATAGCCTTGAACAGAAAAAGTAGCCTCTGCATAGAAAGATAGTCATTAAGTAATTAGCAAAGTAGTCCTTCAAGATGAATAGCTTTGAAATTCAAAATTATCCTTAGATGATGATTGTTCGTGTCTAATTTCAATTGTGTTATCTGGCTTAGGTATGATGGATACTTGTTCTACTGTAGCTATATTCATTGATGCTTAGAGTTCCTATAACGATATTATATCGATACTCGTCTGGCTTGATTGATTGTCTGACCAATTGATTTCTTGAGGCTCTACTCTTATGTGCCTTCCTGATTTCTCCATATTGCTGCAGGGTTAGTTAATTCTAGGCTGCATGGCGGCCCATTCGTCTTCAAAGACAAATTATATCTGGCCTGAGATATTCCAAAGTTATACTAATCGCTATGAAACAAAGATACCCCATCAGCCAACGCTGGCGCATAGCCCGATCCTAATACATAAAGGTCATTTGACGCATGAAACGAGGTCTGCCTCATAACCTTTGTATTTTGCCCGAGCGCAAGATGCGAGTCGGATCTCAATCAGCTATACGAGCAGGGTAATGAAATGGCAGCGGATCGGCAAGCCACGCTCGTGTCCTGTTCGGAACTGTCTTCTAGGTGGCAGAATATGAATGGGAATTTACTGGTGCACAAGGGGGATTTCCAATCTTTTTTTTTTTTTTTTTTTTTGTGACAGATCTTTGCGAGCGTGCGGATCTTGGCTGGAGGACAGGCATGCGGGTTAAATGCATCCTTGCGTCGCGCAAAGGATCCGATGCCACTTGGTCCGGTCCTTCAGCGGTTGGAGAATCACGAAGAGTGAGACGGAAAGGATTTTTTCTTTTTGGGGGGGGGGTTGGGTTTGTACCCGCGAAGAAGTATGGAGTCGAGGTGTCTGTTGTAATCTGCGCCTACTGCACCACAGGTTGTATTCACGATAATCACATGTCTCCTATGCCTGCAGAATTAGAAAACAAAATCAGAATGAGAACATGGCTTGGTCTTTTGGGGGCCGGGGAAAGGAGAATTTCTCGGCCGGTAGTGGTGTGGTGCCAAACCATCAATCTCTCTCTCTCTCGCGGGAGCGCACGTGGCCGTCATCCATCCAGCGGTCGAACTCCTCCGACAGCCGCCCCCTGTGTGTTCCTGCAGACATGGGAGGGCACACGAATTGCGCAGTGCTCTATTTTTGTTTTTGTTTTTCTTTTTTCTTTTCCCCTTGGTGGTGTGCTTCGTGTTGGCTGTGGTTGGCTACATGTTACACACCACAAGGACACGAGGACAGCTTGCTGTGCAGATCTAGCTGGCGCCATGAATACACCCAGCATCTGACCCCCGTATCATGCAGCGGTGCAATCAGTGTTAGTCCATTTTGTGTGTGTGTGCACGCGCGTCGGTGACCTCAAAACGTCGCAGTGCCGGCGCTAAGAAAAGCAGGATAGGCGGTTTAACGCCACCCTCCCCCTCGCCTCTGTGTGCTGGATCCCCTTTTTCGCGCATGTACACTGCATGCAGCTATTGTAACAGGATAGGCATGGCGCTTGCATGCGTTTGTAGTAGAAGTGGCGGCATGGAAAAGAGGACGTCGCCTCAATTTGGTGTCTGATTGACTTGGGGGGGGCATCACTGTGTAGAGTACCCGCCGGGGGGGGGGGCAAAACGGTAAGTCATTCCTTTGGTAGTGCCATGCACACTCTGCGATGGTACGCATATTCTATCATAAACATGTATGTATTGCTATGTAGTATGATCAGTCGGCTGATCAAAGACGACACGAGATGAGTATCATCGTGTAGAAATCGTGGGGAAGGAGAAGGAGAGAAAAAAAAAAAACAAGAAAAAAAAAATAAAAGGGAGGAGGAGGGGGGTAAGTGTTTAAAAAAAGATGGGCACTGGTGCGTTTCACCAGTTGCGAATGACCCTCCCCCCTCCCCAGGCCACATTGCGGTCCCCCCTTCTCTGGATCTGGAGATCTGCGGTAGAGGACACGAGCGCAAAAAAATCAGTCGAGTCAGATTGAGTTTTGGCGATGCGTGGGTCGAAATATGGACATAGAAATAAGGGCAAAAGAAGAGAACATGCCACGGGTAGACTATGATGGAATATCCAAGTCATTGTACCAGGGTGGAAACTCGGTAGCCTCGGTGGTCACTGAGGATTTGGTTGGTGTCAGTGGTAGGGCTAGACAGACACACCCAGCTGCCAGAAGGCAGAGGCACAACTGCCAGCACTGGCTTGCTACAGGTACAGTAGTACTCCGAATTAAGTAGAGTGCAGTGTGGGGGTGGTGGTGGGCGTGGTGGGGTTCCTGGGCGGGGACTAAATTTAGTTTCCTTATAGTAGACAGGACCCTTGCCCCATACAGTAGCCCTTATACCTCTGTTCTTCAAGTGCCACAGCAGTACCGTGATAGCATTGGCATACCTGGTGCCTGAGTACAGTGGATAAGCACTGAAAGACCCCCTGAAATCTCCCAAACTGATAGCGCTAGAACACTCAAGACTGCGCACCCACTCGCATCTCCTCTTTGCAATTTTGTGACCAATCTTGTTTATGCTGAGCCAAGATTGAATGAGATAGTGCATATCATAGTATGTACTGCTATAGATTCAATGGCTATGCATTGAGTATTTTCCCTCTGGGAGGGGGGGGGGAGTCTGTTTGATGGGCAATTGAAGTGACAAGGTCATCATCGCTTAGAGGGTACTTATGAGTTGCTGGGAGGCCTGGGGAAGGGGGGGAGGGTCTCTTCCAGGGGTAACAAGAACTAAGGCCAGGGGCCAGAATTTGGTTTAGGCCATGTGGTGTGGGATCTCCTTCCCGGTTTGATCCCAATTCAATCCCAATCCGATTCAATTGCAAATTTCAAGACTCGAGCCTCAAGTCTCATTCTGGCAGCTCATCTCTCTGACCATCCCCACCCTCTCTTCTTGGGGGTGTGTGTGTGTGTGTGTGTGTGTGGGTGGGCTTGTGTGTGCAACACAGAAGAGACAGACACAACTATAGCGCCAGGGGCCCTGCGCGACACGCCCTCGGTACCAGCCTTGCCAGCAGGCAGCCTATGGAATCTAAAGTAACAGTAGCCCCGAGCCCTGGCCCTGGCCTACCTTGGCGTGGCCCCCCTTGGGCCTTGAACACCCTCCCTCCCCTTTGTGGCCTCCCTCGACCTTGACCTCGGGCCTTGAAGTGTATGTGTGTCTGTATATGTCTGTGTATGTGTCTGTGTGTATGTGTGGTACCTGACTCGCCAACCTAAACCTCTCTCTACCATAGTACACTGGAACAGTACTGCAGTATCTACTACATCATCAAATTGCGCCATCTGGAGAACACGAAACGACCTGTCACAGCTGCCACCACGGGCGCCTGCTACAAGCTAGCCTCGTCGAGGGCAAGCCTCAATTGCGTCTGCCAAACCCCCCACTGTCAAGTCACATAGTGATCAGATTGACTTTACTGGGCTTGGGACACTCATCCGACATACTACTGCTACTACTAAGCGCTCAAGCCTCCTTTCTGTGTTGTACTGCATGGTACATGGTGCATACATTGCCACACTACACTTTTTTTTTGTGCGATTTCGCAGGTTGTGCGTGTGAGTGACGGAGGCCAAAGGGCCTGGCCTGGCCTGGGGAATTCTAGCAGAGGCTCCAATTGCTGCCGCATTGTCGACGACGACGAGACGAAACGATACAACATACACGCAGGAGTGAGTGAGAGCGAGAGCGACAGAGGAGATCGTCATCACCTGCATTGCTCTCGGCCAGCCCTGTTTCGACTGATCTTCACGATTCCCACGGGACGAGGTAATCAAAGGCACCACAGACACAAACACACACACACGGGTGCATGTCTCTCCCTGCTGCATCTGCATGGCGTCCGCACATCAGCACGCCCGCTGTCTGTCATCCCGTTTCGCCTGTCGCTCCTCTCGACCTCCCTCCTCTTCCCTTGGAGCAGGTCTCTAGGGTGACAGCGACGACGAGGTCTACACGTTGATCGAACCACCATCACCACTACGACAACGACAAGGAGGAGCAGGAGGAATAACGCAAACACCACCACCACCACTAATACTACTACTACCAATACCATCCTCACCCTCACCACCACTACCATTACAACGTTTGGCGCCTGCCGCAGGTGTGGGTCTTGTGAAACTAGTTGCAGGGCTAATTATTCATTTCCCCCCCCCCCCCCCCAACAGACGAACGGCGCCCGGTACCGTCGTACTACTACCACCTTGGGGGCTTAGGACGAGGAGGGTGCGTCAAACCACCCACCCAGCAGGCATAAACCCGTGTCAGCCAGGGGTTCAAGATTCCGGGACCGAAATTTTGGAGAAAGAGAAAGAGAGAGAGAGAGAGAGAGAGAGAGAGAGATAGAGAGAGAGAGAGATAGAGAGAGAAACATGCCTCCCTCCGAGCACAACCACCAGCAGCCCCAGCCGAGGAGGATGCGCAATCACCGTCGCAATAGGCCCGAGCTTAACATCGACACCTTTGACGCCAACGCCTACTCCTACTCTCCCGACTACGAGGACAACGAGCTCTCTACACCACTGTCACCCCCGCCCCCCAGTCACCTCGCCTTCCCAAAGCCTCCAGATATCCCCTACAAGTCGTCACAGCGCAGCCCCAACTCCCCCCTCCTCCCCCCTCGGCCCCTGCCGCCGGCACACACGACAGGCGGCACCAGCACCACTCCAACCACCCGTCCAGCAGGGGACGCAGGACAACAGGCCGAAACGGTACCGGCCCCAACCACGACGACGAACAGGAGGAGGAGGAGGACGACGACGACGACTACTACTTCGCCGACAACTACGACCGTGACAGTCCGCGTCTCCACATCAAGGTGTCTGGCCAGGGCTACAGGGCAGGCCACGAGCAGAGGGATGTGCGGCCAAGACCTGGTCCTGATCCCGACAGAGGCCGCGACCTAGGAGGCGGCCACCAGCACCACCATCGCCACGACCGAGACGACAGCTCTGCCGATAACCAGACCTTCTTCGACGCCTTCTCCGATACCTTCTCCGACGCCGACATCATGTCCAACCGGGGCAACGAGTCCCCCGTGCGCCGACGAGCCTCGCACACCCCGCCGCCGCCCGCCCTCCACAACCGAGACCTGCGAGAATACTCCTCCCTCCGGGATTCACACGACCTCTCCCTCTCCCCTCGAAATGTCACCCGCGACTCCCTCCTGGGCAACATGCTCCTCTCCCTCGACCAGTTCAACATGGACCAGGCCAACAGCATGCAGACGAGCGGCGAGACCAGGACCATGTCTGGTTTTGCCGGCCCTCACCCTTCCTATCGCTACGAGGACCCGCCGGGCCAGAGGGCGGTAACAGCAGGGGGCACAGCAGGAGGAAGCAGGACGATGACGAGCACGACCTCGAGGGCAAGAAATACCTTCCACGCCGGGGCCGGGGCCCGGGGCGCCCACGGGTACTCGTACAGCTCCGATTACGAAGGCGCCGACGATGACCACCTGAGCCGTGTGTCGACAAACATGTCGCGAGGGCGCAGGAGCAACAGCCTGTCGGCCAATCCCGCCGGGCTGCGCGACATTGCCACCAATCAGCGACCCGCCGTCCCTGGTGGCTCCTCTTTGGGCTCCCGCGTGTTACACTCGAGGGGGGGGACGGGGCAGCAAGAGCAGTAGCACGACCAGCATTGACGCCGTAGGCTACGCACACGTGTTGGGCAGCCAGAAGTGGGCGCAGAGCATTGGTGTTCCCAAGCGATCCTCCAGTCTAGAACCGGCACGCCGCCGATCCTACGGCACGCAGCCGCCGGACCAGCACTCGTCTCACCTGCAGCAGCTGCCGCACTCGCGCCCAACCACCCAGCACCCCCAGGGCCAGCAGCCCTCGTGGCATATAGAGCTGCCCAACTCCTTCTTCGACCACTCCAGCTCGAACCTCGACTACGACTACCCTTACGACCTGGACGATGCCGCACCCACCCCGACGGTCCCAGTCGGTCCCCGTCGGCTTGCCACCATGCCCTCCATGCCCTCCATTGCCCGGCACGAGCCCATGGGCGAGCCTCTCTCGCCCGTGCGCTCCGTCAACCTCCGCCTCGAGCGCAAGCGCAGCAACAAGTCCTCACGGAGCACCAACACCGCCAAGCTCCACCCCTCCTCCTCCTCGAGACGCGATGCCGCCCGCGACCGCGAGCACGAGCCCGTCCCCCCTCTTCCTGCGCCCGGTAGCGCCGCCGCGGATCTGTTAGAAGACTCGGCACCGGCGCCCCATGTGGGATACGAGAAGGCCAAGGAGCCCGTGCACGCCAGTCCGGCTGCCGCTCCCACGTCGGTCGCCGCACAGCCCAAGGAGAAACAGCCTGGCTTCTTCAGGCGCATGTTTGGCGGCGGCAGCTCCAAGAACACCGTCGTCGCGGCCCTGGACCAGTCTGCCAGCCTGCCCTCGTCTGCTGCCTCTCCTGCCCCGGCGCTCGGCTCCCCTGCAGCCTCCGCCAGTCTCATGAGCGGCATCAACGCGTCCGCCCAGCAGTCGCCCACGGCTGCTGCAAATGCGGCCTCCTCAGACCCCAGCAAGGCCGGCGCCACCAGCGCCCCGCCCTCGAGGCAGACGAGCTCGTCCCACGGCATACAGAAGAAGCCGTCAGGGTTCTTCAGGCGCCGCAAGAAGTCTGTGTCGGTAAACAACGTAGAACCACCCCCGCTCCCGCCCACCCTGCCACCGTCCATCATACCGCCGGCAGAGCTGTTTCCGCCCCAGAAGCGACTCGAGGTCTTGACCCCGAAGCCCGAGCCCAGTCCCGTCACGAGCCTGCGCAAGGCCATGGACCCCTTCCTCAAGGCCTCCGAGTCAGCCCCGTCTTCTGGCCGGACCAGTCCCCGGGACGACCAGGCGGTGTCCGTCTATCATTCGGCAGTCGAAGAGTTCCCTCCCGACCGACAGCTTCGGAGCTTTTCTCCCGACTACGAGCCGGACCCGAGAGCCACAATACGCTCGGTCCCGTCCGAGTCGAGGCCCAGGGTGGACAGAAGCCCCGCCCCCGGAACACAAAGGCCCGGGACGCCAACAAGGCATGTCTCGAAGCCACTTTACGACTATGAGCGCAGCGGCTCCTTTCTGCACGACAACAGCGAGAGCGATGGCAGCCCACAGCAGATCAGGAGGCAGGCCTCACAACCCGCCATGGCCAGCCGCTCCAAGTCGCCCGTCCCTGCTGGCCGCATGACCCTGGCCCCCATCCAGACGGACGTTTCCTTGTCGTCCCCATCCTCGAAAACCAACATCAAGGACAAGAAGCTCGACAGGTTGACGCAGGACAGCATGGCCTCCGAGAAGAGCGACCGCCCGGGAAGCCTGACGCTGCCCATCGAGGGCTTCAAGACCGAACCCGAACCCGAGCTCAAGACCCGCGCCTCTGCCGCCAGCATCCCAGACCTCAAGGTCGAAGGGGCCGACATCAACGCGACGACCAACCTGCCCAAGGCCGAGCACCCCCTGGACGAGCCCCATTTCGTCGTCGGCGACCCCACGCAGGACGACAAGGCCAAGGCGCAGAAGATCTTTGACGGCAGCGAGGACTTTATCCCCAAAGAGAAGGCCGCCTCGTGGATGGGCGAAGAAGGGCCCATCCGACAGCGCACGCTGCGGGCCTACATGGACTTGTACGACTTCACAAACAAGAACATCGTCACCTCCCTGCGGGATGTCTGTAACAGGCTCATCCTCAGGGCAGAGACGCAGCAGGTGGACCGCATCCTCGTCACCTTTTCGAAGCGCTGGTGTGATTGTAACCCCCATCACGGATTCAAGTCCGTGGGTAAGTAATATATCTCAGCTACTCTGGTCACGCTATATGTCTCGGTCGCAACATGACACTGACTTTTTTTTTTTTTTTTTTTTTCCACCTAGACGTCATTCACACCATCTGCTACTCGATCATGCTGCTAAACACAGACCTGCACATGGCCGACATCGAGTCCAAGATGACCCGCAGCCAGTTCATCAAGAACACCATGACCACAGTCCGACAGGCCATTGCCGACTCTATACCCAACGCATACGACAGACCGAGCATACTCCCAGGCAAGGGCTCCGCCCTGGACGACAGACGCAACTCCCTGGAGAACCACAACGAGAGGTCCAGCTTCCGAAACTCGTTCATCAAGCTCCCCGGACGGGCCGGGTCTGCGCTGGGCGAGGCACCTACCGAGCTTGACGACTGCGGGCCTCTGGTGAAGTCGCCCTTTGATGGGTCTCTGAAGGCCTGGGAGGGCCAGATGGAGATCGTGCTCAAGGACATATATGCCTCCATCCGAGACGAGCGCCTGCCTCTGTACGGAGCCGAGCCTGTGCAGGAGCTGCCCTCGGCCGGTGGCCTGTCCGTCATGGGCATGCTGAAGCGCTCGCCAAGCGTGCTCAGCAAGGCGCCCTCGGAGAATCCCTCTGCGCGTGGGCGGGTCGGGCCGGAATCCATACGGGCGGGCAATGGGCGGTGGTCTTCCAAGAGTCGGTCTCGGCCTCGTGGGTTCGGTAGTGCCGGCTTCGCGTCGAGCAGGACCAGCTTCGACGACGGCCAGTCGATGTGGAGCCCCGTCGACTCGGTCGCCACCTGGAGCCGGGCGTCCCTGGGTAGGACCCACACGTCCATGTCGATGGACTCGTTCGGCTCGCGCTTCCCTCGCGGCGACTACCAGCAGTCGATCGGGTTCGCCAATGCCCTGAGCCAGGCCATCATCCGCGAGGACCCCCGGAGCAGCGTCCCGTCGCTGGTCAGCGACGATCTGAAGACGACCCAGATGCTCGACGACGAGTCGCTCGAGCTCGCCGGGCCGCCGTGGGTCAAGGAGGGCATCGTCATCCACAAACACCACCTCGACGGCGTGGACAAGAAGGCAAAGGATCGTAACTGGACCGAGGTCTTTGCTGTCATCCAGAAGGGCAACATCAGCATCTTCTCCTTCACACCCAACAAGTCTGTGGGCCGCCGCGGCCGCAGCGCCCCAAAGAAGGGTGCCGTCGTCGGCGGTGGCAACTGGCAGGAGAACGCGACGACCCTCGGCTCCTGGAGCCTGCGCCTCACGCTGGCCTCCGCACTCCCCCCGCCGGGCTACTCGAAGCAGCGGCCGCACGTCTGGGCCTTGTCCCTGCCCACGGGCGCCGTACACCTCTTCCACGTCGGCACGCCCGAGATCTGCAACGAGTTCGTCACGACGGCAAACTACTGGAGCGCCCGGCTCAGCACGCACCCCCTGATCGGTGGAGTGTCGAACATGGAGTTCGGCTGGAGCGATGCCATCATCAACAACGCCCTGGTGTCGGCCATCAACGAGACGACAGGGCCTGCTGCGGGGCGGCAGCGCAGCAGCAGCAATGCTGCCGCCCGCACCAGCATGCACTCGCGCGGGAGCAGCTTCCGGTCCGTGGGGTCGTTTGACTTTGGCAGCTCGAACCCGCGAGCCGGCGGCGTGAACGCCTCCAACAAGCTGCCCGGCGACATTGTGACCATCGCCGAGTGGACGCCGCCGACGCAGTCGATGCGGCCGTCCAACGCCAGCGAGAAGGACCAGCTGGAGGCGCTGCTCAGCTACGTCAAGTCGATCGAGGAGGAGCTGCAGCAGCACAACGCACTGCGCAGCCCGATGCTCCTGGCGTTCACGCCCAGGGGGGCCAACGCGCAGAAGGCCATGGCCAACTGGGAGCGCAAGAGCTCGTACCTGCTGCGCGAGATTGTCAAGTTCCGCACGTACGTGGACGTCCTGCAGCTCGCGGACGGGCGCAGGACGGAGATCTACAGGGAGCGCGAGGTCGCCAGGCGTGCGGCGAGGGGCAGCCTCGACGCGGACAGGCTCAGCCTGGAAGAGGGCGAGGGCGTTGGTCCCTACGAGCTTGGTGGTGGTGGTGGTGGTGGTGGTGACGACGATGATGCTGAATGCGAACGGGGACGGAGAATCGGCCGCGGCGGGTCTGAGGAGGATGGTGACACCACGCTGCGGGCGTGAGACGTCTTCTACACCGAGCCCGTTGTTTTGACACTGGCGACCATTTTGTTTTTTATTTTATTTCTTTTTCATTTTTTGCTCTATCCCGTCTTGTCCCCCTCTCTCAGTGGTGGCTCGGGCCATGCTTGCTATCTTCTTCTGCCTTTTCTTTATTTCTATCTGCCGTTCTTGATACCCCACCGGTGCTTGCTCGCTACCAGGCAGCTACTTCTTCTTGTTAGGCATTATTATTGATGGCGGGGTGGTGGTGGTGGTGGTGAGTTGGGATTGCAGCACAAGTGGGAGGCGGGGGGTTTTCTTCTTCTTTTTCCTTTTCTTTTTTTTTCTGCTGCCTCTTTTTCCTTTTTCTTGTAATCATATAAATGACCCCTTTGTAACTTTTACACACACAAAACCCTTGATATGGCTAATGTTCAAGGCGTCTGGAGTTGCTAGGGTGCATGGCCATGCATGGACTGGCCAGACGATGGATTGGATGGGATGGCCTTGGCCCTGGGATTCTGGGCAAGGCGATCAGATGAAACAAGAAAAAGCAATTCAAAAAAATCATGAGTGTGGTGGCAAGACAGAGAACAGGTGGCGTGTGTGTGTGTGTGTGTGTGTGTGTGTGTCTGTAGATCTTGTATAATTACAGCTGTAATGAGGAGAGTAAGAATCAAGAAGGCTTTTCGAAAGCCGATCAGAAGAAAATCCTTGCCTGGTCTGTTCTGCGTGGCATCCTTTCTCTTTGCTTTTCCTTGTTGCTTTTCCCTTATTTGCCTCTCGGGAAAAAACAAACTCTGGTGGTTGGATGGCAACTAGGAGGAGGAGGAGGGGACGAAGACAGAAAAGAAAGCACGAAAGCCAAAAAAGCAAAAAAAATTATCAGACACGATTTACAAGCCGTGTCTCGGAATTTTCCCAAGATAATTGTCATGTCTCACTCCTGCCCCCCCCCCCTCTCCCCCGTTCCCAAGTCTTGCTCAAGACCCTGGCCAATGAAAATGCCGCTCTCTCCATAAGAAAAGGTCGGGGAAGAAACAGCGAGCGAAAGTGAGTGAGGGGGTGGGAGGGAGGGTGGTAATCTCACTGCTAGCCATGGCGTCTGGTGCACAGCTGAACACACACACACACACACAAACGTGTGTGCGCCACTGGCCCACTGTCTCTCACACACTTTGCGAGAGAAGTGGTTTTTTTTTTCTTTTTCAGCTCAGTACACAGTCGGGGGGTCTTGTTTGGGTATAGGTGGTGTCATGCTGTGAGACATGAGAGCGGGCGGTTGTGACGTACACGGCGGCGAAGAGAGGAGAGGAGGAGGGGGGGGGAGAGTAGCTGTGGATGGATGGGATGGGATGTGTTGGTTTTTTTCTTTTCTTCCCTTTTCTTAATCTTGTTTTCTTTTCTGGGTGTGTGAGTGGAGTTGTGATACTTGACTTTGGACCAGATTGGATGATGGGGCTTGTCAGACATTGGACAATGGTGGATGGTGATCATTGGGGGTTGAGAAAAGAAAGAAGGGGGGAAGAAAAGGGACCACAGGTGGTCCATGAGAAGGGAGGGGGGGAGGGGTTGTGTCTCTCGCAAGGTCTCACATGGAGGGTGAGGTTGTGGTTTTCGTGGCCTCCGGGATAAATCATTGTAATTACTCCAAGGATTCTTCTCTTTCTCTCCTAGAAACATAATTGGGATTCCTCCTCTATTGCCCGTTAATTATTGAAGGGAACTGCAGCCCACGCTCAGGACTCACCTAGTAATATACATCATCAGGCTGAGAACATTGACAACAAGATGGCACAGCCAATCCCTCGACCGCCAGGTATCCCATTGCTGGGGAATGTCTTTGATGGTAAGCAAGCCTCACCCCCCCCTCCCCTCCCCCCCTCTCTCTCTCTTCCCTCCCATCTTCTTTCCCCCACCTGTAACACAGAAGAAGAAAACTCACCACCTATAACCAACACCAATATCCAGTCAACCCCAACAACACCTGGACCTCGCTGGCCAACCTGGCCGCCAAGCACGGCGAGATCTTCCAGCTCACCATCCTCGGCAAGACGGTCGTGTTCGTCGCGGGCGCCTCCCTGGCCGAGGAGCTGTGCGACCAGCGCCGCTTCCGCAAGTACGTGGGCGGCCCCATCGTCGAGATCCGCCACGCCGTGCACGACGCCCTGTTCACGGCGTACGACGACGAGGCGAGCTGGGGGGTCGCGCACGGCATCTGTGCGCCCCTCCTGGCCAGGGGGGCCGTCGAGGGGTGGGCGGGCGAGGTGGCAGGGCTGACGGGGGAGCTGGTGAGCTGGTGGCTGGGAGGGGAAGAAGGGAGCAAGGAGGAGGAGGAGGAGGAGGAGGAGGAGGACGGCGGCGGCCCGCGCGGCGACAACGGCGTGCCGGTCATGACGGGGCTGAACCGGCTCTGCCTCGAGGCGACCACGCTGACCCTCTTCGGGCGCAGGCTGCGCTGCATCGCGGCCGCCCGCGACGACCCCATGCTCGCCGCCATGGAGGACGCCACCTCGGAGGCCATGCGGCGGCCCACGCGCCTCGGCCTCGTCAACTGGCTGTTCCACGCGCGCACGTGGCGCGAGTCCAAGGCCGCCATGCGCGAGGGCTACGCCGCGCCGCTCGTCGCGCACCGCCGCCGGAACCCCACGTCGCGCAGGGACCTGCTCGGGGCGCTGCTCAAGGGCCGCGACCCGGCGTCGGGCGCGAGGCTGGACGAGAGCCGGGTCGTGGACGAGGTCGTCTCCATGCCTATCGGGAGCAGCACGGCTCCTTGTGCGGTGGCTAGTGCTCTTTATTTCCTGTGCAAGAACCGGGAGTGTCTTGTCAGGGCGAGGAGGGAGGTGGATGAGGTGCTGGGGCCGTGGAATGCTGCTGCTGCTGCTGGTGGTGGTGGTGGTGTTGGTGGTGATGGTGATGGTGCTGTTCAGCTGGCGGCCGAGCACCTGAGCCGGCTCAAGTACATTGAGGGTATCGTGCGCGAGACACTACGTCTGTCCGCCGCAGCGCCTGGCTTCAACATCGAGCCGATCCCGAGGACCACCGCGGCAGGGGACATCGACACCACCCCGATCCTCCTCGGAGGGGGCAAATACGCCGTCGCCCACGACCAGGCCATGATCATCGTCCTGGCGGGCGTCAACACCGACCCGGCCGTGTTCCACGACGACCCGCTGGCGTTTCGCCCGGAGCGGATGATGGGCGAGGCGCTGGAGGCGCTGCCCGCGGGCGTCAAGAAGTGGTTCGGCAACGGCAAGAGGGAGTGCATCGGCAAGAACTGGGCGTGGATGTTTATGGTCACGGTGGTGGCCACGCTGGTGCGGCGGTGTGAGTTTGAGATTGTGGATGAGGACGGGTGGACTTGGAAGCAGGATGGGTGGTTTAATATTCGGCCTGTTGGGCTGCGGATGAGGGTCAGTAGGAGGAAGGCGGCCTAGATTGGTTGTGAGATGGCGGATGTTTGATTTGTTTAAGTGTGTTCTTCTTTCAGATATGATTCTCATTCTATGGTTTCTTGTTTGCATACTCTCATGGTTGTTTCACGCGCTCGTTCTGTTACAGTTTGAGGATAGTTTATTGGCCTGAATATATTGATTACTTGTTTGTCTAGTGATGAAAGACGTATGCAGGTAGTTGAGTTGCAATATATGCTTGGCCATTGCAAATGAATCGAAGCCTGCCGTGGTCCCATCTTGACAGCTTCAAAAGTGTATTTTCAGCACTGGACGCTTATTTTCATGCCACTGTTGATCAAGGTCGAAGCCGTTGAATATTCTCACACACTGCTGGATCATGATTGGCATGGGATGTGAAGGGCTGTTTACATGACAGCAACCGTCTGACAGGAGTGAGGTCCTAGGACCATCTACTGGAGTTGAAGCTCATTATTATTCCCACAGGATATCAGCTGTTTTGACCTGAATATATAAGTATAAGTACTGATCCGATTTATCATGAGAATGTACTGCAGAGCATGTATATCCAGTCAACAGACTCTTTGAATCCATACTTCTATGGTAATCCCATTAAGACGATTGTAGTTGTATTTTCACGATTTATTCTATATTTTGAGTCTTATTACTATGACTCTCATTGTTTCGCGTCAGTATTGTCCCGTCTTCCATCATCCATCCCATCCTCATTGGCTTCGGAGTCACACATGTATATATAGGTGCCTGGCTGCTGTTTCCTCCCGTTGAAATAAAGGCCAACGTCAAATAATATTATCCCGTTCTGGTGTTGGTTTCACCTGATATCCCATGGCATGGCCTGATGAATTACCAGCCCAAGCAACAATGATAGTGTAAACTATTGTACAATTCGAAGATATTCCTGTTCCAAGTAACATGTTGTGGCTGAGTATAACTATCGTATATCTGCTAACTATTACCAGTCCTAGTCTGTCCACATGATCATCCATACACTCGTCTAACTGTTTGCATATGAACCCAGCCTTGATAGCCTGGCTCGTGCCTGCGCACTCCATCCCCACCTGCACGGGATCCACGGCACCGGGCCCCAACCCCCCGGAGACGCGGAGCTTTCCTGATCTCAATCCCGTTGCAGAACAAAGGTTGGCCCAGCAGCCTGGTCAGGATCTAGCCACTCCCGAGCACCGGATTCGTCAGAGGACGGGGGCTGTAAGATGTGGAGCGGCACCGAAACCGATCGCGAATGGCTTCCGCGGCGGATCCATGCCGCGGTACTAAGCAGAAAATAGGAAACCATTCGAGGAGGCTAATGCAGCAGAAGGATGCCGTGGTACGTCTGACGAGCCCCGTCTGTCGATAGGTTCTCCCTGGGAATGTTCCCATATCATGCAGATAGAAGGCTGGTCCAGAGCACGTAGTACAGGAGGAAGACAGCCCCGCCAGTCAATCAGGAGTCAAGGATTACTTACTTCCCATGTTTGGCTATGCGTGAATGCTGCATGGAAGTGAACACATCCATGCAAGGCAATGCGAGAACGACGACCAACACCCTGTCCGCTGCATCTCATTGCTCACAGGGCAGTCAGCAGACTCCACCCCCCAGCCTCGCATCGTTCTCGTTCTCGTTCTAGCCCCTGGTTGCGTGAGACCTCCCGACCAGGCTCCGCCGCTGGCTCCGCCGTGGCCAAGCCTCTATGTGCCGATGAGACAGGCGCCGGTGCGAACCCGAAGCCGTTCCCAGATTATTGGAAGCCATCTTACTGCTGAGTCTGTGATGATTCTGTCACGAAATAGTTGCAAGCTGACCGTGATAACTATCGTTTAGAGTTCATACATAATGTGTCACGCATCCTCTGAAGTTGTACATCAAGTGCCTTGATTTGACCTTAATATAGGGTAATCGAGTTTCATCTTTACATTTATTGCCTTGTCCTTTGTAGATAATTTCAGCGGCCCTCTAATCTTTTCCATAACTGGGCCGTCAAGACAACCTCCCGAACTACGGCGTCCTTCTTCCTCCTCTTCTTAATATCTTCTTTACATCTCCTCTCGCGCAACTAAAGGTCCGCCCATCCATGAACACAACATGGCCGTAGCTACAGAAATCACCGGCCCAAAAGGCCTGCCCTTTCTAGGCAACATCCTCGACCTGCAAGACGAAGTGCCCATCCGCGCCATCGAGCGGATCGCAGATATCCATGGTCCCATATTCAAGCTGCGCATCCCGGCGCGGGACATCACCGTCGTCAGCGGCTTCGAGCTGTTCGACGAGCTGTGCGACGAGACGCGGTTCTATAAGCTTGTCGGCGGCAAGCTGGGTGACCTGAGTAATAAGGACAAGGCGCAGGGGCTGTTCACCTCGTATGTCCCTCTCTCTTTCGGATCAAGTCCTCACAGTGGGAAACTACCATCATCACGACTTTGGTGGCATTCTTTGGCTGACTGGTACAAATTTTCATGAACAAATAGGCTCAGTGAGAAAGAGGAGGACTGGGGCCAGGCACATCGGATCCTGATGCCGGCCTTTGGACCTCTGGCAGTTGCAGACATGTTCCCAGGTAACTTGATAGAAATCTGTCCCAGTCCACTGGGATGTTATAAGTATTGTCTCTCACACAGAACTTCCCAGAAATGCATGACATAGCGAGCCAGCTCGTTCTAAAATGGGCACGACTAGGCCCCCAGCACAAGATCCCAGCATCCGAAGACTTCTCGCGCCTGACCCTCGACTCCATCGCCCTCTGCGCCATGGACTTCCGCTTCAACTCGTTCTACCAAGACGAGATGCACCCCTTCATCAGGGCCATGAACGTCAGCCTGGGCGCTGCCAACAACTCCGGCCAGCTGGCGGGCCTGCTCTCGCGCCTCATGCCGTCGTACGGCGACGAGGTGAAGCAGAGCGGGGAGCTCATGCAGCGGACGTCGCGGGAGCTGGTGCAGCACAGGCGGGACCACCCTACAGAGAAGAAGGACCTGCTCAACTCGCTGATCTACGGGCGGGATCCCAAGACGGGGAAGACCATGAGGGATGAGCTGATTGCTGCTAACATGCAGACCTTTTTGATCGCAGGTGAGTCAAAAAGACGCTTAATTACCGCCTCCGACTTCCCTCTTCGCCGAGAACTGACAGATGATTCCCTCCACAAAAAGGCCACGAGACGACCTCGGGACTCCTCTCATTCGCCTTCCTGCAGCTCCTCAAGAACCCCAGAGCCTACTTTGCCGCACAGGCCGAAGTAGACCACATAGTCGGCAGCGCACGCATCGAGCCAAAACACGTCAACGAGCTCAAGTACGTCAACGCCGTCCTGAAGGAGACGCTGCGGCTCACGCCCACAGCACCGGCCTTTAGCCGCGCCGTGCGCCCCGAGAACCAGGAGGAGACGGTCTACATTGGCGCCAGGAACCCGGAGAGCACGAAAAAGTATGCCATACCCCGGGGAAAGCCCATCGTCTGCCTGCTGGGCAAGATCCACAGGGATCCCAAGGTGTGGGGGGACGATGCCGAGGAGTTTCGCCCGGAGCGGATGCTGGATGAGAATTTTGAGAAGCTGCCCAAGAATGCGTGGAAACCCTTTGGCACGGGAATGTGAGTTGGCATTTTTATTTTTTTTTTTGTGTTAACTTATCCTGAATTACATTGCAAAAGAATAATGGCTGATCTAGATGACAATTCAGGAGAGCGTGTATTGGCCGTGCATTCGCGTGGCAAGAGGCCGTTCTGGCCGTCGCACTCATCCTGCAGAACTTTGACATGTCGCTCGACGACCCCGACTACGAGATGAAGATTATGCAGAGCCTCACTATCAAGCCCAAGGACTTCTTCATGCGGGCGAGCCTCAGGGAGGGGATCACGCCCACGGTGCTGTTGCAGAGACTGGCGGGTGATCATGGTCCAGCCGCCGCCGCTGCCGAGAAGCGAAATGGACATGATCATGCTGCGGGGCAGGAGGAGGATGTATCAAAGCCGGGTCACGAGCTGTCGATCTTGTACGGCTCCAACACCGGGACGTGCCAGGCACTAGCTCAGAAACTGGCTGCGCAGTGCGCACAGCGGGGGTTCAAGGCTGAGGTCAAGACGCTGGACCAGGTCATGGGGAGCGTGCCGAAGCTGAGGCCCACGGTAATCATCACGGCCTCGTACGAAGGCCTCCCTACCGACGATGCCGCGCGCTTCGTGGCGTGGGCCGAGAGCCTGGACGAGAAGGAGGGCGAGAAGACGCTCCAGGGCGCCAGATTTGCCTGCTTTGGGTGTGGCCACAGCGACTGGGTGTCGACGTACCAACGGGTGCCCAAGCTGATCGACGAGCTGCTCGCAAAGGCTGGGGCGGAGAGGATCGCCGAGCGTGGGTCCTCGGACGTCAGCAAGCAGGATACGTTTGGCGACTTTGAGGCGTGGACGAACGACCACCTGTGGCCGGCGCTTGACGCCCATCTCGACTCATCGGATCAAGAAGCAGCTTCTTCTGATGCAGGCGCAGCAGCAGTGCCGATGGTGGAGGTCGAGCTCACCACACAGGAGAGAGCCGCCCATCTCCAGCAGAACGTCCAGTGGGCCAACGTCATGAGCACCAGGGTGTTGACGGCCCCGGGGGGAGCCCGAGAAGCGGCACATCGAGATCGAGCTTCCGTCCAACGTGACCTACACCGCTGGCGACTACCTTGCAGTTCTGCCCTTGAACCCAAAGGAGTACGTCAGGAGGGTTATGAACCACTTCAACCTGCCGTGGGATGGCATGGTCACCATCAAAGCTGGGACGGCTACCACGCTTCCCACGGGGACACCGGTGGGCGTTTTCGACCTCCTGCAGGGTTATGTGGAGATCTCGCAGCCGGCGGCGAAGCAGGACATCAAGGTGCTTCTATCCATCTGCACAGACGAGGGCGCAAGGAAGATACTTACCACCTACCTGGACCCGACCATCTTCGCATCAGAGATCATCGACAAGCGCATCACCATCCTCGACCTCCTCACACAGCACAAGACAGCGCTCCCTCTGCCCTTTGGCGCCTACCTCTCCCTCCTCCCGCCCATGCGCACGCGGCACTACTCCATCTCGTCCTCCCCGCTCGCCTCACCACACTCCGTCACGCTGACCTACGGCGTGCTGGACGCGCCGGCATGGTACCAGCCCAGGCCGGAACAAGAAGACGCCGCCGCCTCGGGCCAGGAGATGCTGCAGCGGTTCCTGGGCGTGGCGGGCAGCTACATGCGCTCCCTGTCGGCGGGCGACCGCGTGCTGGTGTCGGTGCGCAGCACCAACAAGTACTTCCGCCTGCCCGCGGACCAGGAGCAGACGCCCGTCGTGATGCTCGCCAACGGCAGCGGGGTGGCGCCGTTCCGGGGGTTCGTGCAGGAGCGGGCGACGCTGATCCGCGAGGGGGGCAAGACGCTGGCGCCGGCCGTCCTGTTCGCGGGCTGCCGGCGCGAGGGCAGGGACCAGCTGTATGCGGACGAGTTTGCCGAGTGGGCGGGGCTCGGGGCCGTGGACGTGCGCTGGGTGTTTAGTCGGGGCCCGGGCTCCGGAGATGGCTGTAGGTACGTGCAGGACCGCCTGCTGAGGGACCATGAGGATGTCGGGAGGCTGTGGGAGGGAGGGGCGAGGTTTTATATCTGTGGTAGCAAGGAGCTTGCGCAGGGGACTGGCTCGGTTGCTAGGAAGTTGTTCCTGGAGGCGGCCAGGGCAGAGGGCAGAGAGGCTACGGAGGAGAAGATTAATGACTTTGTGAGGGGGGTTGAGGAACGAGAGGTTCGTGACGGATATCTTCTAGAGCAGGGGTTGAAAACTGGCTGTAGACTCGGAACGGTCCACTCTTCTCAACAGCCATGCTAGTATAAAGTTGTAATATGTAGTCCCGAGAACGGAAGGATGGTGGAAAGTATGGTATGGTTTCTGCAGAATCCTCTGGCTCATGGATAGATAGTCCACGTCGGTAGCCACGGACTCTTCTTGTCCACCGCTGCCGGTTCGTGGCAGTTCCTCGCTCGTCGGCGTCACCGGGCCCCGGGTCAGTATGGACCTCTCGAGCCACGTCAGTGGTGATTTTCCCTTGCCCCCAGAAAAGGAGGATGCTTGGTTTGTAAGAATAAGTAATGAGGCCAAGACGACACCGCTGCATACCTGCTCAGCCCTGGCCTGTGGGATATCAGCAAGACTCTCTATACGCTTTGTTAGCGGAGCTGTGGCACTGCGAGACTGGGCATTTTTGGGTCATCTAAAGATAGTTCTGGATGGATGAACGTCATATTTGCGAAATGTCTTGGGTCGTCTTCGGACACAGAATTCCAAAGCATCACCTAATTATCCCACCCTCAATGCTCGACTTACACGTTTGTGGAGTATCATCCAAGGTGTGCCTGCAGGACCTAAGCGAATTTCGCTTCAGGAGCTGGTATGATCCTGACATGGAGGACCCACCACCGTCCCCAGCTGTGCCGCAGTCGTTGATCGGGACCGATCCTACTCACTCCTCCCTGCGCTGGTGTGTCGGGAATAACTGCAATCTTTAGCTCCGTAATTGCGGAGCGGGATGGATACTTCAGCCTGATCCCACCCTGTTGTCTGTACTTGGGCAGACAGAGAGCCAGACGTGTCAACCATGCCCTGCCATACCATACGACACGAGATGCTGACAAAGTCGTGCTCCTAAAACAACCCACCCCTTCTTGCTTATAGTCCCTCCCTCCCAGGATTCACCTCCTGCAGAGACCGTTTCTGGGGAGGATCTGCTGACCCGCCTAGGCGCAGGTGAATGCCGAGCCATTCCTCTGCCATCTCTGGCTTCTCAATTTTTTGCGTATTCCAGCGGTTTAACAGACCTCCCGTCCCCTTCCCCCCATCGGGAATAAGCGCTAAATTGTCTAAGCCTCCTGCAAGCCCTGTTGTTCCATGGGGCGTGCGTGTCAGGGGATGAGCCTAAACACCTGTTGTCATCGATCGCGTGGAGAAGGAAGACCAAGGGGAAAGACGCCCTGGTGGAATATATGTACACATCCGGGACACTGTCACGGTACCACAACCTATTGTCGGCATCACATCCGAAGCCAACAGCGCCACCGGCAGAGAAAACCAGACAGAGGTCAAGGTTTCAAACAATGTCTTCATCCCCCACAACCCGAGTTCCGAAGCGATCAGGCGTCGTCAAACGGTCGTCCATGGCATGCACGACATGTCGTCAGGTGAAGGTGCGTCCCCTCTCGCGCGAGGGAGAGGAAAAGGAGATGGACAAGAGGAAGAGAAAGGTGTATGACGAGTTGAACAAATCAAGCCTGACATGGTCGAGAAATAATACAGCTCAAGTGTGATGCCCTCAAACGGTCCCCGAACCCGTGCACGAGATGCGAGAAGCTGAAGAAAGCCTGTCTGTGTGACCCCGGCTTCAAGAGGAGTGTCGTTCGAGGGTAAGTAATTATGTCAAGGGATGCCAGACGCCCGAACCGACCGCCCGTGCATGGACACCATGTTCACCATCTGACATTTACTCTCATTAGTGCTTTGGAAAAAATCACCCAGGAGAAGGAGGAGCTGGAACACCTCGTGCATTCTCTTCGCGGCGACAATGTGATGGACCGCGCTCTGGTTGTTCCGGGGGACCCAAGAAGTCGTGGCTTGAGCTCAGAGCCCCCACAACAGTACAAAGCCAGCCTCGCAACTACTCCTCACAACATGTTGCCCCGTCCAGACAGTTCCAGCCTGCCCGGCGCATCGCCATTACGGCCTTCGCTCGCACCCACACCAAATTCGAACGCAACAGTCGTCGACAAGGCCACAACGTTCCATCTCCACGGCGTATATGTCGACCGACATTCAGCAGAAGAGCTTTTCCAATAGTACGTCTTGAGACCTGAGCTCAGTTACACCAGCACACCATCCTGTCACGGCATGGTGGTGGGTGCACTGTTGCTGACCACACACGAGCATGACAGCTTCTTGGACCATCATTTGGAGCAGCTCCCGATCCTGCATGTACAGAGGAGCATCGATCTCGTCTTTGACGACAGCCCGCTTCTCTTCTGGGCCGTCATACTAACTGCCGCACGTGGAGCTCACAACCCTCTGTTCGAAAAGCTCCTCGATCCGGTCAGGCGCCTCCTGATGGCCCAGCTCGTTACCTCGATACGGTCGATACACGCCATCCAGGGCTTGTTGATCCTCTCATTCTGGCCGTTCCCCGTCCGGAGGCAGACAGAAGACGTATCGTGGACCTATTGCAGTGTTGCCGTCTCGGCTGCGATGCAGATTTGTCTGGGCCGGGCAGATCTACCTCGAACTGGTCCCCATGCCAAATTTGACGTCCCAAAAGGTTGGACGGGGGATGCTGTCCTGCGCAGGAAGACCTGGCTGGGCTGTTTCGTCGTCAGCACCTCGTAAGTTGTCCCCACGTACATCACCCTTGGGGGCGCTATTCCTATATATCTCTCAAGCCGGCCTGTTGACATTGCATTGTTTCGCGCACACAGCTTGGCTGCGACCTTTGGCCTGCCGCCGCCCATGAGCATGGTTTCGAACCGCGCGCCGGCCATTCGTCAGAGCCTCGAAGGCCACGTACCGCAGGATTTTCTGAGGCTGGCTGAGCTGCAAGAGTTCTGGATCAGGGCGACCACAATTATCGAGGGCTCCAGCTCCGGCAAGCCGCATCATTCCATGGCGAACCTGTTGCGGCTCGAGCTCGATGGGATAAGGAGAGGCTGGCCGGCAGACGTCTCGCTGTGGCTCGAGATGAGCTTTGCCGCGACGGGCCTGCATCTCTGCACCACCACCGTCTCAAGCAACGTCCAGCGCGAGGCCAAGCTGCAGGCCACGGACCTGCGAACAGCGCGATATCAGAGCTTTGAGACTGCCTCGCGGATCGTCGACCTAGTCGTCACGTCGTCGAATGAGATGTCGGTAGGAAGCCGGATTCAAAGCCATGCGACAAGAGAAATTACCCAAAATTGGGGAGCGTATCCAAAGTTTCAGATGCGCGATGTCGTCGCTGCGGCTTTGTGCCTTGTGAACACCATCGCTGTGGATAGTCTCGACGCCAAGGCCGTCCCTGCAGACGCGAAGACGATGGCCATCCAGAAGGTCCTGCAGATATGTACTATCCTGCGAAGTCTCACGTGGGATGGATGGGATGAAGGCGACAGCGCGGCAGGCCTGCTCGAGCTGCTCGTGCGGCATGTCGAGGACAGCAACACGGGTCGCCATTTCAGGGAGGCCGAGCTGTCGCCACAGCTCGGCATCGTGCAGAACAGCGTCGACGTCGCTCGGAGGATCCTGGGCAGGGTGACGGACCCGGATCCCAGCGCAGAGCAACACAATCCCGGTCGAGCGCAGGCGGACGCCGGCACATTGCAGACCCCGGACTACTCGACCATCTCTGAACACCCAACCGTGGAGAGCTCACAGTCTGGATGCGACGAGTCTTTTGTCCAGCCTGTTCCGTTCATGCAGGCAGGGCAAGACACGGCAGTGTCAAATAGGATGCTGGGGCCGGATGAGGCGAATGAGTATGCCATGTCCACGTGGAGCTTCGACACGTTCCTGTGGGACGAGTTGGATGTTATGAACTGGGGCCATCTTTATCCGTCGGCCGCAACAGACATTGCCCTGGATACGAGTCGCCAATGATGGAGAGAAGGGTGGTATATTGGTATATCAGAATCCAAAGAACCTGGCAATTTTACGTCCAAGACTAGTCGCCCTGGGGCTGGTGTCCCCCAGTTCACCTTGTGCTGTGTGATTCGCGTCCTCTCTGCTCCTTTGCTCCAGCTTTGCCTCGTTGCGTTGCAGCTTGCGCAGGGCACGCGGTGACAGCCCATGCGGTGCTGCCACAACTGAGCGTCTGTTGATGCTATCGGGATCCAAGGACGTCCTTGCCAGCCTTTGCTGATCATCGACGCTCAATAGGCTCATAATAGCCGTCTTGGTACTCTCGTGATCCTTGTTAGAATCAATAAAAACAGCGCCCCATATCGCCTCGATCAGCGTGCCATAGTATCTGGGCGCCATCGGAGACGTGAGCTCAGGCCAGCCCCACTCGCGCAGGAGGACTGGCAGGTCCCAGACATGAGCAGCATGGGTGAGAGCATTGTTGGAGCTGATGGCGGCAAATGGCACACTAAGCCCCCCACTGCTTGCTGTGCGAGGGAAGTTGTGCGCGTAGAAGATCTCCTTGAGGTTGGCGTCGCCGATCTGGGCGAGGTGAAGCTGACCGGGATGGAGGCCTCTCTGTCCGCTGCTGAGGTTCAATCTTAACGATATAGCCTCTCTGAGCAAGGCGTCGTCGTTGAACTTGTAGCATATGAGCCTCTCGATGACCTTCTTGTGCGCGATGAAGGACGCTGGATCCGACTCGTAGGACTTGACGCGGTGTGTTTGGGCCTGGTCGGCGCTCTCTTCTGGGAGTGTTCGTCTTGCCTTTCGACGACCCAACCGAGCGTTACGTGCTGAAGAAGTCTCGGCTTTATCGACAGTGCTGTTGGGAGGCTGCTGAAGTGAGGACAGCCGTCTCGATGCTTTTCTCAACTCCTTCTCGACACGGCGCGTCGTGCGGATTTTCTGACGGACTGATCTCGAGACTGCGCTGAGGAGAGCCGGGGAGACCTGTTCTTGTGGGCAAAGATGGGTCAATCGCACCGGTTTCATCCAAGAAGGATCCCTACTTGCGACTCTCCTCGGCCCATTGGTGATCCAGTTGGATGTTGAAAGTGTTTTCCGTTGAGATGCTTTGATTATCACTTGGAATATTGCCACTGCGCCTGGAGATGTTCCTGCCCTGTCGTTCTTGGATCCATTCAGCTTCGCCTGGCTTCTTGACTTCATAAATGGCCTGTGTAATTTTCGAGAGCTGCTCAGGTTGTTGGACGTGGACTTCGAATTCGAAGCTGACGACGGCTTCGCAATCACATTGTCAATGATGGTCGAATGCGGACTCTTCGGGCCTGAGAACCGGAGGAGACAAGAAGAGAGGCATTTGGGCATATTTCGGCAAGATACAGAGGTGTGGTGTCATGTTAACCTATTCAGAACGCTCTGAAAAGTCCAATGTCGTTGGCGATTTGAGGTGGTTTGCATGTGTGAGCACACGAAGATGCCTGGTCAGGGTTAAGTTTTGTGAGCAAAGACCCCTAACCCTGATGGAAACCCGGTTACTGCCCACACAGTGCACACTGTACACCACCAATATCACCAATACTTTGCTCCTCTCACTCGCCGTCCCCGTCTCCTGCTCACCTAGGATCAACTCCAGCGGGCCTGGACGTCATCAAGGTGAACTATTTCAGCCCGACATCATCATGGCCTTCCCCAGGCTACCTCCCAGGGCAGCCTATATCCACCTCTCCAACCCTCTCAAGCGCAACGCCCTGTCCCTCGCCGTCCTCCGCGACCTCCGCAAGCAGCTCCATCACCACCTGAAATGCCCTGTCACGGGTGAGCCAGTGCTCCTCCCACCCTTCCAGCCACATCTCATCGGAACCCTCGAGGCCTCTGAGGACGGAGCCAGCCCTGACAACCCCCACGCGTGGCTCACCCATACCCCGACTTGGCAGCGCAGGCGAGCAAACCAGCCGCACGTCCTCGTCCTCCGCAGCGAGGGCCCCGTCTTCTCCTCGGGCCACGACCTGGCCGAGCTCTCGACCCTCTCCCGCGACGAGGTGCACGAGACCTTTGCCCTCTGCGCAGAGGTCATGTCCCTCATCCGGCGCTCCCCCGCGGTCGTCGTGGCCCCGATCCAGGGCCTGGCCACCGCCGCCGGGTTCCAGCTGGCCATGACCGCCGACGTCCCCATCGCCCTGGGCGACACCCGGTTCCAGCTGCCCGGGATGAGCATCGGCCTGCCGTGCACGAGCCCTGCGGTCGCGGTGTCGAGGCGTGTGCCGCCGGGGCTGGCGTATCGGATGTTTGCCACTGCGGAGGCGGTTACGGCTGCGGAGCTGGGGGGCGGGGGTGTTGGATGTGGTGCCTGTGCCGGAGCATGCGGAGAGCACGGACACGAGGGCGAGGGCGTTTGAGGAGAGGGTCGGGGCTGTGGTGGAGAGGTCGGCGGCGGCGTCGGGCCAGGCACAGGCGGTGGGGAAGTGGGCGTTTTGGACGCAGCTTGGGATGCGTGGTGGGCAGGGGGGGAGGGTGGTGGTGGTGGTGGTGGTGCAGATGGGTATGAGGATGCTGTCAGGTGGGCTGGGAAGGTTATGGCACTGCATGCGAGGAGTGAGGATGCCAAAGAGGGGGTTTTGGCTTGGAGGGAGAAGAGGAGGGCCGCGTGGAAGACGTGACTACGTTGGCATATGGGTACGAACAGGCCATTTCCTACCTCTGAATGTTCTCATTTACTATCATGTGTACAGTTTCTAGCAAATTTCTCGTCTCTTTCAGACGCATGATACCCAAATATTCCAACAAATCTCTCCAGTCATCTAAAATGTCTAGAACTGATGAATCTGATCTTTACGATAACCCAGCCTCGCCAAAATCCCCTCCTGCCGCCCTCCCCAGCCCTTCTTCCCAAGCAGCGCCTCTTCCATCCCCGGCGGCCCACAAACCATCACCTTCGTATTCCCCTCCGAGGCCGGCACGGCAACCTCCCTCAGCAGCGCCTCGGTGACATATCCACTCCTGAACCTCCCGTCGCCACCGTCCAGCTTCCCACTGCCCCTCGACACCGCATACACCACCCTGAACCGGTCCCTGCCGAACCTGCCCTCGAGCTCCTCAAACTCCCGCCTCAGCAGGACGTCCTCCTCCGAGTTCACGCCAAACACGAGCCGGATCCTGGTCCTGTCCGCCGGGTCCTGCAGGATGCCCCGGACGAGCTGGTAGCACGGCGTGATGCCCGCCCCGCCTGCGATCAGCGTGACGGAGTCGTGCTTGTTGGGCGTCCACCTGTACCCCGGTATCACGACCGCGAAGAGCACCTCGTCGCCTGGGGACAGCGCGTGCAGGTGCGTCGACTGCTTGCCGCCCGGGTAGCGCTTTACCAGCAGCTCGAGCACGCCGGGCTGGTCGCTGGGCGAGATGGGCGTGTAGGGCCTTAGCACGGGGAGCCAGTGACCCTTTGGTACTGCCGCTGTGAGAAGGGCGGCTGCCATGGCTGTTAGCAAGGACTATGACTGTATTAGGTATTACCAGGCATATGACGATTTTCAGCTTACAAGTCAATGGCAGCCCACTCACGTCCCCTTCCCCAGGCAGCTTAAACCGCAACCTCTTGGTGTCGTGGCTCACATCCTCGCTGTCCTGCAGAGCGAGGCTCACAAACACTGGTCCCGCGCGCCCGAATACCTTCTTGGCAGTGCTGCCCTGGGGTGCCTCTGCGTCTGCCGAGCCGATCAGGAATTTAGAGATGATGACGCCGCCTGCGCCGGCGATGGCGAGGGCTTTCAAGATACTCGGGCCGTGGGCTCGGAGGATGTCTTGGGCGCCTGACATGCTGTGTGTTGCTTTTGCTGCTGGTCTTGCTGAGGAAGAGAAATAGGCCGTGGTGGATGTGAAGAATAATGGCGTAGTCTGGCGGGAGGCGCGCGTGAAGATGCGGGAGGCGTTCATTTCGAGGTAATCACTTATTATAGCACGTCAGAAACACAAGCAGGTTTAGTGGGAACAACGATTGCTATGCGATAAGCCAAACCAGAAAGAATTCAGAAGCCAAACCAGTCTCTCAATCAGTGCAACTAGTGGTATAATAATAGTGGCGGACGCGAGGTGGCTGGTGTCAGGGAGAGAGGGCTTATGTATATAAGATGGGGAAGTCCGCTGCGGTAACACCGAATAGTCCGGATCGGTCCGGCCTGGAATGAATCCCATCTTTACTGTTCTGTACTTTCCGCAAATCCAAATTCTCACCGGACCATGGTGAACCAAGATAAGGATGGGAACTACCGCTAATAGAGGGAATCAGACGAAGGATTCGGATCGAGGTTGCATACAGTATAGTGGAGGTAGCGCCACGGGTAATCGATCATGTCTCGGGACCGGGCGGTGATGTGATAACTCTGTGGCGTGACATGGATCTCATTGATGTATAAACGAGGAAGAAGCGTGCAGTGCCTGTCTTTCAATGATGATCCTCCCCCCCTCGCAGTCATTCTTTGCCTTGAAAAAACAATCAATTATCAATATTCTTACATGCTGCGAACCCTCCTGACCCCATATCGTATGAGCTTGGACCTCTTTGTGAGCTACACTGCCAGTCTGCCTCTGAGATTCGACCAAAGTCTGGTCGATCAGAGCAACGCCCGATGTAGCCAGTCGTTAAAGCAGACCACTGCATATTCTCCCTGGTAAGCCAAAGTCAGAGTCAACCCCCCCCCCCCCCAATCTGAGACTTTGAGCATCAGCGACTGGATACTTTCGATGAATGTGATTCGAGCAGGCCATATGAAACATTCCATCACTTCAGGTCGGTCGTGGGATCCCTCGGGGCACTCGAGTCCCACACATGAGGCTGAGGAGCGCATCCTTGTGATTGACGGTGATCGTTGAGCGCTGTCTTGCCACAGCATGTCCATTTGCCCAGCGTCTGAGACGATTTCGGGTCCCTTTGAAAGACTCCTAGCCGAACATTCAGCATATGCGAAAAGTTGGTGGGGGGGGGAAGAAAAGAATTGCCTATGGATACTTGACACGTACCTGGATGCCACCGCCTGCACAAACCCATCTCGTTCTCGCTGTATCTGAACCACACACCGCAGTATTTACAGCGAAACTCTCGCTCGACTGACGTGATGTACTTGTGTCCCTTGGGAGACCTGCTGCTCCGCTTGGATCCGTGGCTGGCCGGTGGCTGTGGTTGAGGAGTGCGGACCTTGGCCACGGGCGTCTGCGGTGGGCGAGGAGCAGACGTTAAAGATGCACTGCCCGGGTTTTTGGAGGGCGTCATGAGCAAAGGGAGGCGCTCTGGGTTGACGAACTGCAGGTCTCTATCCAGATCAATGCCCTGTCCGCCTGGAGAGGGCTGCTCTGGCTTGATGCTGAATACTGCCTTTTTGAAAGGCGTGATGGGCTCCGTGAACATTCGGATATCGGCATCAAGGTCCGACTCGGTTTTGATGGATGAAGCCGTCTCCGAAACTTTTCCGCTCTGGGGGGCCGGCGCCGCCTGGAGAGGCCTTTCAGAGCCCATGCCGGCCTGGACAGGCCGGAGAGAAAAAGGAGTGGTGTTTGAGGGCTTTGTTCGGACAGAAAGTGCCACTGCTGGGGTATTGACTTTCGTAGAAGTGACGGGCTGCTGTTGCCCTTTGGAAAACGAAGCAGGACCTGGAATAACACTGGGGGTCTGCTGTTGCTTGCCATGATTCTGAGGGGGCTGGACGTGTTTGGTCTTCTTCAAAGGCCGCATCGGCGTCTCGTCGTGGCCTGCATCTTTACCACGCTTGCGCGATGTTCCTGACTGTTGACTGGAGGATGCCTCTGGAGGCGAACCAGCTGCGGTGGCTTGAGTTGGCTGGTGAGGTCTCGTTTGAGCGACTCCGTTGTCTGCTATGCCTCCTGCTGTGGCGTTGGTTTGACCCTGACTCTGGCCAGTCGCAGGCCTGTACTCGTCGGAACGGGCTTTTGACTTGCCCTTAGATTTGCTCGAGGATGCTTCAGGTCCCTCTTGGTCAACGAACATAGAATCACCTCTCTGGGCTTGCCTTTCGCCCTTCTTACTGCTACACTTCTTGGCCTTCTTGTCCCTCTTCTTCTTGGCCTTCAATGCTTGATCACGAGCCTTTTTCTCCGACTTCACCTCGTTGTGCTTGTGCTTCAACTTCTTAGGTCTGGGACCATCCGACGTTTCGGTTCCAATCTTGAGGTCTTGAAGTTGGTCCTGTCGCATGACTTGTGGGCGATTTTCTTGAGGTGTCTTCTTTGTGAGGAAAGCGCCGTCGCCGTCGCCGTCCCCATCAAGAATGATCTGTGACTTTTTCGAAGTCTTCTTTTGTTTGACGGCAGATGGAGGGGTCTCTTCAGAACTGCTCGTGTCCGACTCGTCCTCAGAGCTCTCCGAGTCACTGTGTCCTGTCGCATGTGAGCCCTGGCCGACGAGGCCATCTCTCGCCTCGGCAGTATGATGCACCATCGCATGCCGACCTCGAACCCACGCCAGGGTGTCGGGAGCATCAACCGTCCCAAGCTCCGTCGACTGGTAGCGCAGAGGCGTGTGAGGCTGGTTTCCAATGGTCAGGGGGTTCTCCAAGGCATCAATCAAGCTGTTGGTGACCGTGGGCCTGGCCGTGGTGATGTTTACTGCCAATGTGGCGAGGACGTCCCTGGCCTTGGCGCCGCTGAGCCTGCGGACGCGTTCGAGGGTTACTCGCTTGAGGACGGCCATGGGCATAGGGGGTATGCCGTCGGAAGACGGGCTGGACTGGGAACTGGACATTGTGGAGAAGTGTCTCGCTTGGTGGGGGCTTTTGTGACGAGGTTCCTGGAATTGAGAGTGTCAGTGTTGTGTCCGTTGGGATGGGAGGCCCTGAAGTCCTGTCTCCTCGTAGTAGAAAGTTGAGGCCAAACTGAGGAGTAGAGGTCGAGCGGTACATCATGTACCTTTGAGAAATCCTAAGACGGATAATAGGGTGGTGACGGGCGTGCTTGGGGGATGACACGATAGGGGATACCTCGCACTCGACTGTGTGAGTAGTGCCAGGCTCGAGGAGAGGTACGACTCCCAGGCTGGTCTGCCCTACGTTTTCCGGACTGGTGTGAAGCTGATATGGAGGAACGACAGCTGTTCGGAAAGTAGGAAGCGCGAAGGAGAGGTGAGCGTGAGAGAGGATGAGGGATCCGACGGGAGCGCGCAGGCTGCAGCGGACTGGAGCCAGCCGCTGTCGACTTTTCTGACGACAGCCTCAGCAATTAAGTCGAGTAAAGAAGGAGTTGTCGAAACTGGGATTCCTTGGGGTCTCTTGCTAAAAGAGCGGCGCTGCAAAGTGGAAGGAGATGTGATGTTGCGTGTGGCGATCATCGACGCGACCTGCACAAATCAGACGGTTTTTTTTGAGACTGATAATTATTTGTTGACTTGACTACAGCACCGCGCATGCAGGACTAGCGTGACAGCAGAAAGCTAAAGGAAAGAAAGAGACGCCTCGATCAACGTGAGGTGTGTCTTTCGGTGTCCTGAGAAAACAGACGGGCTGGGCTTCCTCCTGGCTGATCAGACCTGCACGAGGCTATGCGAGCCTCGCGGTCTTCTACTGCATGGACACCACAATATACTGTACTCAGACTCCTTTCTCACATGCCATGATGGTTGCGTCTGAGCAGCAAATATTGTCCACTGAAGTGCTCACGGCTGCATAAGGCAACGTACGGCAACGTGCCACACCTTTTAGGAATATGCAATGGCCACACCACTTCCACCACTTCATCCGTCAATCAACGCAGCGCATGATCTTGGCTACTACTTCAAAACGATGCACCAGGTGTGTTTGGACATGACGCCCACCGAGGAAAAGGCTGAGCTGGAGAGCGAGGACCAAAGGCAAACGCGTATGTATTCTACCATAAAGGGCCTTTCATGAAGCATCTGCTTTTCCATATGTGCGTGCTATAAAGCACGTAGTCAATAGAAAGTTCTTCCACCGGTGCGCGAAGTAGAGTCAGGCCTATCCCTTATTTCTGACCCAGGCTGACTGCTGTATGCCATCCCCTGAAGGTGTTGCCCATATCTCTGCATGTTTTGGGGCACATGGATCCTGGCGTTGATGTCCTGTTACCTTAAACTCCCAGAGCGGGATCGTCTTGAAGAGCCTCAATCTGCAGCGTGCCACACTGTTGGTAACTCTCGGGGACCGTTCTTGTCTAGGTGATACACCTTTATGCAGCCCGGCGAGCGCGAATATACCCCGGCCATATGGTAGCGATAGGCGGGGCCCCACGTGTTGCAGCAGGACCACCCGCGCACCCAGAAGTCGTCACCAGTGCCCGATTCAACCACAAGTTTACCTGCTCAAGGAGACAATACATTAGCCATGGAGCCTTCCAAGAGCCTGAGCTTCACGCGTGAAAAGGGGTCGCGTACCGGGGTGATAACTACAAGGCGCAGACCCGTCGGCCTGGGTATGGTTGGTCTCGTCGGTAAAGTTGGACTTGCACAGGAGACACTCGCGAACTAGCGTTCGTGATTTGGAGGAATTCGCGGGGGAACTGTCTGTGTCTGAGCCGTTTGTGCTCTCAGCGTTCTCGAGAAGACGGCTGTCGTTGCTATCGGTGGCAGTGTCGACCGTGCTCGCTTTGGCTGTGGTCATGTTTGGGCCTTGGTAGAGGTTAATGGTGATGTTACCTCCATTGATGACAATGTGAGGAGAAGACTGGGAGGGCGTGGCTGCTGTCTCCGAGGAGCAGTTGGCGCACTTGGCGGTGTTGTTGACGCGAGGCTGCCGAGCCTCGTCCGAGCTGGGGGCGTCCATGAGGGTTTGTGCCTGAGCAGAGCCTTGCTTGATGAAATTATGAAGAGGTAAAACAAGGAAGGTTTGATGATGTTGGGTAATATAATTAGATGAAAATGAGTTGGTTGAATTGAAAGGCACAAGGAAAATCACGCCTCGAAAGTGTTGAGCAACAACGGAGGACGCGTCTTGACGGATTGTTGACTGCTGTCTTGGGGGGGGGGGGGCAGCCGTGCCCTACAAGCAGTCAAGAAAGAAGTTCCTTGTCCGAGAGGTTTTCAGTACGCTCTTGTTGATCTTCCACATTGATTGCTCCAAAGTATTGCATCATGAACAGTGTGAGCAGTATTGACCTTGACCGCTTGAAATATTATGCTTATTGACCGTGGAAGAACTATAAATAATTACACATTATTGTTGGGTGATCCAGTAAGAAATCTAAGAAGATGTACGCTTCCTCTTTCCCCCATCACACTACCTCCATGTTCTACTCACCACTCCCTTCATCATCACCAATATCCTTGGGGCATGGCGGTGGCAGCAATCTACAAGCAGGCAAGATCTTGGGGCACTTCATCCACCGAGGCCGACACTTCTTTGGCTTCGGCTTCGGCTTCGGCTTCTCAGGCTGCTTGGGCTGGCCAGGCTGAGGAGGCGGAGGCGGAGGCCGAGTCGGAGGCGGCGGCGGAGGTCTGTTTGCATCGTCAAACTCCTTGATCATCTTTGCGACCTCCTCAAGGATCTGGACCTGCTTCCACGCCACGATCCGCTGGTACTCGCTACCAGGCCCCTTGGGCGGGTTCCTCAGAAACTCCTCATAGAACTTCTGCCGGCCCAGCACGGTCTTGTGCTCCGCGGCCCGCACGTGCTCGTCCTGCATCGCCATCTTCAGCGTCTGCCCGGGCTCCGCGCTGGGGCCCGTCAGCCCGGCCAGCCTCTTGCGCGCCACATCGCGCATCGCCCACTCCCGGATCCCCAGCGGGCCCACGTCGTCCTTGAGCCCGTCCTCCCCAGACGACACGTCCTTGGGCAGGTCCTTGCCGCCCGTCGTGCTCGGCGACACGCACGTCTCGGGGAACCAGCCCCTGGCCCTGGGTCCCCTCTGGCCCTCCAGCCAGCCGTCCCGCACGTACTTGACCTTGGTCAGCTTGTCGCCGGGCTGAAGCGCGAGGTACTTGGGATCCCCAGGAGGCCCCGCGAAGGGGAAGTCCGCCACCGCGCCGTCAGACCGCCACACGCTCCCCGGCGACGTGTCCAGCCCCGGGATCCCAGGCGGCGCATCAGGCGGCACAGCAGGCGGCGCCGGCGCGGCAACCTTGCCCTGCGCGCGGGCCGCCGCGCTGGTCACGCGCGACAGGCCCTGGAACCACGCCAGCAGCCTGCTCGTGTCCTCCGGGCTCGTCGGCCAGGGCAGCTTGTTGCTCCTGGGGTCCGGCAGGAGGCTCTCGATGCCCTTCCAGATCTCGTGGGTCGTCGACCCGACGCCCGCCTCGTAGCCCGCCTCGGGCCCCACCGGCTTGCTCCCGCCGCCGCTCTCGGGCGCAGAGTTGATGATGCGCTCGGCCAGCTTGCGCACGGCCTGGTCCTTGTTGTTGTGGACCACGTAGCATATCGCTGCTGCGCCGAGCGTGCCTCCGCCTGCTCCGAGGCCTACGGCCAGGCCTACCTTTTCGGAGTAGTGTGGTAGGTGTGTTGCGCCGGGCGGGATGGCCTGAGTTGTCATGACGATGAGTTAGTATTTGAAGTCTTGATAAGAGATAGAAGAGAGAGGGTCCTTCACATAGGAGGGACAACTTACAGTCTTCACGGGGGCAGTGGGCTTCTTCTTGGGTGGTGACGAGGCTGTTGGCTTCTTGCTGGGCACGTCAGGCTTGTCGGGAGCTGGCTTCTTTGATTCCTTCGGCGGCTTGGGAGGAGTCGACGGTTTGGGCGGCCGCGTGGTCTTTGAAGACGTGGTACGCGACGACGACCTCCGAGCCGTGACGGAGGAAGAAGAAGAGGACGACGATGATGAAGACGAGGCCAGAGAAGAGGACCTCAGTAGGCTGGACAACCGGGTTGCCGATGCCGTCGAGGAAGACCTCAAAGAAGACGTCTTGGTCGTGGCACTCCCTGTTGATGAACTCCTCAGTGTCACCAATGTCGATGGCGGGGGAAGGCGAGAGTGCGAGGACGGGGTGAGCGCGCAGCCACCATCACATTCTATGCCCACGGTGAGCGGGATGTCTCCATGCTTGCCGACCGTGGACGCCTTCACCGTGATGGTCCGCGTGTAACTGCTGGCCACCACGGTCTCGGAAGGGGGAAGAGAAGAACCGGTCGTCTGCCCATCACCCAGGTGCATCGTCTGGGTGATGGTCGTCGTGAACTTGCCCGGGGAGCAAGTGCCAACAAGCCCAGTCGACGAAGCAGGCTTCTGGCCAGCCGGCGTCGTGCCGGGCACCACGACCGACGTCAAACCCTGCTCCTGCTCCACATCATCCACCAGGGCGGCCGTGAGAGGGTGGGGAGGTGCGCTGTTGTTGGCGACGACCGGCCCGCACACCTCAAACCGGCCCCTGGAAGATCTGCCTACTGCGCAGAGTAGGATCCCCGAGGCGCAGTCCGTCAAGCCGTGCTCGACGACTGCGCCCTCCGGTAGGGTGCATAATATTGTGGTGGTCCAGAGGGCCACCAGGGACAGCAGGGCTGAGAAAAGAAGTACCTCATGTTAGTTGAGGCTGGGAGGTTCTTCGGGGGGAGAGATAGGGCAGCTTCTGTTGCCAGGGTGTGAAGATGGTGGTGAAGGATGAGGAGGAAAAGGAGAGGAGCAGGTCGAGGAATGTTGGGAGGAGGGGGTTTATTTATATTCCATTATTCTCGTCCGTAAGTGACCACGTCGTGTTCATTTTTGAAAAGCCTCTTGTCTTTTGCATGTGATGTTTGGGATTCTCAGACCACTTTTGTGCACTAATTACTTTAACGCAAGCACATGTGTGTGCTATGCGCAGCTAACGATCCGACGGAGCACTTCTAGACCTTCATCCCCCCTCACTGATCGTCCAGAAAACGAAACCGTCGAGAGATGGGTTGGTAAGCGATAGCACATGTGAGTCAAACAGCTCCTATAAGCGTTGATAGTGTTGACTTAGACCTGTGGTGGTCTATAATAATGTGTCCTGGTGGGTTGTGTACGTCTCATCACTCTCGTTTAGAAGGAATTGACCTACACGTGCGATAGAAGGCGTGAAGGAGGGGAGGACGGGTATTGGTTTGCTTGTCACAATCAATGCATCATGGATCTAACGACTGATCAGCTATTGTTTTTATCATATGATCTTCTCAGGATAATAACATGTGACAGTATTGGGACTGAACGAGATGGAAATAAAACATGGATATAGTTGTTGGAAAGGTCTCACATGAGATGCTCAAGATGCAGAAGACAATGTTGACAAGTGCTCATCCCACGTTTCAACATCCTTTCAACTGACGTCTTGAGTAGCTGGGTATACTATGATATTTGACATGCTATGTCGAGGTATCTGATTATCGTATGTGAGGTTTATGCCACACCAAAGAAGATACGGCTTACTAAACTGATGATTGAACATTAATACTGTAGCAATTTGATCTCTTCGGCCGTTAGCACAGGTATCTCGTTGTTAAAGTTCTGCCAATGTGGTAGAGGGAAGAGAAATCCTCTGTAGGGGTCATTAATATGACGCTGGAATCGAGATGACGGAATTTGCACTAGTATACTCCTCAAGCTGGAAACCACCTCATTCATAAGGCTGCCATGTTCTCAATATGCACTTATAATGGGGCCGTCGCAGAGCCAACAATACAACACAGAAAGATTCTCTCATGAACCAGCTATATTGGATCTTTTCCCAGGGTCACACACCTCACCACATCCCAAACAAAAGAAAGAGAGAGAGAAATCAAGATTGCAAGAAAGAGCCACAATGGCAAAGGTATCACATTATCCATGAATCCTACCAGCAAGATATACCGGACCTCGCCCCAGTGCCCCAACGGCTTCCCCCAAACGTAGGACCACAGCAGCACCGAGGCGCTTCCCCAGTGCTAATGCCTATACGCAAGCGTCACATCCCCCTTGAGCAGCTGGCCAGTCCCCACACCCCGCTGCTGCTGCTGCTGCTGCTGCTGCTGCTGCAACACCACCTCGCCACCCCCGCTCCCGCCGCCTGCCCAGCCCTCACAGACCCCCATCCACACCCGCAGACACCACATGGCCACCAGGCAGTCCCGGAGCGCCCTCGGGAGCGCCCTGGTCACGACCAGCCTCCACGTGGCGGGCCCGTCCCCTACCTCCTCGCACGCGAGCTGCTTGCCGTTGGCGTCGAGGTAGTTGTACTCCTCGCGGCTCAGCCAGCGCATGCGCATCCAGGCGAAGAATACGGGGTTCGGGTCGTCGGCAGGGTTGCTGGTGGCGGTTGCGCCTCCTGGGCTGGTGTCTGCGACTGTCCTGCCTGGGTGTAGGTGTGCGCTTAGTGATGCCGGAGGGCGGGGTGAGGAGGAGGAGGAGGAGGACAAGGACGCGGGTGATGATGATGATGAGGGGGAGGTGGTGGTGGAGGAGGAAGATGGTGGTAGTGGTGTTTGTGGTTGTGGTGGTGGGGTCTCCAGGTGGATGTTGCCCAGCAGAGATGCAGACAAGGCGGCAAGGTAGTACGTAGGCGGCGGAGGAGGAGGTGATGGTGGTAGTGGCGGCGGCGGCATCGTCTCTGCCGCGGTGGCGGTGGTGATGGTAGAGATGGAGGAAGAGGAGGAAGAAGAAGAAGCAGCAGCAGGAACAGAGGCCACCGGCTGTCTGGACTGTCGCGTGAGATGAAAGAGCGGCTGAGGGGGAGAGGCAGTCCGCGTGATGGTGATGTAGCCGGTGCCGCCGGGCTTGAGGGGGCGGAGCGGTGGTGGTGACGGGGTGGCTGAGGATGTACAGAGGTAGATCCGAAGCAGACTCGGATGTAATGATCCGGCCGGTGAGCACAAGGACATCCGGAGCAAGGATGCCCTCGGCGTATATTGAGCTGCGGGATGGGTACGCCGCTCTCGGGTCTGGCCCCTCACACGCCGCCATTTCTTTTCTGCTGCCTCTTCACTTCATCAACAAGACAAGAAAAAGGGGAGGGGCTGGGCGGCACACGGACGACCGAGACAGGCAGCAGATTCCAGTCCTGTTATGGACTGAAGAGAACTGTGTGACAGGAGGGCGCTCGCTTCTGGTCGTCGGTTGCAGGGAAAGAATAAAAGAGGGAGTGGGAGGCCAGACTTGGCGTTACGGCTCGTTATCATGAGAAAGCAAATGAGATATATAGCATTATAAGACTCTGCAGCGAAAAAGAACGTCATCCGTCAAGCCAGAAAGAGTATCATTATTCGTACTGCTGGGGTCGAATCCTTCAGCGGGCTGTATTCTGCAGAGGTACGTACCCGGTAACGAGAAAGAACTGGGGCCGGAGGAGCCTCATCAATCCTTCGTGGGCATTGTTAAATTTTGCTGACACCTCCGTGCGCATCCCTCAGGAGTCTATGCCCGGTGGAGTGCTGGGTGGGCTGCGGGACGACCGTGTCTTGCGGGCAACTGTTATATAAGTGTGGCCAGGACCGCCGCCAATGGTAACTGCATGCAGCGGTCGCAGACAACAAGTGGCATTACTCGTGTCCTGTGTGGAAATATCCCCCCCCCCCCCCCTCCTCTTGCTGTTGGTTCTGTAATTATCACACAAGAGGGTCCTTGAAGGATTTGTTCAGACATGCGTCGTGGTTAATTAAGGTTCTCGCGTCCTTTTCATTTATCTCTTTTTTTTTTTCTTTTCATTCTCCTACAAGTATATGAAAATCAGTCCAACTTTAATCCCACCACAGCAGCGAGGTAGTACAGTGCAGATTATGGCCCCCAACAGAGAGGGTAGATGAGGCGGGACACGACTTTCCGAGCCCTCCCCTCCTCTGCATTTTTGTTCACCTACTAGTCAAGAGTCCGAACTTTTGTTACGAACTTCTGCGGTGCGACCAACACGCTGATCATCGCTCGACGAGAGCGCGGCCCCAGATTACTGTGTCCTCATTTGGCCCTGCCAAGGGGTCGGTATTTCTGCAGTGTCACTTTTGCCTCCGATGAAACGCTGCTGCGTGATACACAACCCTCGGCGCCGCCCCCTCTCCTCCTTCCCCTCTCTTCCCATTCGATGCGCTTCGGACTTGGGAATCGGATGGCTGGTAAAATGCGATCGGCCCAGATCGTCCGCTGCGGTCCGGTGCATACTTTGTCATGATGGCACACACCGTAGCAAGATGACATGAGCATAAAACCAGACAAGAATTGGGGGTCGGGGAGGTGGGTTGCAGCAGCGCATCGACTGCTGAGGTCATCTGCTCGTGTCTTTCACGAGTTGGCTGCGTCCGTTGCAAGAGGTTGGTTGTTTGTCGGAGTGTCCCGACCCAGCACACCAAGACATATTAGATGCATATAGCTTGGGCCGTTAGCACTGTTCTCCCGCCTGCCCGCCTTTGCTATTGTACCGCCTAGCCACCCGTCGAGCAGTAGCTTAAAGTAAAGGACCAGCTGAGCCTGCTCCATCCCCAAATGTCCGCCATGTCTTTGTCCCACAAGCTCCGTGGCTGGCCCCAAATGCAGCCGCCAGCAAGAGGAGCTCCAAAAGCCACATTACACCTTCAACTCGATCGATCAGCTTGAAGACGTGAAGATGCCCGCCTACGACGCAGAACTTGCCCACTTCTCCCAGGACGCCCGAGCCCGCGAGCTCGAGAGGTTCAGCAGCAGGTCTGTTGAGCAGCAGCCTGCACCAGAAGGTGGCGACCAGTACGCATTCGCGACAGAGGACACGGACGCTGTTGGAGACATGGCGAGCGATGATGACGACGATGATGATGACGCTTGTCTTATCGAGTCCGACGCCGCAGCAGGAGAACAATGGGGCGACGCGGGCGAAGAACAGCATGAGCAGCAACAAGGAGACCCACACCTGGAGCTGGTCTACATCGCGCAGAGGCTGGAGGCCCAAGAGCTCGATGCCCTGCTCGACGAGGCGTGTGAGTGGTACGAAGAGGACGATTATGTACTGGCCGGCGGTCCTGTCGAAGAGCTGCAGGAGCTGGACCTGCGGGTCGAGTATAGTAAAGACGAGGAGCTTGAGCTGTTCCGTACGTACGACTGAATCCCAAGTGCTGAGGGCCGAACCTCTGCGAGACAACTGATCAACCTGAACTGACCGATAAGAGTACATGACGAGAATTAAGGAGCCTGAAGTCGGTCATGTTGGGCGAGGAGAGTTGGTCCAGGCAGCAAGCAGGTCTTGAACGTGGAGTGGGATGGTTGTTGAGACAGTCGAGATACTCGCGTCCAGTACAGACTAGTCATCCCATTGACTTCTGCTGGCAGTTCAATGTCCATCTGTTCAGTAGTCCAAGGAGCAGGCTTCGGGTTCGGAGAAGGAGGCTCGAGATTCGTGAGCGGCCCTTTGTCACAGGGCAGCAACAGCCGGGCTGGGAAGTGCTTCGCAGCGCACGCAAGCCGACATGATTCCTATAATCTGGCCACACTTTCTTCATGAAACTCGTCCCAGTAACAAGGGAAAGCCAAATGGATCGTGAGAAGCGCAGCTGTTAATCGAGATTGTCAATAAAATTTGGGATTTTGTTTCATCGGTCTAATCTGAGGTCTTCCCCGGCGCGCCAGTATGACGAGTCTTCCAGGCATGCCTTGGCGGCCCTCGCCTGTGGTGTTCAGCGATCATATTCACTGATGTTGTAGTGGACTCAGAAGGGACCAAGGGCCTAGGAGGGGTTGGTCAGGGGCTGCATGAACGCCCTGAGGCCCCGAAAGCCCCCTGTAGTTCGCAAATCCGGGGGAGGTCATGCAGCGGCGGGGGGGTTGGCAGACCGACCTCATGCTAAACTATTCTTAGTTAGGAGAGACCTCTTGATTCGCTGCGCTCATGACCTCTAGGCCGGATCGGTATTGGATCTTTCTCCGCTCCAGGGTCGAACCTCCTCTTTCCCCTGAGCGGGGATCCCCAGTGGAAAGGCAGACACCACACCCCCTCCTCCCTCTCAATGGGCGGTTTTGTGGTGGTGGCTGTCGTCGTCGCCCCTCCGCGTCTCCACGGGTCCATCCCTCTTTGCCGTCCACGTGCCATCGTCATCGCCTAAGCTGCCGTCTTTTCTCTTGTCTACCTCTCTCCATCCCCACAAGCTCGAACCCCGTCTTCCCAACACATAGAGAAGAAAAGAGGCGGAGATGGGTCTGGGTCTGGAACTAGACCTGGGACCCCTTGGGAGCTGAACTTCGAGGGCCGACCGACACACAAGCTTGGCAGCATCTGCACACTTTCCACCACGACCGACCCTCTGCAAGCTTTTTCCCACCACGCTACTCGGGTACGCATACCACCACCCCCTCGAGGCTCTTCTCCACGATTTCCGTCCTCGTCCTGGCTGGGGCCCAGATCTTGGGCTCCACCTGACACTGCTGAGGCCAGCACTCAACAATATCTGGTTGAGAGAGTGGGAGCCAGTCAGATATAGGCTCATTACACACACACACACACACACACAGACATATGCAACGCCCGTATATACGCCAACACACACACAACTCGCCGACATAGCAAAGGCTTACAACCTTATGAACTCACTGAGTCGTGTGTATTCTTCTACCTTCTCTACATCCCAACGACCGAATGGGCTCGGGCGCGCCGGCCTCGAATATCTGGACCTGAAGAGAGCAAGAGGGAGAGAGAGGCCCATGAGCGACCTACCACTTGCTGCCGCCCGCCTTTCTCTGCCTCGATCATGCCCGCCTAGTCCACATGCGGACGGCCCTCGCAAATCCGAGCTACCACTGCCGATTCGTTTCCCTCACTCTCTGCAAGTCGCAGTTGGCCGACCTCAGATGAGCCCGCCCTCGCTGCACCGAAGTGAGAACCCGGGAGGACGTCTCGGGTCGACACATCTCAATCATCTCACCCAAGATCTTTTCGAGAAGCCATAGCCTTACGGACCGAGGCTGAAATCGGTACCCACTCACACCCGTCTTTCCTCACACCCACACACGCACATACACGCACAAACTACATTGCCGGATCCTACTCTGCGCCTCCTCGTCGTTTACCGGCCTTTCCGCCTCGCGGGCAGGCGTCGTTCGCTGCCCCAGGCCTTCGACACCCCTCCCCATTTAGGGCCCACACCATCTCATCTCAATAGGAGCACCTCGTCAGTTTTCATTTAATCCGACTCATCTTCTCAGAGCTGTGGCCCGGCCAGCTGGTCACAGCTCCACACCCGATGGATCCTCACGACGTAGGTGACTCAGTCACCGTCAAGCAGGACCCGTCCATCAACGGCGCCGGTCCGCAGCCCGACCTCACCCTGGACATCGCCAGCCCCCAGAACAGCCAAAATGGTAGCATCAACAATACATCGCCTATTGCGGAGCACCGCGCCTCAAAGGTTGCTGCATGCCTGGCATGTCGGAAAAGCAAGGTCCGCTGCGAGAAGGGCACCGATCCCGTTCGTTGTCGACGATGTGCCCAGACCGGTGGAGATTGTATACGTCCGACTTTCAACGTTGGCAGACGCAAGGGCGTCAAGAAGTGGGACCTTACCTTCCCCCTCCCCCCCCTCCCCTTGCCCCAGATGGCCTCATGATCTGCCGGGACGTAATCGCTGACCCCGAATAGCAAGCGGAAGGGTCTCGAGAAGGCCCTCTTCCAGGTCGAGGAGGCTCTCAAGAGGGCAGGTCCCGGCGTCCAGGGCACTGATGCCGGCAAGGCTATCACCGAGCTCAAGTCCATGCTGGCTGCCGGGCAGGAGTCGCGGCTCAACGGATCGGCAGACGGAAGCAACAAGAGGCAGCGCCTGATGACCGCCGGCTCGAGTGAGCCCATGGACTCCTCATCGGACGAGGAGGAGAGCCCGCGGTCCAGGAAAGAAAGCATGGGCCGCCGCGAGTCCATCATCTCACAGAGACATGTCCAACCGGAGGAGCGTCTTGCCGTCGACGATGCCGAGAATCCGTTGCAGCTGCTGGCGCGGGCGTCAAACCTGCATCTCTCACCCGAGTCAAGCCACGGACAGTCGCCGGCCACCGCCACGTCTCACCCGCCGGCCAACAGCACCGCGGACGAGCTTGATCCTCAGATGAGACAGGTAGAGGCCTTCTTCGGAACCACGCATTTCAACGTGGATCAGGGCGAGGATTATGACCCGATCGACCTAGGCTTGGTGACGGAAGAGGAGGCTGAGATGCTGTTCGACTTGTAAGCTTGGCCATGGAATGCCTGTATATCTTGTGATACTGACCGCCTGGCGTTTAGCTTCCACAAGAATCTCGCACATACCCGCTGGGGTCTCGATCCGGCCCTGTACACGGTCCCGTGGACGCGTGCCCGCTCTGCCTTTCTCTTCACTTCTGTTATGGCCGCCTCAGCGCTCTTCATCGAGTCAGCCGCTGCGCTGTCAAAACGGCTGTCGAAGCACTGCAAGTTCCTAGCAAGGAAGGTCACCGAACTGAGACACAGATCAACAGAGATTGTCCTCGCGTTCATGGTCAATGTGCCCTGGATGGGCCCGGGCGTGCATAGTACCGACGACGAGACGTGTTGGTATATCTCCATGGCAACCACCATCGCCATCGACCTCGAGATGCCCAAGATCTCGATGCCCGCAGAGGCATTCAGGAATGGGGCGGCTGGGCAGCTGACGAGGCAGGACTGCATAGATCCCGAGTCTGCACTGAGAAATGGTGGATTCAAGGACGTCGATCCGAACTCGGAGCTGGGCAGGAGGCTCGTACGGCGCCGGGAGAGATGCTGGCTTGCACTGTTTGTCCTCGAGCGGGGCATGTGTCTGGCACGTGGGCGGCCTTATACTGTCCCTATAACGCCCCTGGTTAGAAGATGTGATAGGTGGCATATCTCGGACATAGCTGATAGCATGGACGGTGCGCTGGTATCTATGGCGGTGCTGCGGAGGGACCTGGATCCCCTCTTTGACACCATTCGCTCGCTATGTGATGGCTCGAGGGAGGGTCTCACGGATGGCTCCCTGATCGCACAGTCGTGAGTGGCATCTTGTCACACCTTGGTGCGTGAACAGTCGCTGACCCGTCGCAGAATCCAGAGCACCGTGGACAAGTTCTTTGAACAGTGGTATCTCGAGTGGGGCCAGACCATAGGGCAAGGGCCTCGTAAGTATATTTTCAACACCTCTTACAACGGAACAACACGCTGACCGTCTCTAGAAAACCGCCTTCCACCCTACGTCGAGATATTGGTGACGCATACGCGTCTCTCCATCTACAGTCTCGTGATAAATCATCCCACGGCCCCGCTCGAGGTGCGGCACTTCTTCCGCACCGCCAGTCTGTCCGCCGCCCTGAACGTGATGCGAGCCGCTGTGCAGGGCGAGAAGCAGCTCTACTCCATGCCGAACAACACGGCCATCATGGTGTCATTCGCAGCTTGCTTCGCGCTTCGCCTCAGCACGCAGATAGCGAACATTGGGAATCCGAACATGAACAGCAGCAGTGCTGCACTAGCACCATCCGTGCGCACACTGATCGACGAGACCGCCGACGTGCTCGAGAAGATTGGAAATGTCACACGACATCGCAACAGCACCTGTGGCCTGTACGCCAAATACCTGCGGAGTATCGTCAAGAAGGCAGCAGCTGGGACGGGCATGCTGTCGAGACAGGGCATGGGCACGCCGAGGGCCGCGCAGCAGGGACAGGCGTATGGGGACTCTGCGAGGCAGCCCGCGTCCTTCACAGACCCCTCTCGAAAGGCGTCAAACGCACTCCAGGGCGGACTCAACAACGGGGGCTTCGCGATCCCGCCTCCGCCCACCGCACCAATGAATACCTACGACACGGGTACGACAGCCTGGCCGGCCCCTACCCCAGCCGATCTGTTCCCGTTCAGCTCTATGAGTGGAGATCAAATCATAGAGGCGCTGAACCGAGCTGGCGGCGAGTTTGACAATGGGTACGCCCCAGGGTTGGGAGGGGGAGGCAACGCGGCAGGTGGGAGCGGGGGGAGGGGGATTCGGATGGGAGGATGGTGCGGGTTTTGACTTTTTGCCTACGTGGAGCAACTGGCCAGATTTTGGATTCTAATAAGAAAAGGAAAGTAGGGGCGGTTGGGTTGTACTGTACTGAAGGTCCTTGTTTCAGTCCTGGCTGAGGCTATCTCTGGATGGGTGAGGCCGATAAACGATTATATGTGGACCAGCTGGTGGGACGTGACGGTAAAGGCCTTGACCTTAGCAGAAGCTTTGTGTTCTTGATGGAGAAGGCAATGTGCAAGAGGAGAGCACCTTGATGGGGAAGCGATCTACTATATCTTCCAAGAAGCAGAGGAGGGGAGGATCTATGAGGCAAAAGATTTCTGATGATATATAGAGGCCAGTGTCTCCGCCTCGAGAAAGCGCTACCTAGACGCGAATAGGAAACTAGTCGTGTGAAAAAGAAAAGATTTCAAAAAGTTCTGCATGCGCTCATGAGTCTCAATCATGCATGGTGGTGGCACGTATGCTGTCCTCTCTCTGTCCCGAAACGCCTGAATTAACAACATGTCAAGGAAATCCAAAGAAGCCACACACAAAATGGAAAGCAGACAGAATGATATGGCCCTCAGCAAGCTGCTAAAGGGGGGGGAGGGGGGGTTCAGTTGTAGGGTATGTATTCGCATCGAATCACATCTTGGCCTCGACCGGTGCGGCGGCGGCGGCGGCTTCAGCTCGCCAGTTGACGAGGTCCTGGAGCTTCTCGATAAAGACGAAGGTAAGGATGGTGTGGGGTCTGTTGTTGGAGAGGCACATTGGGAGAATATGTCAGTTCAGGGAACGCGGGTTGAGTCCCTCAGGATGGATAGATGAACGGTTGGGCAAACTCACGTGAGTCTCAGCCAGGCCGGTGTCCAGCCTTTCATTAGGAACAAGGGACCCTCCTTTTGGAGGCCTTGGGAGAGGACTTGCAAGACGCTCTGACATATCCCTCTTTGTTAGACTAGGGGTATGTATATATACATATTTGTATACATGTGTGGGAGGAATCAGTCATACCGAGGACCCTCCTGCCCTGGAGGCGGACTGGATACGGCTCTTGAGGACGTCGGCGGGGGCACAGATGGTGGTGGCGACGGTGCCTGCGATGAGAGAAGAGAGCATGTGCGTCTTGACGTCGTCCTTTAGGGAGGTGTTCTTGAGGAGGAATTCTTTGGCGGCGGTGTATCTGTTGATGGGGTGGTCAAGTATGGTCAGTTTGATTGAACATCGAGGTTAGTGGTGACAAGGAAAGCATGGGAAGAGAGGAGAAAGAAGACATACGGCGCAATCTGTCCGACATTCATCAACACACTCCTCACCACGGTAGCCGTCAGCCCCCCTCCCGAAAGTAGCCAGCCCCTCCTCCCGCGCGATGCGGGCAAGACCCCTGGCGGCATCCGGGTAGTACATCCTCTCCGCGGGGGGTTTCGCGCCGTCGGCGCACATGCGGACGAGGATGACCTCGGCCGGGTTGCCGATGACGCCTGCGAGGCCGCCCGAGACGCCGGCGCAGAGGATGGTGGCCCAGGAGGACAGGGGCCGGCCGTTGTTGCGGTCCTTTAGGCGCTGGGAGAGGACGGTGTAGAGGCCGAAGCGGGCGGTGGAGTAGGTGGACTGGCGGAGGATGGAGGCGCTGAGGCCGGTCCAGAGGGAGGGGATGCCTTGGGTGGTGTTAGGATTGTATTTGTTTGGAAGGGGTGGTGTATTGCATGTATGAATGTATGTATACGAGTGTAGAGTAATTGGATCTGGATACTTGCCGTCACGAGCTGCAAAGTTGTATAATGTCCTCAGCATGGGTGCCTTGGTGTGCATGACCTGCATGCGGCTGAGAAATGATGCTGTCAGAATCTAGACTTGTCTTGTTTTCTGACCGCCGTCCTCTTCGGACTACTTACTATTTTGTCTGGTCGAGTGGGTGTGCTAGAAGTTGAGGCCATCGTCAGTCCCAATCTGGCAATCCACTGTAGGTGGTGGAGGATCATGGGGGTTCTGAGGGGTGGAGGGGAGAGGCGGCAGGGGTGTGTCAGGGCCTGAACTCACTGAAGCATACCGCCATAGAGGCAGCTGCACCGCTAAACGATCAACACAAGTCAGCACCCAGCCCCCCCAAGATGCACTGAAGATCGCCAGCCAACCACCACCAAACCCTCTGTTTTCTGATCCTTCTGTAGATGAACGAACTCACCCGAGCCACCATGGCTGCTTCTGCTTTTCCCTCTGCGACTTGGACATGGTGATCTCGTCTATTGATTGCCTGTTGATTTTTTTCCACGTTCAGCTACACAATAGTAGGGGAAAAAAGAAAAAAAAAAACAAAAGAGAATCCCATTCTGCCTCCCCCTAATCCATCTCATAATGCAATTCCCATGTATCCAGGTCGGGCAGTAGAACTGCAGCCGCCCCCAGAGAGGGCGTCGCTAAACAGTGTGGTATAGCATGTGAGCAGGCACCCCACCACCCATTCAGCTGGGTGCCCGTGTAAACAACAGGTACGTACCCCGCGCACCCTGGCCTCCAGGCCGGCACAGTCGGCCCGGTCGTTTTTCTACCTGCCGCCAGCCCCACGCACTTACCGACTCGCCCATCTCCAGGCTGTAGTGTACCACTCAGGACTCAACCCCATCGTCGCAGATCAGATCTCTCCGCCCGCGCGCCTCGGCACAATACAACCGCGACAAGGGAACGACTGACTGACTGACTGACGGGACAGGTACAGGGGCCGTGGGGGTGCTTTGCATTCGATGCATTGCATGCAGAGACGCGCACGTTTTCTTGCGACTTCGGAACAGTCTTGATGAGGATCAGTTCTTGGCCTTGTCTTTTCCTACTCTCTCCGACATCGACTGATCTTTTTTTTTTCCTTCCTTTTCTTCTTCTTCGCTTCTTCTACTTGGGAATAACCTCGCTATATAGGTGACGACGGACATCCCTGCTGCTGCACTCACGGCTTCTTTTCCTCGTGCTTGCCCGCCCAGTCGACCATCCAAGATACAGAAGAAGGAGGTGGCAGAAAGAAAAAGGAAGACGGCAATAACCACACACAGCCCACACCATGTCGAAGCTGGCCCCCGCGCTCAAGGAGCTCGTCAATGCTCCCTTCTCCCGTCCGGGCCCTGCCAAGGCCCCAGCAGGCATAGCAAAGCTGTATGAGAGGATAGCGGGCGAGGCACAGTCCCAGAACCTGGGCCCAAGGCCGTGGATCGTCCTATCGGTATGTCCTCCTGTCCTTTTTCTTCTCGTTTGTTCTCGTCGTCCTTGGTAGGTCATCCCGCTAACCATAAAACCACAACAGGCCGCAACGACCTTCACCCTCAACTCCCCCGACTCCCTCGCCAACCTCTACAGCGTCGCCTCCTCCTCGACCGCCCAGACCTACCGCGCTCTCGAGCCCGCCCCGGCCGCCGAGCTCATCCGCGAGGTCGGCCTCAAGTGCATCTCCTTCAACGGCATCCCGCGCTCCATCAACTGCCTAGGTGCCTTCCGCGCCTCCCTACCCGCCGACGTGCAGTCCGCGCTCGAGAAGTCCCCGTCCCGCGGGGTCACACCGGCCAACCTCGCCCAGCGCAAGGCGACGGGCCTGGGCCTGTGGACGTCCGTCTACGACCCCTTCGAGACCAAGCTCATCGCCAAGCTGGCCGAGAGCCACCCGGACCTGCCCGTGCACATCCTGGAGAGCCACTACGCGGGCCTGCTGAGCAACCCGGAGGGGGGTCAACAGGGGCGGCCTGGCGGACGTGGGCCGCGTGCTGACGAGTGTTGCGGCCATTGCGTGTCTCCGCGCGCAGACGGGCGTGGGCCCGCAGGTGCTGAGCCATGTGTTTGGGCTGCGCAAGGCGGTGGACCAGGGATACCACGAGAGGGAGGCCGAGAGCCCGGAGGAGGCGCAGGGGCTGGCGTGGCTTGCCGGGGACGAGGGCAGCGAGTGGCTGCTGAAGAGCGTGGACAGCATCGTGGAGGCTGTGGGGAACAACTTTGCCAGCAAGCTATAGGTGCTATAGGAGAGTGCAGAGGGATGTAGGATGTACTGGAATGATACCACATTTGGATACGCGTAAAGACACATGTATAAGCTACAAGTTCGATCTGGCGATTATATAACAAGATGAACAAAGTCGATTGGGCCCAGAGTATCTTGTTTATGCAATATATAACGTTCAAGACATTTCAGTATACGAATTTACAAATAAATGTATATGCCCAGCCCGACTCTACCAGATCCTCCTACCTTGTTCCCCTCTCCTTCCTCCCTCTACCGTGTGAATACATATATATATACACACATATATATATATATAAATAACATGTACAACAAACCATATTTACTCCATGCGCTGCAGGTCATCGGCCACCTTGAAGGTGGCGTCGGTCTTGGCCTTGACCTCCTCAACCTCGACACCCGGCGCCAGCTCCGTCAGGGTGAGCCCGCCGACCTCCCTGTCGACCTGGAAGACACACTTTTTTTTTTTCGAAGACAGTCAGCATGTGAACAGTGATTGATAAAAGACACATGGGGCTATGAACTCACCAGGTCAGTAATAATAGTGCTCACGACCCGCGCGCCGGTCAGGGGCAGGGTGCAGACGCCGACGATCTTGGAGCTCCCGTCCTTGGCGACGTGGTCGGTGGCGACGACGATCTTGGTCTGGTCCGGGTTGGAGACGAGGTCCATGGCGCCGCCCATGCCCTTGAAGACCTTGCCGGGGATCATGTAGTTGGCCAGGTCGCCGGCGGCGCTGACCTGGAGGGCGCCGAGGATGGAGACGTCGACGTGGCCGCCGCGGATCATGCCGAAGGACTCGGCCGAGTCGAAGGTGGCGGCGCCGGGGAGGAGGGTGACTGTTTCCTTGCCGGCGTTGATGATGTCCCTGGGAGAGAAAAAGTATTTGGGGTTAGACTCTGGAAGCACTCCTGTCCGAGAGAGAGAGAGAGAGAGAGAGAGAGAGAGAGAGAGAGAGGCGCAGATTCATAACTTACGGGTCCACCTCGTCGGCCGTGGGATAAGGTCCCATGCCCAGGATGCCGTTCTCGCTCTGCAGCCACACCTTCTGGCCCTCGGGCAGGAAGCTGGGCGCCAGCGTGGGGATGCCCACGCCCAGGTTCACATAGTACCCGTCCTTGAGCTCCTTGGCGGCCCTCCTGGCGATGCGCTCCCGCCTCAGCACGGCAGGGCTCTTGTCCGCGCCGGCCCCGGACGCCCCGGCGCCGCCGTCCTGGGCCTCCTCGCGCAGCTTCAGCAGCTCGACCGTCTTCTCGGCCGTGGCGGGGACGATCCTGTCGACAAAGATGCCGGGCAGGTCGATCTCCATGGGCCCGAGCTCGCCGACCTCGACGATGTTCTCGGCCTCGACGATGGTCAGGGTGGCGGCCTTGGCCATGATGGGGCCGAAGGTCCTCGTCGTGTAGCGGAAGACGCAGTTGCCGGCCGTGTCGGCCTTCCAGGCGCGCAGGATGGCGACGTCGCCGGGCAGGGCCGTCTCCATCAGGTAGGTCTTGCCGCCAAAGATCCTCGTCTCCCTGGGCCGGCCGGACTCGAGCACGCGGCCGGACTCGTCGAGGCGCACGGGGATCTGGCCGGACTGGACCAGGCTGTGGGCGCCGGTGGCGGTGAAGAAGGCCGGGATGCCGGAGCCGGCGGCGCGCAGGCGCTCGGCCAGGGTGCCCTGGGGGCACAGCTCGATGGCGATCTGGCCCGTCAGGTACTTCCGCTCGAGGACCTTGTTGCTGCCGAGGTAGGAGAGCACGAGGCGGTCGACCTGGCCCTCCTTGGTGAGCACGCTGAGGCCGCCCTTGCCCTCGACGCCGGCGTTGTTGGACACGGCCGTGAGCGAGTGCAGGTTGTCCTTGCCGCGGCGGTGGAGGGCGGTGATGAGGGTCTCGGCCACGCCGCAGAGGCCGAAGCCCGAGGAGAGGATGGTGGACCCGGACTGGATGTCGGCTACGGCCTCGTCGGCGGTCGGGTAGAGCTTGGAGCCGCCTCGCTTGGGGGCTGGGGTGGTGGATGTGGCTGCTGCGAGGGCGCGGCGGGTGGTGGTGGAGAAGAGACGGTTGTGGCGGGAGGAGAGTATGCTGTGTGATGAGGAGGAGGAGGAGGAGGAGGTTGTTGATGACGGCCTTGAGGAGGAGTATCGTGTGAGACAGGCTGCTGCCGCCGGTACTGTGGCCGTCTGTCGTGTCCTCGCTGCAGAGAGCAGCAGGTTCGGCATGGACCGCCGCACATGTCTTGATGTCGTCGCCATGGTTGAGGTGTGGCACGTCTCTTCCTTTCTTTCTTCCCCTCTTCAAAGCTGTCCTATGCTATGCAATGAGATATACGGAGGGATGACAGACAGATAATGTATTGAGAAGCACCCAACTGTTAAAGGAGCCAGACGAGATAACAATAATAATAATGATAAAATAAAAAGTGAAGCTATCAGCAAAACTATCTCCTTGACGGGAAAAACACTTTCCAGAAGATAAAAAAGGAACAATCAAAAAACCGCACGCCCCCCCCCCCCCTCGCTCCAAAAAAGGAAAACCACCTGAATCTCCCATTCCGCAATTCGGAACGGAACCCAAAGATCGAATGCGCATCTCAGACGAAACGTCCCACGCAAAAACAACACACACACCCCTTCCCTTCACATGGGCACGCGCACCTCGGTCGCGGGAAAAAAGAGCTCGGCTTTTAATTCTGCCGACCGGCGACGTCATCATGGTTCAGGGGTCTGCGTCTCGAGTGTCCTGGCTGCGGGAGGGTGGTCGGGGTGTAGATCAGGAGGCCGGGGGGGGAGTTTGCGGGTGGGATGGTGGTGGGCCCTGGGAACGCGGGCTGGAAATAGTCGCTGGGAAGCCTTATTGGGATATTCCGAGGGGGTCGAGACGCGACTTGGCTTTTTTTTTTTTTTGTTTGCGCTGCACGAGAAGAGCGAGGTCGGAGATGGGCTCCTCTCGCTCTTGGGTTGACGGTGGCTGTTGGGGAGGAAGTAATGAGTATGCTGTGTAAACTTACATGCCATTGAACCTCTTCTCAAGCTGAATATTCAAGAATGCCGTCCGTGATTAGGGAGGAGAACCCGAAGAATATACATGTGCAAAGATATGGAAGGGTGGTCCTTGGATATATTGCCGTAAAGGGCAATATTGTTGATCAATGGGAAGCCGAAGTTGATGGCATACCAACCCAGTCTCGACGGCCAGGGCTGCCGAACAGAGGGCAACCCAGCGTTCTTATGTTAACTGATCCTTCATCTCGTTATTATCGGATCTCACCTCGACGTAGTATCGGCTGGTATCTCATCGGGCCATACCTCCAAATGGTCATGGCATAAGCAGAAGCACCCATGCGCATCACCTGATCTGTGTGGCCTGTCTGGAGATGGATCTGGTCAAAGAGTGACATTTTTCAGAGGGCAGGCATATGCAATGTAACATGCCAGCTGATACTGTAGATAACAAGGCCTCGGAAGGATCTGAGACTGATGTGCTGTGTGAGCGAGGAGGGTGTTGTGCCGTTCACGAGCGACTTTGCGACTCACAAAAGGTCTCGATGAATTATGGTTTCAGACAGCAAGTGGCGGTCTTAGTTCAGCCAACAGCAGTACAAGTATCATTCATTAACCATTCTATCTCGTCGACCAAGACATCCATCTAACTTGGCAACCCTTAAGCACCGAACTGGGTACTCGGCCTCTACGTACCCACTCGTAGTGTCAGGAATAACGTATATTTACTATATAGTAATAACAGGTGAGACACTAAGATGACATAGTATATATAATGAAGAGATATTGAAGAAGAAGAAAGAGAAGATAGAATTTTGAGAGAGAGAAAAAAACGACCGGGGGGGGGGGGGGGTGACAAGCGAGTCTTACACTGACCAACTCCTGCACCACCCGGCCTAGACTCCTCCTGTACAGTACTTTTGCACTACTACTTAAATGAGGACCTTCGGCAGCCAAGTCGGGGCTTACATTGGCCTGCATCTGTCCAACAAATGGCTGCAGCGAATTGGCCAGACAGCGCCCCAAACATCTCACATACTTACAGACCACAGGTGGCCTGGACCCCAATATGTCTCGGCCAACCGGTCAGCCAGTCAGCCAGTTGGGCCCCCAAACACACCTACCAAAGACACACAAAGGCCGCCACTCGGTTGATATCCCATGCAGAACCAACAAGGTGGCGACAAGAAAAGGGATAGCGTAATGGATCGTCTCCGCCTCCACCTCCCCAGGCGGACCGATTGTGTCACGCTCCTCTTTGCGGGGAAAAAAGCAGGATTAGCAGAATCCGGGGTAGTTTATTCGTTGGGAGGATGATTGGATGTAACCTGTAAGCATGCAAGTCGGTGAGGCAGACCATATCGACAACGACGACGACAACGACAACAGTAACAACTCACTGTTGTGGATACTGACTTTGTCCTTTCACTCAGTCTTGTCCTTTCTCCTCTTGCCGAGTCCAGTGGAAACAGTATCAGTCGTCACCTCTCCCAACATGAAGTCATCGCTAGACTTTCATGAGACCAAGCCCTCGGCCGGCGAGGTCGAGGAGGCTCAAGCAGAACATGAGTACCGCACACGGTTGACGAGGCGGATCCTCCTCAAGACAGACACACGCATCCTGCCCATCCTCGCACTCTTGTTCCTGTGCTCTTTTCTAGACAGGACAAACGTCGGCAACGCAAAGATCATCGGTCTCGTGGAGGACCTGGACATGAGCAACCTGCAGTACAATCAAGGCCTAGCTGTATTCTACGCGACATACATAGCCAGGTACGAAACACCCCACGCACACCACGGTGCCAAGGGCTAAGTATCATACTGATATTCCCCACTTTTCTCCCCAGCGAGCTCCCCCTCCAACCTCATCCTCAAGCGCCTCACCCCGCGCCTGTGGCTCGCCTTCCTCACCTGCGCGTGGGGCATCGTCACCATGTGCCTGGGCTTCGTCCGCAGCTACGGCAGCTTCGTCGCCGTCCGCGCCGTCCTGGGCATCACCGAGGGCGGCCTGCTCCCCGGCATGGTCCTGTACCTCTCGGGCCTGTACACGCGGGGCGAGATGGCCCTGCGCATCGGCATCTTCTACACGGCCGCGTCGCTGTCCGGTGCCTTTGGCGGGCTGCTCGCGCGGGGGTTGTCTGCCATTGGGCCCCGCGGCGGGCTCGAGGGGTGGCGGTGGATTTTCATCATCGAGGGTCTGTTGACTGTGGTCTGTGGGCTGGTTGCGCTGGTGTTCCTGTCGAGTAACCTTGCTACGGCCTCGTTTCTCACCGCGGAGGAGCAGGAGTTTGCTGTGCGGAGGCTGTCTGGGGATCTGTCGCCCGACGAGAGGTTCCAGTGAGTCTGGTCAATGCCGTGATGCGATGATGTGACATGATGTGCTAATTCTGGTGCGCCGTCAGCACGGCGAGCGAGAGGCAGGAGAGGTTTCGGTGGTCGGAGGTGAGGAGGGGGGTCTTCAACATCCAGGTGTGGCTCACTGCGACGGCGTACTTTGCGATTCTCGCAGGCCTATACTCTTTTGGTCTTTTTGTGAGTCCTTTTCAATGGTCACCACCTTCTTGAGATTTTTGAAATACTGACGAATGTCTTCAAGCTTCCGACAATCATTAATGGGCTCGGCATCACGTCCAACTCCAACGAGACCCAGCTCTGGAGCGTTATACCCTATGCTGTAGCCACACCAATCACCGGTATGCCCGACCTCTCTGAGGAGACCCCAAGAAGAGAAAAAGAAAATAATTCAAGGAGGAGATGTCGAGATCCGCAGAACTAACATCTTTGCCCCTTTCAAAGTTCTCGTCGCGTTCATCTCGGACCGCATGAAGCTCCGGGGCGTCATCATGCTCTTCACCCTCCCCATCGCCATCATCGGCTACGCAGCCATCGCCAACATCACGTCGTCGCAGGCCAAGTTCGCCATGACCTGTCTGATGGCCATCGGCATGTACTCGAGCGTGCCGTGCGTGCTCGTCTGGAACTCCAACAACTCAGCCGGCCACTACAAGCGCGCGACGACTTCGGCGCTGCAGCTGGCTGTGGCCAACGCTGGGGGGTTTGTAGCGAGTGAGTATTGTCTATTTAGACATCTGTTTCTTTCTTTCTTTCTTTCTTTCTAGTCTTTTTTTCTTTCTTTGAAAAAATTAAGAAAGATCACCCACCATCTGCTAACATGCATGGCTCTAGCATTCGTCTATCCCAGCGACGAGGGCCCGCTCTATCACAAAGGCCACAGCATCATCCTCGGCCTGCTGTGCTACGCTTGGGTTGCAGTGCTCGCGAATGTGCTGTACTGCAGAAAGATCAACAAGGATAAGCAGAACGGAAGGTACTCTGACTTTGAAGGATCTGGAGATGATCGAGATCCCACCTTTGTAATGATATTGTAGATTTCTCTGGGCGCACAGGGACTAATATTTTCGCCCCCCTTCTCCTTCTGTCTTTTTACTTTGGGGATGGCTATTATACATGAGGCATGGATGGGATACACCGGGCAGGTTGTCCCATCTTGGGAGCTGAACAGATCTCACATGACGACCGTGTTTGTCGTTCTCAGGCTTGGCTTGACGCGTCCTCGGCCCTTGCAAGAGGCGTATCCAGAACGCGGGGGCCTGGGGCCAAGTCTGGCGAGAGTCGGCGAGGGGTCGGGTAAAGCGGATGTTTAGCTCCGTGGGAGAGAGAGAGAGGAGGAGGAGGAGTCGCCAGCGAAGGGCGAAAACCAAGCCAGCCGTACATGACAACCACAGATGAGTGGCTTGCTGTGACTACTTGCATTCCGGGCTGGCCTGTTGGAAAAAACTGACATGTCTGGAGAACACAGGCGGCTCTGAGCACCAGAGCAGGTTTCGTGTGGGGTTAGACCCTGAGGAGAGACGCCATTAAGGTTATAAAAAAGAGCTTACTTTATGTAGTCGTGGTGCCCAGATGTAACCTCAGCAGCGGGGCGAACCTCTCAAGGAAGAAGGTGTTGTGGGATGTGATCTGCAGGCCCGCATGCACATGAGGAGGCCGCTCACCCATCCCCCACCTCTCCCCCCCCCCCCCCAATCCGAGCAGACGGTAGATGTAAGGAGTGTGTGTGCTTTGGGGGGGGGCCTGAACAAACCCAAGAAAAAAAATGCTTACCTTCTAACTATCCTCTTGACGACCACGAATTGCCTAAAACAAATCAAGCGAGGGAGGAGCTGACGAGGCCATCGTGAACAAGAGACACCACCGTATTGGTGGACCGGGAGCCCAATGCTGCGACCCCCTGGTCTATATGTGCCTCCTACATTCCTCTTCGGTCAGCGACGGACCAGTTTGGACCCCTGCGCGAATCCCCTCATCCAGATCTTGGGACGGGGCTCGTTCACATCACATTGCTGACCGTCACATCTGACCATCGACACCAACAACTTGTTTTTTTCATCATCATCTTCTTCGCGCAGAGTGAGGGGGGGGGACAGCATTACGTACGCACGGCGCCGTCTGTGAACGCCACTTCGTGACAGCTCGCTTCTGTAGTCTTGCTCACTGACAGGTACTGAAAGGAGGTGTGAATTACTACTACCTTCCACATAAAGCGCAAGCTACTCTCTCCAACTCCTCCTCGCCTGTGAGCTTTTCCTGCCGCAATTGCCGTGCATCTGACACGATCCACAGCGGCAAGCAGGAATCGCAGCCACACTAGCATGTATAGACTCGCGACCAAACCACTCTCTTTGAACCCATCTAGGGTTGCCCGTGCGGGATGTCACTGCATAGAGTGATCAAGGATCGGGGGATGAGATGGCTGCAGCATGTCTGTCCAGGTTGCAGTCTGTCTGGCCCAGGCTTTTTGACTCCCTCGTCCTGCATATCGCCCCATCGAAGGCCCCTTTCTCGGAGCCCTCGCTTATTCGTGGCTGTCGCGTGCATGGCCTTCATCACGGGGTAGGAAACCAATACTATGCTCAGTAAGTCGCACGCCACGGCTGAAGGGGGGGGGGGGGGGGCAACAGCTTGACGGGGAAAGACGCGCAGGATGAACCTTGGCATATGTGAGGGCTTCGTGGAGGCATGGGATTCCTTTGTGCCCGCGGACGCCGTGTAGGCCATCGCTCCGTAGTGATGCTTGTTGATATGCTCGTCTATAAAAGAGACGATGGCTCTCCTGGTTGAGGCATGAGCAGGAAGAGGCATCTTGGCCAGAGTGGAATCTTTATACAGACATCTACCCTTCAGTATCATCATCTTTCACAACACCACCACCAACACCACCACTACCACAACCATGCAGCTGTCCCAGATCGCCGTCTTCGGTCTCTTCGGCCTCGCCGCCGCCAGGCCCCAGGCCCACCACAAGCGCACGGCGGCCACGATCGAGGCCGACATCGCGACCATCTCCACGGAGCTGACGACCTTCGACACGGACATCACCAAGTTCACCGGCAGCCTCATCCAGGCCCTCGCCCTCCTGTCGGCCTACGACACCCTCGACAGCTCCGTCACCGCCGCCACCGCCGACATCACCTCCACGGGCGCCCTGGCCGCGTCGGACTCGGCCACCATCTACTCGGATGTCGACAGCCTTACTTCGCAGATCACCAGCACCCTGAGTGATGCTGTTGCCAAGGTGAGGGAATCTCCTTTTTTGATACGTGGTTTATAGGGTGATTACTTGTTACGTTTTCTGTTGGGGTATATACTGACCAGTGGTGACTGTGTTACTTAGTACTCCGTTGTTGAGTCGGCTGGATATGCCAGTGATGTGTGCGAGGCCCTCTCGAGCCTCTACGTAAGTCAACACAACCTTGGCTATGCAAGATATGACAAGACTGACGAGAATGATACGGTATCATAGACCGACTCTGACTCATTCTATGAGGCCTTGGAAGCTACAAGTAAGCAAAGCACCCAGAGTGGTCAAAGAATCACCACACAATGAGAATCAATACTGATTGAAACTTTACTATAGTCTACTCTACCTACACCTCCGAGGTCGAGACCCTGCAGGCCACTTCGGATGCTGCTTTCGAGACCACCATCTCGACCTACGGCTGCTAGAGGTGCAGTCTTGTGAAGGAGGGTTTTATTGTTTTCTCGATATTTTCTGTTTCATGATTATGTGATAATTACCAGGGCGGCAAACGCAAACGATGGTTCGCCGGCTTGGTCGTTCATGGCGATTATTAAATATGTTGCCAAAGCTTGCACAAAATTGTATATTCCTTGTTATTGTAGTACAAGACAAAATTGATTACTCTTTGCTTCTCTACTATTCAGAAGATGAAGACGATGTGCTCGAGCTGCGCGGCATTGAATTACAGCAGGCTCTATCAATTATTACTTGATAATTACATCCCTCATATGAGCAATCCGCAGACACAGCCTCCTTTCTCAGCAGGACGTCATCTCTCAAAAGTATCCCATAGCAATATATAGCCTACCTCCTCTCAATAACCTCCACAGCCTCACCAAACTCAGGAATCTCATTCGCACCCCCAGCAGCCCCTCCCCAAACAACTCTGCCCTGCCCGTCCACAGCCCAGCTCCCGCTCGTCTGAAACCGGTACCCGCTCTCGGTAGGCCTGTTCGCGATATCCTCATCTCGAGCCAGCCTAAAGACATCGTACAGCCCCCTTGGGTTCAGCACGTGCCAGAACGAGGCGACGCCCAGGCCCCACGCGGCGTAGAGCTCCCGCTTGTCGTCCACCACGACCTCGAGGTTGTCTGGGATTGTGACGCCGATGTCGTGCAGCCACTTGTCGGTGTGCGCTTGGCTCGAGTGCGAGACGGCGATGAAGTGGATGCTGGGCTGTGTGGAGGCTGTCTCGCGGAGGCGCAGGAATGTCTTTTCCGCGACTGTCACGTGGGCATTATCAGGAGAGATATATCATATAAAGATTACTTTTAAAGCTACGAGTAAACCTTAGTGGGTAAGGTTCATGACTTACATGGGCATCCGCAATGTCTGAGAAAGGTAATGATGGTGGGCTTGTCGCCGGGCTGGGGCAGCTTGAGGCGGTCTGTCGAGGGCGCAGGCTGCCCGATCTCCGGGGCAGGGGACGTCTGGATCGCCGGCGGAGTAAGCCATGAGTATAATTCTTGTGTGGCCGACATGACGAAGGAGGAGTTTTATTATCCTTTCGCAGTGAGTGTGTGCTTGAGAGTGGAGGTCAATCAGGACTTGAGTTGTTCAGAGTAATTACTGAGACGGGAGTGAATTTGTTGCACCCAGGTCATGACCGAAGACGTCATCCCAATGATGGACTGACGGACTAGATGTGCGCTAAATCACCCAGACTCGCAGCGTAACCTCGATGCCTCTCAACTTGAGGGTCGGAATAGCTTCATCAGACTTGAACCTACTCCTTGTTGTCTATTATATATATTATGTAGGAAAATCAGTCAGACGATGACTCGTTCGGGAGGATTACATCAAGTACTCTCGAGCAACGTGCGGTTGCGCCTCTCGGTCTCGCATGCAGCCGAGAGCAAGAGAGCCGGCTCTTGTTTCGATAACTTCGCGTGTGATAATAGCCTTTCGGGTAACTCTAGGTGGTGTTGCAACGCTCTTGTGGTCAGCGCGTGGCTCAAAGACAAGGACTGCAAGACGCATGGGGGAGGGGGCGAGCGAGTGTGAGCAGGAAGGGATATCATCTGCCTCAGACAAGCTGCGTTTTCGTGATTCATGGTCAGGCTTTCAGGCACTGATCAGACATGCAAGTCTCTTGTCATCATCGGCGCGGTGGGAGGGTGGTATGAGAAGGAGGAAGCGTAGGTTCGGGGTGGTTGATGCTGACACTGACCAGTCGAGGGAAGGCTGATGCATCGACACGATGTCTGTACGGGCTGTCCAAGCTGGATGGAGACACGTTCTTCCAACAAAGAGATGTCAGCGTCTGCAAACATTGTAAAGACAAGCTGTGTCGTTGGGGGAGAAGGCGTCGAGGCCAACTGCTCTGAGGACGGGCGGGGAGACACGCTGTAAGGACGTGACCAAGATACCAAGATACATCATTGCAGAAGGCGGCAACATCTGAAAGACAAAAGTCCACTCTCTAGGCCAAAAGAGCAGACTGCAGGACTGATGGCCGTGGATGGTAGTCTGTCAGACAAATGTCCCATCTTGAGAAACGTCTTTCTGGCGTAGGGTTGTTGTTTTCGGTGTGAAGCAAGAGGAAAACGGACAGTGACGGACGCGATGGACACGTAGTGGGAAGGTCTTGCGTTGATTGGGATTGGAAGATAAATGTCTCGAGCAGGTGGCTGCCTTGTAATCAGAGCGACACTATGAGTCCACTGCAGGAGCTTCGATGTGGTCTGGTCTCTGCGAGGAGCACAGACCTTTCAGATGGCTGTAACAGCACAATTACCTCCCATCCCAGGCTCTAGGTGTGAGAGGTGTCATGGTCCAATGCTCTCCGGTCTTCTCTTGCTCCTGAACTCAATGCTGGATGATATTTTACTTGGGGATAGGAAACAATCCCAAGGAGGCATGCGAGAGGTCAGGTGGCCGCATATGCTGTAATTAATGCACTGTTGATTCATAGCTACTTGTAGACAAAAAGCCTCTCACTCTAAATACATCTATGAGCTGGGTGGGATATGAAGATTCTACATAGGGAGGGCATTAATTATATCAATGAACAAGTCCAGAGAGCAGAAGCTTGAAAGCCAGCTCAAGACATATACATCGGCTCTCTGTCTATTGAATCCTCATGTCATAGGCACTCTAGATATTCTGTAGAGCACTTATTATATTCTACTCATAATTAATACTTCTTTGAAGGACTATTGCAGCCCGTGATGCTCTTGACCAAGCTGCATTCTTCTGGTGTCCATATGGCCAACAAAGCTGTGGTTCATGTGCTCCATATCATCTTCTTGTCCCCACACAGGGCCACTGATCAAAGGAGATCAATGTCCACCATAGTATCCAGCCAGAAGCTTCCATCTGCATCACCTCGATGCCTGAATTTGATCCCCTGCTGATCTCGTGAGGCACCAGCACACCCCCGTCTCGAGGAGCCACCATCTGCGACATCTCCACCAGCAACGACACTTGCCCCGCCTCAGAAAAATATATAAAGCAGTGCAATTTTCCCCCTGAGGTCTCCCTTTCCTTGACCCTTCCCCTTCTTCCTTCCCCCCCCCCCCCAACTCTTCCTTTGTTATTCGGCCTTGTGCCAAAGGTGGTATACCACAACACCATTCCTCCCGAGACGCCGTTCTCGGCCCCGTCAACCTCATCACCAACCTCACCTTGGTGCTATCACCCCCCTATATATCTTCGGTTCGACCAAGCCGGCCGGCCGGCATCGAGTATCCCGACCGTCAGAGCTGCCTGCGGAACCTGCTCTCCTCCCCTGTCTCAGGTTCGTACCCCCAGCGACCAACCACCCATCCTTCAACACCAACAAGAACCAAGCTGACCAAAAGCCCAAGCCAGATCTAACTGGCGGAGAGATATACGCCAGCTATTCCACGGGGGCCCGTGACATGTGTCGCATTAAAAAAATGTGGTGCGGCGCGGCGGGCCCCCGGGCTATCATCCCATGATGGAGAGAGAGAGGCTGACCGCTCCCCTCATCGCCGTACGGGGGTTCCGTGACATGTGTCGCATTAAAAAAACTGGCGGCGCGGCGGTTCCCTGGGCGGCGATGAGGGGGGACTGATCGGTCTTGTCACCCGCAGAGCCCGTGACATGTGTCGCATTAAAAAAATGCGGCGCGGCGGGCTCTGGTGATGGTGACAGGGCCGGTCGGGGCTCGTTGCCGACGCAGGGGGGGGGGGGGGGCGTGACATGTGTCGCATTAAAAAAATGTGGCGCGGCGGGCCCTCGAGGCGACGGGGTGGCCAGTCTCTCTCTCTCTCTCTCTTGACCAGCTCATCTTGCGACACTGCGCGCCTGGTCAGGCCTGGCGTTGGTCTCAAAGCGCAAGGCTGGAGACGAGGGGAGGAGGGGGCGGGGGCATTTTCAAGAGTCTCACACTCACACACATACAGTTTGTCTTTGCTTCTCTTGATTCCAGCGTGCTCGACTTACTAATGCCTCGAACAGAATTATTTGGGACGGTCAAGTGCAGCGGTTTCCCTGCGTCTGGCACAGGTAGTGTTAGCAGCACATATTATACAGTGAGCATAGGTTCCTTTCTACTTTGTGCAAGTTGAAGTCCAAGCTGACGCACCTTCGCGAACAGTTCACACGATTCGAGTCCTATATATTATACTTGTGCGACGGATCTTGGTGGCGCGCTGGGTCAAGATTCAGAGATGGCTCCCGGAAAAGAACAAAAAGGTTGGGGGTTCTCGCCCTCACCATCGTGGGAATGAGCACGCGATGGCCTGGGAGGTCGACGGCGGCCTCTCGGGCTGTGCAAAGGTAAAGTGGCATCCTGTCACAAGTTTATTGAGGAGGAAAGCCAAAACAGCCCATCATGGGATTACTAGGGGGTATAACTTAGCCATCATTCGAGTCTCCTCTTGTGCCTCAATGCCGACGTCTGTACTGCTAGGGACGTCATGAACACTCCTCAGGTGTTTATTATGCAAAGTACCAGAGCCAAAACGGCTGATCGTTTCCTCCACACGCGATAGACATTGTTGTTGACTCCCCCCAAAGAATTGCGTGCTCTTTGACGAACATCTGAAGCGTGGATAGCGTGAGTCGGCTTCGAAGACTGCCATTCGACAGGTGCAATATCATCTGGATATTATGATTCGATTAATTACTGACGTCTTGTATTGCTGCAGACAGCCAGCCATCAACCACCCCGAGGCCCCGTCCTCTGCCGCATGGGAGGTCACCATGAAAGCAAGATTGAGCGATACTTTTCCACCATACAGCTTTGCTCGAACTCTAGCCGAGATCCCTATCGAGCCGTCACCGCACGTGGAGCCCTGCAATCATGCGAAAAGGTTGCAATATTGCCTGCAAGGGCCCCTCGCTTCAGCAAAGACTACAGCCACCTGCAGCCCAGCATCTTGTTGCTCTGGCCCCCTTGTCACTGCATCGCCACGAACCGGCAACAAGCACAAACGGACAAAGGGTTACATGGCCCCGGCCGGGAGGAAGCAAACACAAGCTACGGCAGTCGGACACAAACACCTATTCAAGCTCCCCATTGGGATGACAGCTCACGTGGGTTGACTCTTCTGCTTATCTCAGGTGAAGCGCGCTTTCCTACTGCGGAGCAAGCAGCATAACAGCCTCAAAAACTGGAGTGCAATAATAGTTCATGGGCTGGCAAGGGACAAGACTGATCTCTCGCAGGGGGGGGGTGGTGGTGGTGGTGGTGGTGTGGGTGTGGAAGCGGGGGGGGGGGGGGAAGAGAAGGGGGAAAAAGGGTTCCAACTCGGTGGTTTTGAAACAATGCACAGGTCCTGAACGGGCCATTGCCGAGATCCCTCGACCTGTTTGTGGATACGCGCCCCGAGATGAGCGCTTGAATACGGATCCTGCTGGGGTGGGTACGGGGGCGCGGGAGAGTTGCCCAAGGCGGACCAGGTGCAGGCCAGGCATGAATTTCAGATGTCTTTCTGCCAGCCACTTGCTATAGCATAGGGAGGCGAAGTCGTCAGGCATATACTTTTATCATGGGATCTTGTTTCGTTTCTGTCCTCTGCCGAAGAATGAGGACCCTTCTCGGTCGACGGGTTTTGGGCAGCCCGAGAGCCGTGAATATTTGACCAGCGATTATTGTCAACCAGGGACGAGTTGATAGAGTCTGCTTTGTTTTATTCCCGCTCATGCAGGTCTGCCCCCCTGACGAGTGCTTGAATCCGTCGGCCCACTCTGGGGTATCTCCGGATCTATAAGTCGTGATGCAACCTGCTATGGATGTCTGTGTCGGCCGCTTCTCTTGACCTGATTGTTGTCCGTCCGCCCGTCACTCGCATTCTGTTTTGTCTTCTCGAGTAGCTGTCGTCGGGGCTGGTGTCTCTACCTTCGTTTTTTTCTTCTTTGCACCAGGAATTCTCTCGCTATTAATAGTGAATATATCGACTCCCACTCTTTTTCCTAGACATTCTTTTTCTACAGCAAAGATGAAGGCCTCTCTTGGTGAGTACTTAACTGCAACCACCTTCACCATACACATCCAGACATCTTTGTCGTTTAAAAAAAAAAAAAAGATCCATCACTGACACGGTCCAAACAGCCCAGACCGCAGCCTTTGCGGCGTCTCGGGCAATCGTCGACACGGGCCTGCAGCCGAGGTCCATCGACACCACGCTCTTTGACAACTTCAGGTGGATGGCCGAGTACGCGGCCGCGGGGTACTGCAACATGGACGGCACGGCGGGCGACGTGGTCTCGTGCGAGGACGACGTCTGCGCCGACATTGTCAGCAACGGGGCCACCATCGTCACGACCCTCGACAGCGGGTGGGAGTCCACGGGCGGCGTCATCCTGAAGGACGATGTCAACAAGGCCATTGTGGTCTCGTTTGCCGGCACGGACACGGATACTATTATTGATGTTGTGCTCGAGTAAGTCTCGCAGACTGCTGAGTCGGCACAAGAGTTGACAAGGGCTAATCTCTTCTTCTTCTTCTTCTTCTTCTTCTTCAGCCTCGACTTTGCCCTCGAGTCCATCGGCATGTGTGACGGCTGCGAGGTCCACAGCGGGTTCCACGGAGCCTGGGATGACGTGTCGGACCTGGTCCTCAGCACTCTCGATGACCTGGTGGCAGCAAACGCCGGGTACAGCGTCACCTTTACGGGCCACTCCCTCGGGGCCGCGCTGGCCACTCTGGGATGCGCATAGTACGTCTCCTCTCTTGACATCGCATGGGATAACCGGCCACTTGTTGCATCTTGTAATAAACCCTCCAAGCCAGCCACCACATTGCTAACTTACACCCTCCCCTGCGTACAGCTGGCGCATCGACGGAGGTGGCTGCGAGACCTACACCTTCGGCTCCCCCCGCGTGGGCAACCTCGCCTTTGCCGAGTTCGTGTCCGCCCAGAGCGGCAACGAGTACCGCATGACGCACCTGGACGACCCCGTGCCCCGCCTGCCGGGCCACGACTTTGGGTACTACCACACCAACATGGAGTACTGGCTGTCGGACGGCTCGGCCACCACGACCGCCTACACGGCCGACGACGTGGTCGTGTGCACGGGGTACTACAACACCAGCTGCAACAGCGCGGGCGTCATCAGCACCGACTATACGGCGCACTCGTACTATCTGGAGCATATCAGTGTCTGTAGCTGAGGAGGAGGAGGTGGGGGGGGGGGGGGGGAATGTAGGCAGTTGTATGAGCCGTGGGGGGTTTGGAAACTGGTAAGTAATTACTGTGTGAAGGATGTGTATTCACTTGTGGTCTCATGTGGTCTAATTATATTATCTATTGACCATGTATAATTCATGCCGTGCTTGATTCGAATGGTGTAAATATCGAAAATACGCTGTAAGTTAGAACTGTCATGGCCAATCACCGCCCTGTCAGAGCGTTTCCTGGCCATATACGCCTTCAGCACCGAGTGGAGAGATCTGATACAATGAGCCACACTATTGTCGTTCGGGCTGTAGACTACCTTGTGAGTAATATAGTTGGTAGACACAGAGGCACCCGTGGTGAAGCTCTACGACACACACTCATCCATATCTCACGCTCCCCGCGCCCTCCCTGAACCAGTCATCCGACGCCAGCGACTCCTCGGGCGACGCAAAGTTGATAATGGTGCTCTTCATGGTCGTGTACTCGCGGTAGGCGTCCACACCATTCTCGCTCCCCACGCCGCTGGCCGTCTTGGCCCCGCCCCAGGGACTGCTCGGGTCGTTGCGGTGGTGCGTGTTGACCCACACGATGCCGGCGTCGATCTGCTCCGAGACCCGGTACGCCCGTGCCAGGTCCCTGGTCCAGACGGCGGCGCCGAGGCCGAACTCGCTGTCGTTGGCGAGCTGGAGGGCCTCCTCCTCTGTGTCGAAGCCCACGATGACGACCACGGGGCCAAACGCCTCTTCTCTCCAGATGCGCGCCTGCACAGCACTGTTCTTCTTTCCGTCTAGGGTCGTCGTCAGTAGTACCGTCGGTGGGTAGTAGTACCCCTTGGAATAATCAGTCCCATCCAGAGGGCTCGTCCCCGTCAGCCTGCGGCCACCGACAGCCGCGACGGCGAAACCCCCAGCCACAGCCTCCTGCACCAGCGCATCGACCTTGTCCATCTGCCTCTCCGAAATGAGCGGGCCCATCATGCACTCCGGGTTCGTCGGCGCGCCCATGTTCCCCAGGATCAGCCCACACTTGGCCACCAGCCTGTCCGCCACCTCGTCCATCACTCCCCTCTCCACAATGATCCTCGTGGCAGCCACACACGTCTGCCCGCCGGCCACAAACGCCCCAAACGCGATCCCGTTGACGGCCACGTCGATGTCCGCATCCCCAAACACCACCAGCGGCGCCTTGCCGCCCAGCTCCGCCGTGAACCGGGCCAGGTTGGCCCCCGCGATGCTCCCGATGGCCCTCCCGGCCTCGGTGCCGCCCGTGACGTCCACCTTGCGCACCAGCGCGTGGCTCACCAGCGCCCTGCCCGTGGTGGCGCCGTACCCGGGCAGCACGCTGAACACCCCGGCCGGGACACCAGCCTCGGCCAGGATCTCGCCCAGCCTGAGGGTCGTCAGCGGGGTCAGCTCGCTGGGCTTCACGACGACGCTGTTGCCCGCCGCCAGGGCCGGGGCGATCTTCTTGACGGCGATGAGGAGCGGGTGGTTGAAGGGCGTGACGAGCGCCACGACGCCCAAGGGAACACGGTCGACCCAGTTGTGCAGTTTCCCCACGGTGGGCAGCACGGCGCGCTCCTCGGTGCGCAGGAGGGCGGCGTAGTACTTGAACCAGCGCACGAGGGAGGGCACCTGGGCGTTCATCTCGCGGACGGGGCGGCCGGTCTGCTGGACCTCGAGGGCGACGAGGGCCGGGAGGTGTGCGGTGAGCAGGGACGCGGCGCGGTCGAGGACGTCGGCGCGGTGGTGGCGCGGGCTGCGGGACCAGGTGCCGGACCGGAAGGCCGCGTGGGCGAGGGTGATGGTGTGGTGGACGTCGGCGGGGGAGGCGGCGTGGGCGTGGGCGAAGATGGTACCTCTGGACGGGTCCTCGATGGGGATCCTGTGTGGTGTGAGAGGTGGATTCACCCATGGCAGACTTCTTGTTGGGGGATAGCTTCAGGGTGTGTTTTGTAATCATGAAGTGATGGCAAAACTCACAACTCTCCTTGGCCTGGCGAGTACTCGCCTCCTACCCACAGCTGGGCCGGCTCTGATGCTGCAGACATGATGAAGTGAGCTTCAGGGGCAGAGATGTGTCTGAAAGAAGAGGTCAAAGTATATCCTCCAGACGAGTTGTGAATAACCCTTAAGCCAGATGTAGATTACTCACGGTTGATGATGTGAGAGAGGGGGGGGGGGGGGGAGAAGTTATCGCCGGCAGCTTTTTGTGGGCCGTGAGATTCTCGACCCCAGCAAGATAACGGGCCGTTCCGTGGCACAAGGAGCCGGGGAAAATTGGGGGGGGAATTATGAGGTCCAAGGCTGGGGAGACTGGCTTTTCTGTGATATATAAAGGGCAGCGAAGTAGTATACGTATGAGAGGATGTTGAGGATTGCTTCTCGGACTGACTTGGAGTGTCGGATGCAGAGATGAAATTGTATTTCTGACCCTTTGAAGTATGAGTTCCAGGGCTGAACTTGTATGGATAATGGATGGACATCACCCACTCCTCCAGGGTTGTCACTCAAAGTTTTGAGGACTTTTGATTATATCGAACGAAGAAGCCTCTAAGTTGAGGGTCTTAGATGACCTGTATTCAATTTTCATATTTTGAGACGTCCAGATTAATAGCTTGCCTGCCGATATCTACTGAAGGTGAGTAGGGAACCCGCTGGAGGTTATTATGATGTCCTGATTAGAAAACAAAACAGGCAGAATTAATATTGTCAGGAGTGATTTGGAGACTTTCAAGTGCTACTGGAGCATTTGTGAATAAATCGATCCATCGTCACACTGACAGAATGTGGCCTCTCCAAAGGCTTCAGAATTCCCATACCATTCGGAGCAGTGGACCTTGAGACATTGGGATCTCGGCCAGCATGAGAAGACGGCATCGCTGGACCTGCAACCTTGGCTGCTCCGCTCAGTGACGACCCTATACATGCTCAGTACTCTAGTATAGTATGAGAAGCATTCAATGGCTACTTAAAGCACAGTGGTATGCCTGACATCAACAATCAAATGGATATTGGGATCCCATCTTACAGTACAGGCCTGGCTTTGACGAACAGATGCACGTCAATACTCTTTTCATGTCCGATATTGTAATGGTTTCTATTCTATCATTTGTTCTCCTATAAGCTGTGGCTCATAATCACCACACAGCTTAATTCCGGCCAGACTGCTTACCACTTGCGCCGTTGATAGAGAGGCAAGCCACGGAAACTCTAGTACCCAGGAGTGTCAGCTATTCCAGCTCCAACCGAGTGGAATATGACAGCTGAACAACGTTGTACGCTCTTGCATAGTTGCCTTCATTCTTCATCAGCTGTTTGAGCTGAACTTGATCGCCTGGCATATCATAAACCTGATCGAGTCCGGTCTGATTATGTTGCGTGCATAATTATTTACATGAATATTGGACAGACTTGATCCTGTCACCTTCCAATGCGCACCCAGACTGGCTTCACAGACTGCGACTGGCCTGTAGGTTTCACAGATCCCTTCATCCCACCAGCTCCGACAATCCCGGAATCACGAGAATGACGACTGCAGTGGAACAACATTTGACCTGCCACACCAGTTCACATCTTGATCGCCGTGTCTCCGAACCACCGAGCTGAGCCCACTCGATCACCAACAGACAACAGCGGGATCGCCGGAAGGTTGTCGTTTCTGCCTGACCCCATCCGTACTCGGCAGCAGCATGATTGTATGGGATGCGTATCCATCATGACTTAATTGCTTCAGACACTGGGAGGTACCCCAGGTAGTACATCAGGTCAAGTGACCGGCCGACCCACGCAGCCTCCCATGTCAGTCAGACGACCAGATCGCAAACAATCGAGTCATCCACAATGACGGAAAGAGAGAGAGAGAGAGAGAGAGAGAGAGCGGGGAGACAAGATGGAGCCCTCGCATGGATATCATCAGCTACCCTAATTACAGCCAGACAAGACACACACACTCGAGAATACAACCCTTGAGGCAAGTCACCCCGACGCATTTTGCCTTGATTCCGGTAGTCATGGTTTGGCTGGTCATCCTGCCCTCATCCTCTTAAGTAATTAAAATGGGCCAGGAGCGTAACGACCCCATCCGCGGAGAAACTAAAACAGGGAACCAGCCGGTACGGGAGAAAGTGAGCGAGAGAGGCTGAGACACAACCCCCCGGACCAGCCACAGCTCGGCGCCCCGGCTATGCCCCGACGCCTGCAGAAAAGTCAATCGCTCGCTGCCTTGGTTTGTTGGTACCTTGATCCCCACACGCTACGTAGGGCTTCCCCGCGCACAGGATCAGCTAAAAGGTGGCACACGCGCCCTCCGCCTGCGGAGACCTGTGGCCCCACCCCCAGATTGTTGGCCTCGGGGGGGGGGGGGTTTTCTGGGGAAAATGCGGAGAGGAGGTGTGGAGCGGATTGGGTAATGGGTTGATAATTCTAATGTGTGAGCATATTGTGTGTTTTGTTGGACCAGCCCTGGAATGCACTCACTTCTGCGCGGAAACAGCGCGGAGTACTGTCGCCCTGACTGTCTGCTCCCCACGAAAGAGGACGGCTGGAATAGAGGCACGAGACAGGATTGATTGCAGGACCTCTCTACTCGACCGGACTGGACTGTTTTCGTCTTTCCTCTTTTCTGTTCTTCGAGAGAGAGAGAGAGAGAGAGAGAGAGAAAAGGCGAGAGAGAATCAAGGTTGACCAGACATACATTCCCCCCCCACAAAGGACATAATTAGCATATCGTTCAGCAAAAGATGAGCCCGTCCGCATCATCGACAGAAACCCCAGCCCCCCTGCCCTCCAGCCAGCGCTGCGAGCCGGGCTCCATCAACATCCCCATCGCAAAATGGCCCAAGACCGCCGCCGACGGCCCCGTAGACGCCCTAGCCATAGCCAATGACATATTCTCGCGCCTAAACTCGCACCTCGCCGAGCTGCCCGCAGCGAGGGACGCCGCCGACGCCATCGCCGCCCTCTTCCTGGGCGGTGGGGACTGCTACTGGCGCGACCACCTCGCCCTGTCGTGGGACCTGCGCACCCTCAAGGGCCGCGACAGGATCGCGGCTTACCTGGCGGGACACGCGGGCGGCCGCCTCGAGGAGCTGGCCGTGGACACGTCGACCGGGTTCAGGTCGCCCAAGGTCGCGGCGTTCAACCTGCGGCAGACGGTCAAGGGCATCGTGGTGTACCTGACGTTCTCGACGCGGCTGGGCCGGGGCCGGGGGCTGGCCCGGCTGGCGCAGGAGGACGGCGGCGGGTGGAAGATATGGACCTTGTTCACGGGGCTGGAGGAGCTCAAGGGGTTCGAGGAGCCCGTCGGGCCGCGGCGGGCCACCGGGGTGGCGCACGGGTACCATCGGGGGCGGAAGAACTGGCTGGACAGGCGGCGGGAGGAGGAGGAATTTGTGAACGGGGACCCTGATGTTCTCATCCTGGGTGAGTGTCTCGCTTCTTCTGTGGGCGGAACCAAGACTGGTAATTACCTTGATTGGACTGATCTGACCAAGACATGGGATGTTCTCCTATCTGATCAGGTGCTGGCCAGGCTGGGCTCACGGCGCATGCCAGGCTGAAGATGCTGAGCGTGCCCACGCTGATCGTCGACGCGAATGCCGGTGTGGGCGACAACTGGCGACAGAGATACCACCAGCTCGTCCTGCGTAAGTTGATATCACAACAAAGTCATGGTCTCTCTCTCAGTAATATGCACAGTCATCCTCTAAACATTCATCTCCTCCAGACGACCCGGTGTGGTATGACCACCTGCCCTACATGCCCTTCCCCGACTGGTGGCCCATCTTCACCCCCAAGGACAAGCTGGGCGACTTTTTCGAGTCGTACGCCAGGCTCCTCGAGCTCAACGTCTGGACGAGGTCGGGCATCAAGGCCGCCTCGTGGGACGCAGACAAGAAGCGCTGGACCGTGACGGTGGAGCGCACGCTCCCCGGCACCAGCCAGACGGAGACCCGCACGCTCCACCCGAGGCACATCATCCAGTCCACAGGCCACTCGGGAAAGCCCAACCTCCCCTCGCTCCCGGGCACGGACAGCTTCCGGGGCGACTTTCTAGGCCACAGCTCGGCCTTCCCCGGGGCGCGCGCCGGCGGGGCAGGCAGGAGGGCCGTGGTGGTCGGGGCGTGCAACTCGGCCCACGACATCTGCCAGGACTACCACGAGAAGGGCTACGCCGTCACCATGGTGCAGCGCTCGTCGACGTGCGTGGTCTCGAGCGAGGGCATCTGCCGCGTCAGCCTCGGGGGCGCCTACGAGGAGGGCGGGCCGCCCACCGAGGACGTGGACCTGGCCGCGTGGGCCACGCCGTCCGAGGTGCTCAAGGCCGTGCACAGGGAGGTCTGCGCCGCACAGCGCGAGCGGGACGCCGAGACCCTCGAGGGCCTGCGCAGGGCCGGCTTTGCGGTCGACAGCGGGCCCGACGACTGCGGGCTGTACCTCAAGTACTTCCAGCGGGGCGGGGGCTACTACATCGACGTCGGGGCCTCGCGGCTCATCGCGGAGGGCAGGATCGCCGTCAGGCAGGGGCAGGAGGTGGTCGAGGTGCTGCCGCGGGGCCTGCGGCTGCAGGACGGGACCGAGCTGGAGGCGGACGAGGTGGTGTTTGCCACGGGCTATCAGAACATGCGCACGCAGGCGCGGGCCGTCTTTGGCGACGGGGTGGCCGACAGGCTGCGGGATGTGTGGGGGGTTTGACGAGGAGGGCGAGTTCCGGGCGCTGTGGAGGGACTCGGGGCACCCTGGGTTCTGGTTTCATGGGGGGAACTTGGCTGTGTGTCGGTACCACTCGAGGCTCGTGGCTCTGCAGATCAAGGCGCAGCTGGAGGGGTTAGTTTAGGGGGAATTATTATTTCCTCCCATGGTTGAAGTTGTTGATACTGAGATATAAGGACGGTAGTAGGGTATTTATTCAGCAGTGGTCTGGATGAATGTCCGTGGTGGGACAGTTTGTTGTCTGGGTAGGGTAGACTTGGAGGCAGCCTTGCCAGCCTTACCAACGTTGATTTGACAGCCTCGGAGGCAAGGCAGAGCTGGAAATAACAAGGCCACGAAGAATTAAAACGACTGAAGCACAGTGTCGGCGCCAATATCTCTTAATTCACTGTTCGTTTTTATTACTTGTCAGATGTTAACAATCATGTCCTGGCGCCAATATATCAGGAACTGAAAACACCTTCAGCCCGCCACGCCTCCCAGTGGCCCCGCGACTTCGACATGCGCCGCGACTTTGGCGGCAAGCGCATCGGCGTCATCGGCACCGGCGCCACCGGCACCCAGATCGTCACCGCCGCCTCCAAGGAGCCCGCCGTGCGGTCCATCAGCGTCTTCCAGCGCACCGCCAACTGGCTCGCCCCGCTGCGCAGCGAGCCCATCTCCCCCGAGGCCATGGCCGACATCCGGCGCCGCTACGACGACATCTGGGCCCAGTGCAACGCCACCTCGTCCGGCTTCCTGCACGGCGCCGACCCCCGCAGGACCCTCGACGTCTCGGACGAGGAGCGCCAGGCCTTCTACGAGAAGATCTACGCCGCCCCCGGCTTCAGCAAGTGGATGGGCGTCTTCAGCGACACCTACTCCGACCAGAGGGCCAACGACCTGTACTCTGCCTTCCACGCCGACAAGATCCGCGCCCGCATCAACGACCCCGCCGTCGCCGAGAGCCTCATCCCCAAGGACCACGGCTTCGGCACCCGCCGCGTCCCCATGGAGAGCGGCTACTTTGAGGCCTTCAACCAGCCCAACGTCCACCTGGTCGACCTCAAGAAGACCCCCATCGAGAGGGTCACCCCCAGGGGCATCCTCACCTCGGACGGCGCCGAGCACGAGCTCGACGTCCTCGTCTTCGCTACCGGCTTCGACGCCGTCACGGGCGCCTTTGCCAACATCGAGTGGCACGGCAGGGGCGACAGGCCCCTCGTCGGCCTCAGCTCCGAGCTCACCGCGAAGCAGCCCGAGCCCGTCTGGCTCGACAGCCGGCCCCGGACCTTCCTGGGCCTGACCATCCCCGCCATGCCCAACATGTTCATGGTCCTCGGCCCCCACCAGCCCTTTGGCAACGCCCCGCGCAGCATCGAGAACGCCGTCCAGTCCATCACCGAGCTGCTGGGCTACTGCGACGCCAAGGGGTACACATATGTCGAGCCCACCGAGGACGCCGTGCGGGCGTGGACCGAGCACGTCGTCGCCTGCAGCGAGGGCTCGCTCGTGAACCAGGTCGACAGCTGGATCACGGGCGTCAACAAGAACGTCAAGGGGAAGACCGAGAGGACGGTGGTGCGGTACACCGGTCACATGCACGAGTACAAGAGGAGGTGTGCCGCGTCCAAAGCTGCGGGCTGGGAGGGTCTGCAGTTTTCTTGACGAATCTCTCGTGAAATATAACTTTTTATGCTCTTCAGAATTAGTGTCCCATGCAAAACTGTGTGTGAAAATTGATGATTTTAAGTGATGTATATGAATATGTGTTCATCCTCCAATACATAGATGGCCTTGATCATCATCACCACCTCTCCTCCTGCTCTCCTCCTCCTCACTCGCTCACTCAGCCCTCTGGAAACCCACCCCCTCCGCCCTCTGCCCCTCGATAAACATAACCGGCGGGGTGAAATGCCGCCGCCCATGAAACAGATAAGCCACCACACTCAACAAGATGACCGCCCCCCAGATCACCGGCGCCCAGTTCGCGTCCGCCGGCGCAGGCGACGCCCCCGACGGGAAGCAGCTCATGACGACGATGAAACCAGAGTAGGCCACCGCGGTGATGTTGACGGGCAGTCCCCAGCGGCCCAGGCTCCAGCGGGACGGCGGGAGGGGGCGGGGCGTTGCCTATGCCTAGGCGGCGGAGGAGGACGCAGCCTATGGAGAGCATGTAGGTGGACATGAGGGCCAGGAGGGACAGGGAGGCGATGATGGAGAAGGCCAGGCTGGAGCCGAGCGAGACTAGGGAGATGATGATGGAGATGGCTGTGGCGGCGTAGACTGCGTTGAAGGGCTGGTCGTATTTTTGGTCCATCTGTGTGTGTGCAAGGTTAGAAAGACAGTTCCTTTTTTTTTTTTTCCCCTCCCTTTTCCCTTCAAACGGTCTTCCAACAAAAGGCTTACATGAGAGATCCACGAAGAAAAAGGAAACCCCTTGTCCCTGGAAAAGGCCCAGATCTCACGCGACGTCGTCGCCAGGGCAGTAATGTTCCCAGCCGCGATGAGGAGGATCAACACGACGGCCAGGAACAACGCGGCACTGCTGCTGCCTGTGTTGGCAAACAGGTTCAGGTAGGGCAGGTCGGAGTCGAGAATGGACTCCAGCGGGCCGATGCAGAAGAGCATGGTGATGACCAGCAGTATGGCCATGATGGAGTTCAGGACGTAGGACCACCACATGGCGAGGGGCACAGTTATAGATGCGTCCCTCACCTCCTCAGCTGGGGAGAAAAAAACAAAAAGCAGTCAGCAGTTGTCATCATACCTCCCAATCAGGGGGAACAAGAGAGAAAGAAGGAGGAAAAAAAAGGACTACCCACAGATATGCACGATAGTATCACTTCCCAGCATGGACCAGATGATCGAGACCTGCGTCACCAGACAGGCCGCCCCGTAGTTCGCCCAGCCGCTGTTGTTCTCAAACCCGGCAAACACCTCCCTCGGGCTGTTCAGGGGCCGGCACAGGCCCCAGAGCACCCCGACAAACGCCACGAGGCCGACCGTGTGCCCCACCAGGCTCCCGACCTCGATGGCGGGCAGGGTGCCGGCCCCGAGCGTGTTGCACACGATGGTGACGAGCATGAGCGCCAGCACGAGCAGGAACATCTGCCACCCCGTCATGGCCTCGTCGGGCCAGCTCAGGTTCACCGTGACCTGCACGAGCTGCGCGCACGAGTAGACGCCGCCCGCGTAGCTGGCGATCCAGCCCAGGCTGCTCATCCACCCGGCGGCGTAGCTGGCCTCCTTCTGCCACCGCGGGGGGCGCGAACTCGCTCACCCAGTGGTACTGCCCGCCCGCCGTCGGGCTCATGGAGCACATCTCGGCCAGCGACAGGACGACGGACCCGTACAGCACCATGCACCCGATAAAGGTCCAGAAGAAACCACCATAGCCCACGGCCGGGATCGACGGCGACATGGACACGATCGCATACTCCCACGTGGCCATGTAGATGGACACAAAGCCGAACGTCGACCAGTATGAAAAGTTGCGCCGGAACTGCTGCTCCTTGCCCAACCTTGCCATGTCGGCCGCGTCATTGTCGATGAGGAGCGAGTCGGCCCCTCCCGCCGCCGCCTCCTCGGGCGAGGCGACCTTGGAGAGGGTATTATTCTTGGACGACATTGTTGGGGCTCAATACCGGACTTTCAGGCCACCAACTACTCTGTCCATGAGCCTGGCGTATTGGAGCTGAGCAGCAGAAGAGGAACCTGATAGTAGCGAAAGGGAGAAGAAGACGGGCGAGTGTGAGTGAAATTAGGGATACGCACAATACCTTCTAGGTGAGATGAGGGTATGCAGACCGACATACATACATACATAGTACATGTAGTGTGGCAAAGGACCTGCCTCGCCTTATCTTGAGTGATGAAAAAGATCAATTGGCTGACTGAACTAATGGTCTACCAATGTAAGATACGTGCATATGCTGCGTTAGCGTTGCAACATCACGTCCGCTGCAGGTCGAATAAGGCCTTCAGCTGGGGACCGTCTGTGGCTGGACCATCCTACTTGAGACAAGCCCGGGCACACCTGTGTTCAGGGGTGTTTGTGTCGCTACACATGCCTCGAGAGGGGCTGCATTGCCGGTGGCCAAGGCCACACCAGATAAGATAGATACTGTGTGAGGCCGCTATGATATCTTTATTACAATCAGACGTTGGAAACACAAAATCCATTCCAGCCGACTTGCACCGCACATGCCTGTGTGCATTCTGTGGCATGTTCAATCAACAACCAGAGCACAGTCATCACGCCACATCGACAATGCTGTCGAGAAATAACAACTACACCTTACCACAATTCGCAGGTGGGCTCCCTGACAGGGCAGTTGAACGCCTCGCGGAACTCACGAGAGTTCGACGTCGTTCCCTATGGTGGGCCGGTCAGCAAGAATCACACTCATACACACACACTGGAGAGACTGATTACCTTGATCCTATACTGGTTTGGGCTGTGAGGGTCAGTGTAGATCAGCTGCACCGATCTCTCCTCTCGCGACTTCCCACACCAGGTGAGCCCATAAGCAAGGAAGAAGACCTGCTCCTTCGTGAAGTGCTCCAATCCCGGGAGCTGCAGGTCGGCCTTCTCACTGTCGCGCTGCCGCCAGGACTGGAACGCGGCGGTGAGACCCCCGGCGTCGGCAATGTTTTCTCCGAGCGTGAGCTTCCCGTTCACATGGAGCGGCCCGTCCTTGGTGGGGATGGAATAATTGGAGTACTGCTCGACGAAGCAGTCCGTCTTGGTCTTGAAGGCCTCGATCGTCGACTTATCCCACCAGTCAGTATAGTTCCCGTTCTGGTCGTAGTTCCGACCTGACGAGTCAAAGGCGTGCGACAGCTCGTGGCCCGCAACGGCGCCAAAGGCTCCATACGACAGATACTTGGGCACGGAGGGGTCATAGAAGACGGGAGCCTGCATGATGCCCGCTGGGAACACAATCTCGTTGCCAGGCGGGTTGTAGTACGCATTGACCGTCGGCGCGGACATGCCCCACTCGGCCTTGTCGACGGGCTTGTCGATCTGCGCCCACTCGCGCTTGACGTCGTTCCTGGTCGAGGCCAGCCTGTTGGCAAAGAAGCTGTCGGAGGAGACGGGCACCTCGCTGTAGTACTCTTGCAGCTCTGCCGCGTCCGTCACGTTCGGACTCTCGGTGGGGTAGCCAATCTTCTGGCGGATGAGGTTGACCTTGTCGATCGCGAGCTGGCGGACCGTCTTGGTCATCCACTCCGAGCCCTTGAGCTTGACGATGAACTCGTCCTTGATGTCGTGGATGATCTGGTCGCCGAGGTCCTTGGCCTCCTTGGAGAAGGCCGTCTCGACAAAGAAGCGGCTCAGGATCCAGGGGGAGATCACTGTCGACCACGCCGACACACGTCCTCCACCTCTCTGGCTTGACATCGGGCTCCTTGCCCTGGAGCTTGTTGTTGAACCTGCGGAGGGGCTCGACGGAATCACTCTCCACCACCGTCCCGTAGGACTGCACCAGCTTCCAGCCCAGGTATGCCTTGATGACATCCCGTTTCTGGGATGCCAAGATATCGGAAAGGGATTTGAGGTAGTCTGGAGAGGCCACGATGATCTTGGACGGCTTGTAGTCGCCGGCAAGACTCGCGATGAGGCTCTTGACCGAGATGGCGGGATTGTATGATTCGGCCTCATCCAGGGTCCGGGGGTTATACACCTTGGTGATGTCGGACAGATCCTCGGGATCAGGAGCTGCTGCAGCCATCTGCGACTCGAAGTTGACCAGCTCCTCCACCATCCTCTTGTTGATATGGTCCGGCGCTTCTGGGTGACGGAAGACCGAGAGCACATCGTGGCCCCTGCCCCTCCTGCCTTCGTCCACCAAGCCCTGGAGCACGGCGCCAATGGTCTCTTTGTACGCACTCACCAGATCGGTCTTGTTGTAGTACTGCCTTGATGGAAGACCAAACGAGTAGGGAGGGCTGAGCGATACGACGTTGGCGTCGGGGTCCTTGTCATCAGCACCAACACCCAGAGATATCGGGGTCCTGACGCCGATGCTCATCAGAAACTGCACACTGTTGGTGAGGGCATGGTCTTCATGAGAGCTGTGCAGGGGGTACAGCCTCTCGACCTCCTTGAGCAGGTCGAGCAGCGGCTTGGACCCGACGGACCGCAGCAGGGTCTCATTCATGCAGGCGTTGTACCCGTCCTGCATCTTGGCGAAGATCTCCTGGTCTGGAGAAGAGGCAGTCCAGAAGAGAGAAGTCTCGTGCGGGGCTGAGGACTCAAGGATTCGCTTCAGGATGAGCTGGCCTTCCTCGCTCATGATCTGCAGGCTGCCCACGCTGGTCTGGTCCTCGCGGATCTCGTGCACAGCATCAAAGCCCTCGCAGGCATACGCGCGGAAGTCCTCACACGGGTCGATCTCCTTGTATCTGTGTCCCCACAGTAAGTATGTACCTCTACATATGGCAAACTTCGTGAAGAGCACTTGTGAGATTAGAAGAAGGCAGAGGACTGGCTAGCTGGCTGACCTAGGTGAAATGCTCCGCAGCAGAGTAGCCGATGCAAGGACGCAACCAGCAGCCGTGCATATCTTGGCCTCGCCACCGGGGGCTGGCACCACGGGCGACTCGTCTCCTTTTTCCTTCCGGGCCAGGAAGGTCACCAGGAAGAGAGCGATGAAAAAGATGAGGAGCAAGCTCAGGATGATGTTGACGATGTGACCTGCGAGCCAGCTCGTCAGGCGCCCCGTCCTCGACTGCTCGTGAGATGATTCCTCCTCATCTGCGGCGCCATCGCGGCCCAGAAGAGGGGTCCTCTCACTGGCAGGGACGTCACCGGAAGAAGGGTTGGTATTGGACATGTTCGTGAATATTTCTTTGATGGACTCCAAGAGAGGTGTCCAACCTTTTGAAGGAGAGAGGAGAGTGCAGGCTCCAACAAATGGAGACGGTGGTGAGAGTGTGTTTATATGTGAGACGGGGGTCGAAATGTGGGGCTGGGAGCTGGGATGTGCTGTGGCAGGTGCGTTGTCGGCTGACGTAACCGGGGAGCATCGTCCACTTGGCGGCCCCTGGAGCATGGGCCTCCATACACAGTGACAGTCCACTGTACCATTCACACTGTCTACGAACCGTGCCAATATCAGCATTCGAAGCCTTCATATACTTTTGGGATTAGATTTGGATCAACATATGCCACGTACTTGTACATTATATGCAGTCAGCAGACAGATACACTGCTCACTGCTCACGTCTTCCCAGCATAAATACCGAGAGACAACATATTATCTTTCCCTCAGACGGATCGGCCCGTCTGCTGAGCTATAATCTTACCATGTTGTGCATAGGCTGCTTAAGGCCGTCATCTGCATGCAAGTAATGTCTCTTTTTTTCTGCGAATGATTTCTCACACAGCACGGCACTCGTCTCCACTGGATTGATTGTGTGTAAGATTGATCTTGTTTGGTATCTGATGAGGAAAAATATCCAAAAGTCTCGAGGCCTGACCTGACTGGCCCCTCTAAGCACATCACTTCACCTCCTCCATCTTGGCGCAGATGGGACACCCCCTGATCCGGTCCCTTAACAGCCTCGCGTGTGTGACCTTGGTGCCCACCGTCCTCCTCACGCCCTGCCTATCCACATCCTCATGAGCTGCATAGCGACCAAACTCCGCGAGATCCCCTGTAGGCTGGTCCGGGTGCAGCACCTGCAACAAATGCGTCAGGTGGTACACGTGCCCGCACGCGAAGCCCACCAGCGTCTCATCTTCCCATTCGGTGAATGGCTCCAGACACTGCGCTGCTGCACAGTGACCGGGCTTCCACTTCTTGGCGGGCTTCTTAGGAGGCGTGTGTGGCGTGGCGGCAGCCTCCTTTGTCCCCTTTGCGTTACCTGCGGCTGCTTTGGTAGATGGTTCGTTGGCCCCGTTGGACTGAACAGAGGCTGTATCGGATACCACGCTCTTGGTCTCCACATCCACGTGGTCAGCATTCTTCACCACCACCTCGTATTTGATCCCCTTGCGCTGGCCGTTTCGAAGGGTCGTCTGCGCAGCGGCAACCTCGCTCCTCAGTACCCTTGCGACGCCCTCGCTGATGCTATACTGAATCTCGTGCTCCTTCATGATGTGCTTGAGACCCTCGCGCAGGCCTTCGATTTCCAAGCCCTCGGGGATCCGCCTCACCAGCGTGATAGGGTTGATGGCGGTGCCGACTTCTTCGAGCAGTCCTCGGATGAACCGCGGCTTGTCCATGCTGTAGTTGAGGAGGTCCTCCCATAGATCCGGGTCGTCAAGGTCTTTCGCAAAGGCAATCGCCCGGCTCACGTCGCCCAGCCGATCTATAATGAGGTACAGGGCTCGCTTCATCTGGCCCGTCTTGGAGTACAGGTACACGAGTTCGGGAACGTAGCTGTGTTCCTCGCATTCTTGAACGGCCTAGCTCATCGTCAGTATTCTGTCGTGGTAGTGTCTGCCTGTATGCGCACTGACCTTTTCGAAAGTGTACGATGTCGAGGTCTTCAAAAAGTCCATCAGGATGGGCTGGTCGTACAGCGCGAAAAGATGAACGGCCAGGTCCGCGAACCCATCGACCAGGCTCTGGCTTTCCATGACGAGGCGTTCCCGGTTCTCACCCATATGTTCTTGAACCCCTTCGCCTCTGAAGAGCGCGCGCAGGTAGAAGAACAGGTAGAGGTTTAGCTCCTTTTCCTGCAGTTGAGACACCACAGCCTCGGGTCTGACTAGCCCGTGCTGGGCCTCGTCGACTAGAAGTGTGATGGCCTCTGACGTCGCCTCCTCCAGATCTTCCATCTTCATCTGGTGTTGCCTGTCCGCAGGTACGCGAAGAGTCACAAAGCTCGATATATCGTCTGCCACAGCATCCGCCAGATGACTGTCTTTGATGAGCCTCATTGCCGAGTCGGCATCTTGAAGCCTGATATAGTAGCGGAGTGCCTCCCTATGGCGGCCGTTGACCTCACAGAGCTTCGCCAGGCTTTCCACGACGATCTTCCAATCGCGTCCCTTCACGCCGTCTTCCACGCTGTCTGGTCGTACATCACGATACTTCACCTGGTTCTCTAGGGTGGTTGTGACACTGTTGACGTCGAACAGATCCGAGTGCCATCTGTCCAGGAGGTCCTTCAGCCGTAGTTTGTCCGTCTGTATGTAGTGCTTCAGCACCACTTCATAGACGTTGGAGGGAATCGGGGGTCGCATCGGCTCGATGGGGATGAAGTTGGTGATCTCGTCAAACTTGTCTGCATGCGCAAACGCGTACACCCACTTCTCCCACCGGTCAGAAGAGGTCAAGACCTTTCCAGCCACCTGACCAGCACGTTGCCATTCGCCAGCATCTACGAGCTGCTGAAGCCAGAGCTCTCCGATGCGCCGCTTTTCCTTGTCGACCAAGACATTGGCCTGTTTGCCAACCTCGTCAATCATCGATGCTGAGTCGGCATAGAAATCATCCGTCATCTGTGACCGACTTGGTGTGCTTGGTGAGGCGATGTCCTGCAGGTTGTCCGCAGCAATGACAATCTCGGGGTTCTCGTCTACTAGCTCCCAGGCTCGCTGGTATTCGCGGCGCTCGACGAGCCATGATAGATGGTCGCTCAAGTCACGTTTCGTGGCGAGGATGCAGTCAAAAGGACTGTGTACGAAGATCTTGGTGCCAGGCTTTGACAAGCTCGGGTGCACATTTGGCGAGGTCAGCCGCTGAGGCTGCATCCTCATGCTTCCTGCAATGCTTGGGGTCTTGGAAGCAGAGGCAGCTTCATTGCTGTGTCCGCTTCGGACGCTGGCGGCAGAGCTGAAGAGAGCCTTGGTAGGGTACATGGCCACATTCCAGACGTCTGTACCGATCCCGGCCATGGTCTCGAGGTATCCTTTGGACCCCACCATTGCGGCAGCTGTTTGCTGTGGGAGTACGCCCAGGTGGTAGTCATTTGAGCTCAGGCGATCGTGTCGACTGATGCTGAGGCTGTCCTTGTCGACCTCTGCCTGAGAGATCAGATCAATCAAGCGCAGCTCCGGAGGAGGGTGGTTCTGACGACGTCGGATGCCTCCTGAGGGGCCGCTGCCGATGGAGCTCGTTGACGGCTCTGCCTTGTGGCCGTGACCGGGCTTCTCCTCCCCGTCATGGCCCTCATCATCTTCTTCTTCATCATGAAGGGGATAAGCAAGAACAAGTAACAGGCTCTGGGTATATAACGAAATGCCCGAAATAATGCAGTCCATGCGCAAGCTAGCGCACAAGTCAGCGCCAGGCTGCGGTTTTAACACATCTGGGTGGGTCCACTCACATCTTTACCATTTCCGCCTTACCAAGGCTTCGCTCGTTGGCGTGCTTTCCTGTACCATGGACATGAATTATCCAGATTGTGCCACCCCAGCCGACTAGAAGCCTTTCTGTCTGGCTTTTGTCCCGGTTTTGGTGGAGCTTCAGTTTCTCTGCAGCAGGAGAGGAGGGGCCAGCGTCGTCAGCGACTTTGGTCTCGTCGCTCGCCGGTACAGACTGCTCGTCTATCCACTCGACTCTGCCTTTCCACACGCTGGCCATGGTCTCCCACTCGTCGGTCTGCGGTCTGTCATAATGACCAATCCGCTTCCAAGCATCTTCCGGCTCTCCACCGTCCAGATGCAGATTGGACCTCATGATCTTGATCCCATGTTCGTTGAGCCATACGACATACCTGCCGGATAGCGACCATTTGATCGTGCTGATAATGCCCTCGCCAGAGTGCAGAACCGTGTCCTTGCCGGTGTTGGTACCCAGACCCATGCTGCCCAGCCATCCAGACGCAGTAGCGGCAGCCGTTCCTACAGTCGAAGACGTGCTGCGTCCAGGACCACCACCAACAGTCAAGATAAGGTTTCCGGCTGTTCCACCCGACAGGTACGTCCGGTCATTTTTGAAATCGGGAGACAGGGCGACTGCATGCACGGGTCTGGCAAAATTTCTCAACTGCACATCCTTCAAGTCGACCAGTGATTGGACGCAAACGTTGCCATCCATCGACGACGTAGCAATGTAGATCTGATTCGAGGGAAGATTCGGTATCTGAGGTGCCTCTCGGGGCTTCCTCGCTGTCGCTGCCGAGCTTGCCGCAGACTGTCGCGAGTCCGGCCGCGAAGTCGAGCTGCCCGCTGCGCCACCAGTCGCCTGTGCAATCGCACGTGTTGCCGCTTCTGGCTTGGAAGTATTCGTCGGGGGTGGGAAGGGAGAGATAGAGACGGCGGTCACAGAGACGGAATGAGCATGGTATGTTCGTAAGGCCTGGAAGGACGGTAATTGCAGCACGTGCTGTACGATCATCAGCCGAGGCGACGAAGTTCGGTCAGGGACATTCGGTGCTTACAATATTGCCATTGTGGGTGCCAATAATCTGCGTACGTCGTTAGACAGAGGAAACGGCAGTGAAAGAGGTTGGAATTTAAGCATCCTACTTACCATCTTGTCACCAGCTACGAGGAATGCGCTTGTCGAGTCTGCATTTCTGTAAACAGAACTGAGGTGCTGGGTCAACCTGGCATACTTCAGCCGCGGCTCCTCGTCCTCGTCGTCGTCGTCCTCTTCCTCTCCCTCGTCTTCCTCTTCTTCTCCTTCTTCCTCCTCCTCATCGTCCTCTTCAGTTTCGGTCTCTGTAGCGTCCGTAGTCGTGTCGTGGGCACCTATGGGTTTAGCATCGCCAGAAGCTTCTGCTGCACCTTCGGGAGATGTGCGACCGCTGTTGACGGGACTGGTTGCGAGTTCGGGCTTGTCATCGCCCGCACCAGGCGCAGAGTCCGTCATCTTTGCTCCAGAACTGGTGACCTGATCATGGCGGTCGTGCTCTATGCGGGGTGAAAAGAAAAGGGACAGTTCTCGTCGCAGGGAGTCGATCGATCCTCACAACAAAGATGGGCAGCTTGCAAAAGCAGCACTGGACAGAATATGTTGAGAGAGCGACTTTGGAGACACGCGACGTCAGAGGCCAGTGGACCGCGGCTCTACGTGGGCAGGTGGGATGGCAGCACCTAGGAAGGAGCTTGGGCCGTCATGTGCAGGGGGGTAAGTACCGCTAAAGGCGTACCCATAGCAGGCGAGAGTGTGTGTTATCGCACTGTAGACCACGCCGATAAGGCTGGACCTCGACGCGTCGACGACTTATTTACTTCTTCACGACAACCGCCGCGATCAGCAACCACAACGTACGGGACCAGGATCTTTTTGGAATTTCAGGCCGATGGGCCGTTCATGGGACTTCAGGCTCTCGACATCTTCCCAACACACAACAGAAAGACCCTCCTCCCACTGAGCCTTATGGAGTGCATCAGTCGAAGATGGCGTCGGTCAAGTCTTTGGGGATGCATCCGCCCCTGGGCCTGCGAGGGCAGCCAGTCGAGGGCAGCTACACCTGGGATGTCATGATAGATGACGGCGGAGAGGACGAGCTCTTGGTGCTGGACAACGGTGTCATCTGGAAGCGAGGAGGTGTGTTCAGGAAGAGCTTCAACCTCGAGGTCGAAAAGGATGAGCCCATCCTGCAGGCTCTGTTGACCTATTTCCCGACCAACAACACGAACAACCATGCCACTGCCACCAGAGGTACGACCATGGACCAGTCCGGTGCTTATTCCAGGCCCAAGAACGAAGAGAAGGCAGTCGTCAACAAGCCAGAAAAGGCACTTGTCATATTCCTCAAGACCCAGGCACGCATCTTCTTTCTTTCTGGCACGAGCCACGTCGTGCACATGCCCTTCGAGGTCGAGGCCGCCTGCGCTGCACCAGTTGGTGTCATCATCCAGCGAAAACCTCGAACGCACAACATGGCGCCTATCAGCCTGAAGTTCCCCCGTGTGCCCCCGAACTCGTTCGTCTCCTCGCAATTGTCTCCACCACCACCTCAGAGGCAGCAGAATCCAACAACCTCATTCTCTGTCGAAGGTTTAGCATTGCCAGAGACGCTTCCGTTGAGGCTGAGCACCACGATGGAGAACATGTTCGAGACCCCGTTGGTGGTGAACGACTCGCAGTGGCCCCGGCTGGTCTGTCTGACTGACCCGTTTCTCGAGCTGGGCCTGGTGGTGAGCCACTCGGCAGCTTCGAGAAAGGGCGATCGACCTCGTTCTTCGCCAAATGCGCCCTTCCTTGACTTGTCCGAGGAGATCCTTCATATTGAGACCATAGAAGATGGCATGATTCTGGCAGTCACGGCCAATCGAGAGACCAATCAGTACACCGTCTGGCATCTGAGCTATATCCAAAACGAAGACATCTTCACCAAGCAACCCAAGGACCACGAACCAAAAGCCAACCGTCGACGCAGCTCAATGCAGCCGAGGCTCAGCAGCGGCGCCACAACGCCGGTTGCGACATCTTTTCGCGAGAGCTTCGGTGCAGGACCGCAGCCGGGCAAGAAGGATCGGAAAGGCGACAAACAGGACAAGTCCAGTATGGGAGACATAGCCGCGGCGTTGGGAGCAGACAGAGGAGACAAGTCCAAGAGGCCGTCCCGGCGTGTGAGCTCCCTGCTGGCTCGAGCCGACTTGTCTGCGTCGCACGAGAGAACCACGTTTGCTGAGCCGTCGGTCCCATCCACTCATGGCGACGGCCGTCGAATGACAGGCGGCCAACGAGCTCGTCACAGCGGGAGCCACAGCAACCTCAACCTTGGAAGCGCTCGCCCCATGAGTAATCTCGGCAACTTGCGCGAGGCTGAAGGTCTACTCAATGAGTTGCGAGCTGGAGGAGACTTTGAGGGATTCCATAGCATGGGCCTTGAGGATCACAGCTTTGATGGCCTTACCAGAGAGATCCTCTTCACCAAGATAATCAGCACGTCCATCGACAATACCAATGTGCGATATTCGCTTTCAACTCAGCCAGCTCGCACGCAGTACAAAGTCTTTATCGTCAAGAGCCCCCAATTCGCAACGGACGAGTCTGGCCGATGGGACTTGCTTGTTGGCATCCAGGATCCACTAGATAAACGCCTCCAGCTGCTTCCGTTATCTGTAGAGCGACAAGGGTACTCTGATCAAGCGGGCGATGGTGGGAGGACAGCTGCAGCCACCGCCTCCAACGCGTACAAGATCACCCCCAACATGCTGACCCGGGCTTCCAGTGTGGTTGACTCCTGCAAGGTGTCTGATGGCGACCAGTCCATGATCCTGATACTGTCGGAGAACAAGGAGGGTCAGCGAGAGCTAAGCATCCAGGCACCATGGAGCGCAATGACGCCACTGGCCCTGCCGACTTTATACGCAGACAACCTGGGCAGCCTAGAGTATACCGGCACGCATGTGAAGAGGGAGGTCAAAGGGCGACGCTCTGTCGGCTCCAAGCTCACTGCCACAGACATCGCCAAGATCCGCCATTCCCGCCTGTCGGGAACCGTGGACCTTGAGGATCGGGAGGGCAAGATCCACCGCATCCAGATCCAGCTGCAACCATCCAATCCTCAGGTTCGAAAGCTTCTCCAAGTCTGTCGTAGCGTCTTGCCGACCGAGGTTTCCGAAAAGATGCTGGCTGGCTGGTGGCACGTCATGCACTGGATGGACGAGCAAGGCATTGATACAGCAGACCGCGAGTGGTCATGTTTTGTCGTGGAGATTTTTACCATCTTTTTATCCCTTGCCGGCCCTCAGTCAGATCTTCAGTTGTCTCCTCCACAACCAACGCCGCGCCTCCGCAGGGCCATGCATGCCTCTGCAGGGAGCTATGAGAAGATGATACCATTTGCAGCGCCCAATGCCTCAGCCTGTCCCAACTGGGCGCTAAGCCGCCCCTGGAGATGGCTTGTGGACGAGGAGACGGCGGCCATACCACCCATCGGCCCCAGATCCAGCCGGGAGGACTTTTTGACGGTTCATACGCGACTCGCCAAGTCGTACATGGACTCACCCAGAGGCCAGCATGCGCTGGGATCCTCCAACGGGCATCTGCCCACAGCCCTGAATAGAAGCCTTGAGGACCGCACTGGTGCTGCATGGGGTATCGCCTGTGCCTTGCATCTGCTGGTCGAAGAAGGAAAGCTTGACATAATGGATCCAGAATACGCTTTGCCAGGACGTGCAGATGTCAGAGCCCTGCTCTGTCAAGTCGGACGCTGGCTGGGTTGGGACGAGTTTGTAGCCCTGCATGAGCTGGGTGTGCAGACTCATCTCGACCCTCGGAACCACTATGGTAAGTTTCTCGCCCAGCCAGACTGGCAGTGCGCAAAACGCTGACGCGGTAGCAGATCTTTCCGCTGCAGGTCTACCGAGCCCACAACGCCTCGCAAGTATCCTCGAGTGGATCCAATCGCAGTTTGCCGGCGACAAGTCTATCGAGTTTCCGACTATCGCAGACGTCTACGCCACAATTACACAGAGGACAATCACTGCCGATGATGCATTTCGGCGGTGGTCTCCTGTCATGCCGAGAACCTTCATGTTCAAGAGGCTCTTCTCTTTCCTCACGCCCAGTACCTCACATGTCGAGGTCGTCGAGCTGATCCATCGATGTGGCTTCACCGCCAGCGTTCTTGAGACGTTGCCGGAAGCTGTTGTGACCCCTATCAAAGATGCCATCTCAATGTGCCAGTCGCGGCCACCAGCGGTCTGGCCGAAAGACCTGCTGGCACTGGTCCATAGGGCTGACATTGCGACCATGCTTAAGCAGCACGAGGCCAAGCAGATGTTGGCCATCAATGCTCCAACCCCTTCCCATGTAGCCACCGGAGACTACAAGGCGATCTGTGGTAGCGTGGAGAAACCAGTCAGCTACGGACACGTACCAAACGAGTCTACGGAGCGCCAGGCAATCATACAGGCTCTTTTCAAGGAAGACAGGCGGCTCGTTGAGGCAGAAAGCATGCTATCAACCAGGTATCACAGGGTCATCCACTGTATCGCAGAGTCGCATTGGACCGAGTCGGAATTGCTAGAGAAGCAAAAGGAACAGGTCACTGTTGTTGCCACTGGAACCCTCGCCATTCCTGCAGGGCGCGGTCTCATGCACTTTGGCCTCCGCTTTCCTCTCCCGACGGAGAAATTCGACATCTCGGGCTTCAACCTCACATGTCTCGTCAAGCCGACAAATATCCTAGTCAATGCGGACAAGTCTTTGTTTATAGAGGAGAAAGTCAACTGGGCTTTCTTCCACCAGGGCGCGGCAGCTGGGCTTCAGATATCGCCTCGTGCCACGGGTATCGACAACAACTGGATTATCTTCAACAAGCCAAACGGAGAACCTAGCAACAGACATGCCGGTTTCCTCCTTGCTCTGGGTCTCAACGGACACCTGAAATCCGTGGTGAAATGGGTGGCCTTCAAGTACCTGACGACGAAGCACACAATGACGTCCATAGGCCTGCTGCTCGGACTCGCGGCGTCGTTCATGGGCTCCATGGACAACCTGATAACACGGGTTCTCACTGTCCATGTCACGCGCCTGCTCCCACCAGGCTCCGCGGAACTCAACCTGTCGCATCTCACGCAGACGGCTGGCCTCATGGGCATTGGTCTTGTCTATTGCGAGAGTCGACATCGCCGCATGAGCGAGATCATGATGTCCGAGATCGAGCACGACCAGGACGAGAACGAAGAGGATCCTCTCAGAAATGAAGGCTACCGTCTCGCGGCGGGCTTTGCCCTGGGGCTGATCAACCTGGGACGGGGCGCCGACCTCCGAGGACTGCACGACATGCGCCTGAAGGAGAAGCTACTGACATTTGCGTCCACAACGAAGAAAGTTGAGCTCGTCAACGTCCTCGACCGTGCAGCGCCTGGTGCCGTCGTTGCAATAGCACTCATGTTCATGAAGTCTGAGGACCACATCGTCGCGCGGAAGGTCGACGTCCCCGACTCTGTGCTTCAGTTCACATACATCCGGCCGGACGTGTTACTGCTGCGGACCCTCGCCAAGAACCTGATCATGTGGAGTCGCATCGAGTCGAGCGTGGAGTGGATCAGGTCCAGCCTGCCCGTCGAGTACCGGTGGCGGCACTTACTCCAGGGGCCAAAGTCGCTGCGCAGCAAGGATATGTCCTTCTACTCCATACTGTCCGGGCTCTTGTTCTCGCTTGGTCTGCGGTTTGCAGGCTCTGGAAACCCACACGTGAGAGATCTGTTGATCAAGTATCTCGACAAGCTCAGAGACCTGGTCAGGCAGCCGGCCGAGTGTTATGATGCTCAGCTGGCGCGCAACAACGTCCAGATGTGTCAGGACATTGTTGCCTTGTCGGCAGCCACGGTGATGGCAGGTACAGGTGATCTGGAAGTACTGAGGAGGCTGAGGTCCCTCCATGGCCGCCATGATCCGGACACGTCCTACGGCAGCCACATGGCAGCCCACCTGGCCATCGGGGCGCTGTTTCTGGGCAGTGGGACCGCGACTTTCAGCACGAGCAATCTGGCGATCGCGTCTCTGCTGATCGCATTCTACCCACTGTTCCCTGCCAACGTCCAGGACAACAGGGCACACCTGCAGGCCTTCCGGCACTTCTGGGTGTTTGCTGCAGACCCTCGCTGCCTCGTGTCCAAGGACCTGGCAACCGGCGCACCCATCAGCGTGCCTGTTCTCATCCAAATGAAGCCGGTGACGTCTAAGAGCCTCAAACACACCTCGCCGTCCAAGTCACGGCCGAGAGCCCGGCATGCCGCGGCCACGCGACAGCAACAGGAGCCGGTTGTCCTTCGCAAGCAGACACCCTGCCTCCTGCCGCTCCTCGACGACATATCCTGCGTCCGCACAGACGCCACGTCTCTGGGTTACTGGAACCTCGAGCTCGACTTCGAGCACAACGCGGCCCTCGCCGCCGAGTTCCGCGAGAACCAAACGCTCAACCTCCGCCAGCGAACGCTCCACGAGAGTGTCTTTAGCGGCACGCTCCGGGCGCTCGGTCGGGAGAGCCTTGCCAACAAGAGTGGTGGCTGGCACGCCGGCAGCGCCTCCGCCTCGGGGTCGCTCCACGAGCCGCTCGAGTGGATCTTCAACCGGGCCCCGCTGAGAGCTCTAACGCATGCCGAACGCGTCATGGTTCTTGACCGAACCGGCGGCGAGGGCGGGAGTGAAGAGGCTGCGGGGACGGAAGTAGACGCGAGGCTGACGCTGGAGAGCGGGCTGGACGGCTGGAGCCAGGAGGACCTGGAAGGGCTGAGGCTGCTGTTTGCGTGGGCCGAGAGGAGGGAGTCGTCGAGAGATGGCGGGCCCAAGGGTGATGATGAGGGTGAAGGGTGGTGGTTGCGTGACGGCGTGGTTGAGATGCTGAGAGGTAAGGTCTGGATCGCTGCGAGGAGGGAGGTGGAGGAGGAGTCTGGGTCATGAGGGGACGGATGTAGACGCGCAGCCTGATAGGCATATTATGAACCCCATGTACGGGGAACACTCGGCACAAGGAGTCTCAATCAAATGTGATCACCTTAAATTTATGCAAAGAACTCTGCTTGAAACCATCCAATGCAGTCTGTCAGCAGTTCACTTTTGAGACTGTTGATGGCTAAGTATGTCTAGCCTTTGTCGACATCATCTAATTACCAAACAATTCTAGCAGGTCATCAATAATTGGCCTGTAATTAATTACTGTATTGTCCATATTCTTGAGCATCATCCACCTCGATGAGATACGTTGACTGGAGGGAATGGTGAGCCAACTTCTATCAAAGGAGTACAACTCAACTTGTTCCACCAAGGGCCGGTTTCCGACCACTGCCTCTTGCAACACACCACAGCTTCCGCAGTTTATCTATGTCACATGGTTGTACATTACCCCCTCCTCCTGACAAGGACAAATCCTGTTATAGACTGTATGCCGTTGGGGCCGTCTGAGCGCCCAGTCACCAAGCCTGATTCATCCACCATGCCGGCACAGAAAACGACACCGAATAACTAACACGTTCTGCTTAGAAAATGTCTTCGATTCACTTTTTCCCGTCAATAACTCTCGAGAAGAACTATCTTGTGTATATAAAAAAGAAAAGGCACAGAAGGGTGTGTCTCAGCATCTAGCTACCCAGGCACTTTGTCTTTGTGATCATTGTGAAGGTCATATGAATCCACTCTGGTCTTGTGTCTTTGTTTCTTTCTTTTATTTTTCCCACAGTCAACTACACAGGTCTCATAGGAATCTGTGAGATCTTCACCAGCCAAATATGCAATTGCCAGATTCCAACCAGGGAGAGTTGAAGACACCATGTCCGAACATCGTACCGAGAGCGACCGGTGGCCATCCGCCCTCAGGTAATTGTTCTCACACATACTGCATGTCCTCTCTGCCTGCCGTTCCAAATGAGCTTACAGCACGGGATAACTGCTATATTGGTCTTGGAAATAACCAGAGGCTCACATATTCGAACCCCAATCTAGTGATAATCCTCATTCGCTACAAGAAGGCTCGCCCGCCCACCGTCATCATCAACCGGTTCAAGATCCTGGGAAACCCGGCTCGGAGCCAAACATGTATGTAATTCACTCTTCCCCGTCTCAGATTCCAACAAACAAACTATCCTCGTCTTTCTATTCCCAGTCCTTCCTGTTCGCTAAAAAGCCCATCCCCCGCCCCCCTTCAAAGCGACCGCATAGACCCCCTAGCCGTCCACCACACAAACCAAGAAGCCCCAGACGCCCCCTCAGACCAAGAAGCCCAACAACAAAAAGCCGCCAAGAAGAACGAGTTCCGGCACCGCGCAGCCCAGGAGGCACAACACCGCAAGATCAAGAAGAAGACCACGGACTGGGCCGACGCGCTGCCGGGACCCTCGGAGCAGCGCGACCCATGCGAGCCCGCGACGGCGCCGTCCAGCTACGAGCGTAGGGGGGCCAGCAGCAGCTCCTCGTCGGGCCGGGTGCGGCCGCCGGACGAGCAGATGTGGTGGTATGTGCCGCCGGACCCGGGGCCGGCGCGGCTGGCGGAGCACCTTGAGGGGCTGGGGAGGGGGGGGCTGGGGGGGCACGACGGTGTCTGGGGCAACGCGGGTTACCTCGTCTTCGCAGCTGGAGAGGGAGGTGCTGGAGATGATGGGGGTGGGATGGTCCCCGGGCGGCTGGGGGGAGGAGGAGGAGGAGGAGGCGGTGGCGAGCCAGTCGGGGTCGGCGAGTCGGGGGCGGGGGTATGGTGTGGCTTCTCGGTCTGCTTCTGGTGGGGGGGCGTCGGCGGCGTCGGGAGTCGTCTGGTGGACGGGAGGGGGGTGGGGGATGTTGCGTGATTCTGTAGGTGTGTGTTGTGGTGGATCATGGCAGATCGAGGGTCCAACTATTGATTCAAATACAAGCTTGAGGGGCACCTTTGGTTGGTGATTATTACAACATTGCATTCTCTTTTGCTGATTTTCAAAGGCCTGCTGGTCATGCTATTATCACAACAGCCTCGCTCCATTCGTATGTCCTAAGATACGGTGCTGCATGTATGAATGGGGCTTCTCGGATCCCGGAGAAGTGACTATGTCTGTGGTATCATGTGCCATTATTATATAGCTTGCTTTTATATACAAATGTCACCATGCTTTAATGATGTACAATAATATGAAACTCCCTCACCTCTCTGCTCCTCAATCTACGGTCGTAGGAATAGACCATTCGATTCCTTTTCACACTCCAGAAGCGATAATTTCCACAACACCCCTTCCCTCAGGAACTCCGACAAAAGGAAACCAAGAGAATGACAACAACCACTCGAACACTCAGTGGAACCGCGCAGCATTCAGTCTTTGAAGCCTCAGGTTGCGGTCATACTTGAACTCCCGGAACGCCGAGTATGCACCAAACGACAGCTGTCAAAGAAAGGAATGTCAGAGGAAAGGCTCATCGGAAATAGGAAAAAAAAAAAAGGTCCAAGCAATAAGAACTCACCATGCCGGTGATCAGGACAAACAGCGGATATGCCTCCACGGGCGGGCTCATGGGGTGAGCAGACAGGCGGGCCAGCACGCTGGGGGCCTTTGTGACTTGGTGGAGGAGTCTTGGTGTGGGACGCATGGTGTATATGATGGCGGTTGTTTGTATGTATAGAAGAAGAATAGACGGTAGTTGTTTTTTTTGTCTATGTGCGCTTGATTGGTTGTCTGTGTCGATGGTGTGACGCAGAAGCAGAAGTGTGAGATCGAACAGGAGATAAGTAGACTCAAGCCCCAATTAATCAATCGGATTGGAAATAAAAGTATAAGCCGTTCGTTTTTCTCTTTTGTCTCGGATTGAACCACCCAAAGTATGATGTTCTATACAGACTGATAATAATCCCCAAAAGTGAAACAGGAACTCATATATCTCTTTATATCCCCAGAGACAAAGAACCTGACCCGCTCCTCGCGCAGATCCCATCGTGCCACGAACCGTCCCTCATGGACAGGCTGTGGTGTGATCAGCCCAGCTTATTCCCGGCCAAGCATCCCACCGTGGCGTGATGCCCTCGACCCCGTCCGCCGCAGCCAGCCTTGTCTGGGCCCCCACGACGCGCTGAGCCCCGGAAGATGTAGGAAAAGAGATCAAATAAACCAGTAGAGGGTGGAGGAAAAAGAGATCAGGTTTTCAAGAAGTGTGGTTCAACACCCCAGAGTCTACCCCGGCTTTTCTTCGCCCGTCACCAGATTGTCGGGTTCCCTCGAAAAAGGGGACAACGTAAGGCTGGTGGTCCGGGTGTAGCCGCCCGCCCCGCGTGTTCTTCAAGCACATGGCTTGGCTGCTGGCCCGATTGATCGACATCAATACACTCAGCCGTTCCTCATGAACGCCAGATCTTTGGGGCTCTACTGAATGCCTCGGTCCTGCTTTTCTCGCCAATCACGTTTTGCACCTGGGAATGCCGGCGAAAGGTGAGGAGGATCTGGTCAAACCCACCCAAGCCAAGGAAAGGCAGCCCAGTCACTCATCCATTTCAGACCAGTCCTGACGGACATGCTTCTTTTGAGGGGTATTTTTGTTTTGTCTATTCATTCGACGACGTCAAAGGGGGCCTCGTTTTCAGAATCACCCGGCAAGACCCATTCCTCCCTCTAAACGCCAAATTTCTGCCGGTCGTAAACACAAAGAAGCTTGTTCAAGTGTCGTCATATCACCACACCACCACCGCTTCCTTTTGCTTTTCCCATTATGCCGGGTAGCGTCGCGCACCAGCACCCAGCTAAACTGCTCTCCACCCCTCCTCCACTCTGCTTCCCCGTTGGTGGGGCATATCTCGCACCACGCGCCTGATCCTCTTCTTACCGCGCCACCGCCGAGTTCAGCACCTGCGTCCTAAAGAATCCTCCCTTTGTCCGCTCAATGACCTGCTGGTAGACACTGCTGGGTGGGTGGTTCATGATGACGGTCCCCTCCTTGGAATCGATCTTGGCGTCCAGGCGCGTGTCGCGGATCAGGTTGACAATCCACTTCTCGCCGTCCTCGTTGTTGAGGCCCAGGCTGGCGCTCAGGCCCTTGATGTCGATGCGCGCGTGGATCTTGCAGTAGCTCTCGAAGATCAGGTGCCTCGCGTTGTCGACAAAGACATCGCCGCCCGCTGTTGACAGGAAGAAGTCGCTGCGGATCACCTCCTCGGCGCGGCCCAGCTGCCGCTGCGCCTCCTCAAAGTCGAAGTCGATGAACAGGGCGCGCACAAAGTCGGTCAGGGGGTCCGTGTACTCGTAGGCCTCCTGTCGCACGATGCGCACAATGTCCTTGAGCTGCTTCTGCTGCACCCCCGAGTTCCGCGCGCGGCCGCGGCCGGTGATAACGGCGGCGGTCAGGTACCGCAGGATCCACGGGCACGAGGTCTGGATGGTGTTGATGTATTCGGGCCGGAAGAACATCTCGAGGAGCTGGTCGCGAGCGGCGTCGCTGTTGAAGAGGGGGAAGAGGGCCCAGTGGATGAGCCAGGTGCGGTGCTGCAGCTGTGCGAGGGGGTTGTTGTACAGTCTCTCGTCGATGCCCTCCCTCACCTTCTTCAGCTCGTCCAGCGCAGCCTCCCAGCTTGTGCTCAGGATCTCGGATGCGAGCTTGCCCCAGGTCGCAGCCTGGACCTTGTCGTTGTCCGTAGACAGCAGACGGAACTGGAACAGCAGGTCGGCGGCGGCACCGTAGTTTCCACAGCTGTACTGAAAGTTTCCAAAGTCGTAGAGCGCGTTCACCATCTCGATCGTAACCTATCACATCATGACCAACATCAGCATCGCGTTACTCCAACCCCACCTTTCGTGATCTCACTGTGCCATGCCACGCCCACGAACGAAGCCGGTCAGGAGCAGTGCAGGGCGAAACCTCTCGGGACCATGTTTTCAAAAAAAGAGAGAAAAAAAACGTACATCGTGCTCCTTCTTCAAGAAATCCAAGTTGGCAACCTTGTCGCTCCTCAGGTTTGAGACGACCTCCTCGGTCTGCAGCAGCTCGGTGAGCTTGTTGGTGCTGTCCTCAAAGTTCTCCAGGGTCTCGATGACCTTTTGCCTCTTGTCGGCAAACTCCTTTGGTGGGTCCTGCAGGCCCTCGAGGTCGCAGTACAGGTTGGCGACGTAGTCGGTCATGTTTGTCTTCTTGAGCAGCTCGTACTTGGCCTTGAGCAGCTCGCGCGCCTTGTCGGCGTTGCCATCCTCATCCACCACGTTGCTGCCGAACTCGAGGAGGGGGGAAGATGAGGTGCCGGTCCAGCTTGGTGACGAGCTTGGGCAGCAGGTCGAACTCGGACGTCGCGATGTCTCCCATCGTGTGTGATCGGTTCTGGTGATGTTGCGGAGGATAGGTGGTTGATGGACAAGGTGTGGGTACCGGTCCTAGAGGTGATTCGAGGAGGCCCAAGATCGAGGTCAAGACTGGGGTCGAGATCGGTCGAGCCGAGAGAAGAGAGAGAGAGAGATGATGTGACTGCCTGCCTGGCTACCTGGTGCAGGGTCGTTTCCGCCAAGTTGTCGGTGTTGAGGTTGGGGGGTGGGTGTTGGTGGGTGAGACACAAGGAAGACTGGAGGCAGGGCAGGGCTAAAGGCCTGGTGAATGGGAGGGTTTTGGCGGGGCTCCCTCAAAAATCCAGCATTGTTCTCCTCTGCGCGCTTCAAACTTCTGTCCCTGCCCTTTTCGTGTGGCTCCACACAGGCCTTACTGTCATTCGCCAGCCGCACTTTAGTTCGGCCGTGGTCCCGATCTCGCGGCGGGACAAGGTACGTACCGGTACGTACCTTACGCTTTGCCGGCTGCGGTCCCGGCAAGATCCATGCATCAATTGCCTGCGAGCTTGCGATTTTCTTCCTGACCAGCCCTGCGCATCTGGAAAGAGGACCGGCTTCTCAGGAATTCCTCCACGAGACCACTGCCAGATATTGGTTCAATCTCGTCACAATCGAGACGAATCGACATTTCAGAGCATAATGATACGCCAAATACCAATTCGAGCAGCCACCACGGCACCCAGCCGACTGGTCTTAACCCATACCTTCCGAGCCTCATTCTCCCCATCCGTCTTTACCACCACACGACACCTCACTACTGAAACGACATCCGCCGCACAAGCCTCGAGCTCTTCCTCACCGCCCCCCTCCTCAGCAGCAGCAGCAGCAGCACCATCACCAGAAGCCTCAGCATCGCCATCACCGCCACAAAAGCGGCTCACCTACCGCGTCGAGCGCACGCCCTCCAAGAACCTCCCCGTCTACGACGACGCCAGGTCAGGCGGGACGAGGAAACAGACCCTTATCAAGAAGGTCGTGGGCAGTGCGCAGGACCTCAAGGGCGATATCATAGAAGAGCTGAAGCTCAAGAAGGACGATGTCAAGGTCAACCCTGTGACGGGACATGTCGTGATAAAGGTGCGTGGGCGCAAAGAGGTCGGCTGTCTGTCCGCCCGTCGCTTGACGGCGTGCCCTGCCTTGACTAGAAATGATTACCGCAGAATATCCACTGATTGGACATACTTAGGGCTTCCACCATCACAAGGTCAAGAACTGGCTTGAGGCTCGAGGTTTCTAGTCGGCGGAGAAAGAAAGTTTGGAGGAAGAAACAAATCAAACGGCCATCGGTCGTCGACCCGGATCACCGATGTATTAGCAGCGACACAGACTCCAAGACGCTGTACAATACCATATCATACGCATCTACGTATCATACTCGGGCATATATATACCCAGGGCAAGGGCAGGAACGTCAAAAGATGTAAGATTATAATCAGCGGAAACCGGGTTCAGGCCAGGGGATTGAGAACAGGGACTTGTCTCTTGTCGTCCGTTACTATGAGACTCTATGTAGGGAAGCGTAGGGCAGAGACGACCCAACCTCGTTACATGGGACTCGGTTGTCTGAAAACTGAAGGACAAGCAAGGCTTCACCACTCGTCGCGGGATTGGCCCTCTCGTCAGCACGGCCATACTTCTTTAGCAGCTACATTATCTGTTCACAATACCGAAAAAGAGTCAGAGGCGACATTGGTCTCGCACACATGTACCCCTTCTCTGATACCGCCAATTGCTTCACACACGTGAAAAGGGAAACTTCTTCGCCTGTCCAGAATAGCACAAACACAAAAATTGATTGGTCTAATTTCATTCGCTCCGTCTCCAACCAAGACACCTGCAACGGCATGCCGATGTCCGTTGCCATCCAAAAGCACACTGCCCGTACACACCTGTTCGAATTCTTTTTTCTGCCCCAAAGCAAACCTGCTGGAGTCGAATAATGTTTTGAACAGAAGAGTTGAGTTCCATAGCCTGTTCAGATTTGTGACACCGGTCGAATGCTGCACCATATAAAGCCCTCAATCCTTTCCTTTTGTGCCAAGATCATTTTGTTTTATACGAGTTCGCATTCAACACCTTCTCGAAATCATATACACACCCTTTCGGAGCAGATTACCCTTCACCTTTCCAGCGCGCCGAAGGCGACAATATCCTTCAACAGCCCCTCCCTTGAGAGTTCCACACCGGTCATCTCTAGCGCACGCAACACCTTCTCGCTCTTGGGGATCACGCTGGCCGGGATTGTGCCTGTCGTGTTGGTTGGATCGCGGGCCTTCTCCGACAGCTTGCGCAGCATTGATGTCGCCGTCACAGCGATGTAGAGGAGGTCGGGATCCTTCTTTGGATGGCTGCGAGGGTGGGAGCCCGGAGCACGGATCGTCGGCTTTTCGAATTCCACGTAGAGCTCTCTGACGAGGAGGAACAGGTTCTGGGCGAAGCCGCTGCCGGAGGAGAGCCACGTGCAGGTGATGCTGGGGTCGGTATCGGGGACCAGGGAGGAGAGTATCTCGCCAGCAAGGAGCCCCTGCATGAGGAAGGCCTTGCGAGCCTCAACCAGTGATGGCATGTCAGGGGCACGAGGCTCGCGCGTCTGGTCCGGGATCGGAGACATTGCGAGGGCGAAGGTGCGAGTGATCAGCTCGGAAGGAGGAGATGTGGCGGCGTCCAGAGCAAAGATGTTCTTGTAATGAGTCCTGTTGGGTTCATCGCGTGCAAAGAGCTTGGCCAGCGCATCGATTGCATGAGGGAGGTAAGGATGCAATACCGGGTCGAACGGAGCCAGATATATCTTGCCGCCGTCGGAAACAACAGGGTGCGGAGTCGGTGCGAAGGCAAGGATGAACTGAAGGAGATAGTAGGCCTGCTCGCGCTCGGGTATCTCGATGTACGAGGCAATGTTCGACAGGAAGACGACAATATCCTTCATAAAGTCAAGTGTGTCGGCATGCGTCCGTAACAACATGTTCCGGGTACCGAGGTACCGGATCGCCACACAGAGAAGCTTGATCAGCATCTCGTCTGCCAGAAGCTGCTGGCAGTGGTAGTTGAATGACATGTTGCGGAGAATGGTGGTGATGCAGAGCAGTCGGTCGGTAGCCTGATCAAGTTCGTAGTCCAGGGTGCCCATTGCGTGGAGCTCCTTGATGGCCAGTCTCTCCAGGCGGCAGGCTCTGCACACGTCCTCGTACGGGCTGATGACGATCTCGTCCGACAACTCCTCAGTATGCTCCGCGAGCAGCTCGACCTGATCCTCGGCACACTCTACCAGGGTCTCCACCAGCTCTTCACACCTGTGCAGGTCCAGATCAACCATGCCGGCGGGCCCTGTCAGGGTAGCTAGCGTGTCCAGTGCCAGACGGACCTCGGCGTGAATACCACTTTGCAGACCCATGACGAGGGCATGAACGTCAATGTTGCCAAGGGCAACGACAGGTGGTATATCTGGCTTCCACAGCTCATACTCGAACCCGATCTTGCCGGCAGCCTGCACATTGAGTCCACCATGTGTGAAGCTATCAGCCACGTATCGAGAGCAGGGCTGATATTCTGTCGGATCTTTAGCGAACGGGCCGGTGAACGGCAGCATTTTCCGCCCATCCGCAGGTACGCCCTGACCCTCAAGGTGCGCGCTGCCAGGCATCGACATGCTCCCGTGCTTGCTCGCAGGTGAAGGCAGGACTACCTCATCGTGGCCAGGCGTCTGATTCTTGGATACACTGTTGCGTGGATGTGTTTGTACTAGGGCCCCAGGCGGCTGCGGTGTCGAGTACCCGTTGACGCTCGCTTGCATACCGCCAGGGGGTATCGGTTTCGACGGCGACTGCATCTGAGCCTGCTGCATGCCCATGTGCTGTCCTGCCTGCATCATGCCCTGTTGCATCAGCCCTGGCAACATGGGTTTCTGCCCGGCGGGCACATTTGTGACCCCTTGTTGCTGTTGGTGCTGCGGTGGTGAATGTTGTTGCTGCGGCTGTGGCGGCGGCTGCTGCTGCGGCGGCTGAGGCGGTGGCGGTGACTGTCTGTTCTGGTGTTGTTGTTGCTGGTGCTGCTGCTGCTGCTGGTGGTGGTGTTGTTGTTGTTGCTGCTGTTGCTGCTGCTGCTGCTGCTGCTGCTGCTGCTGCTGCTGCTGCTGCTGCTGCTGGCTCCTGAGGGATCGATAGTGATCTTCGAAGGCCCTTAGAGAGCGCTCGTAGATCATCTTGAACTGCTGGGGTGCCATGGGCATCTGCATGGGGTTGAAGCCGAGCGCATGCGAGATCTGGCCCCAGCCGTTACGCTGCGTGACAGAGTTGCACCCGCCGTGCTTGAAGACGATCTGGAACAGGTTCATGAGGTTGATAGGACGGTCGCCAAGCATGGGGTTCGGATCGAAGGGCAGCTGCTTCTGCTGCATGAACGTGGCGACCTGTTTCATGAAGTTGTCTGCGCCAGTCTGAGCTCGCATGCCCTGCTGTGGCGTCATCCCGGGCTGTTGTGCACGCATCGCAGGGTTGACGTTTGACGGCATCTGTCCATTGGACATTTGCTGCCGTGCCATGAAATTCCTCTGCTGCTGCTGTTGCTGCTGTTGTTGTTGCTGCTGATGCTGTTGTGGCTGTTGATGCTGTTGGTGCTGCTGCTGCGCCATGTTCTGTCCGGGCACTTGACCCGGCATCTGGGAGGGCATCTGCATGTTCCCCATCTGCCCCTGTCGCTGCATCTGCTGCATCTGATACATCATCTTCTGCTGTTCCATGGCATTACGAGGTTGGGCCATACCCGGCGCGAACATCTGGTTGGGCATCTGGCCCATCTTGCCCATCTGCTGCATCTGCGCCATCTGGCTCATCTGGGCTCCTCCCATCTGGCCCATGCCCATCTGGCCTGGCTGCTGCATCATGCCCGGCTGCATCTGGCCCATCTGCTGCGGCATCATCTGTCCGCCCATCGCGTTCGAGGTCGAGGGAGGTCGGGCAGGCGAAGGGCTCGGGGCGCTGAAGCTCGGGTTGTAGCCCTGCGGGTAGCCGCCCTGCTGCATGCCCTGCGGCATGAACGAGTGTGGCTGAGGCGTGCCGGCCTGCTCTGAGGGCACCGGTGATGCTTGAGGTGCAAACTGCTGCTGCTGGGCTGCGGGGGAGAAGGGGTGAGGCGATGTCGTGGACACGCGTTGCGGCACGCTGCCTGGTCGCATCGGGTTATTGCCCATGATAGGCGAGGGTGTCGCGTTCGCGGACCCGTTAGCCTGCAGATGCGGATATGGAGACGGCTGTCCTGAGCCTGGTTGTTGCATGCCACCTTGTGGATAGCCAGGAAAATTGGCCTGCTGTGGCGTGTCCGCGCGCGAGGTCGGCAGCATGCCAGGATTTTGTCGCGGCGAACTTGCGATGCTGTCCTCTCTTGGGCGCGGTCGCTTGGAAGGGATGACAGGATTTGTCTGATACATCTGGTTGGGAAAAGACGGCGACGCGTTGCGCATCTGGCCGTTCTGCATGGCCATCATCTGCGCCTGGGCGTATTGCGCCTGGTTAAACTGGCCAGCGCCGGCGTTTGTCATGAAGGCGGAGGGGTCCATCATCCCCGAGGCGGCAGCCTGGGCGGCATTTGGGTCGTTCATGTTTGGGAAACCGTTGCCATTGTGATTGGGGACAGCAGCCTCGTTCATGCCCCAGGATGACATGGCTGGAGGCGGGCGACCGACGGTGCGGTGGGGAGCAACGACGGCGGCGGCAGGGGAGTAGGAAGAATAGAGCTCGAAGTTAGGGCGCGACAGCTACTGTCCTGGTGGGGATGACGATGGTGGTCGAGGCTGAAAAAGAGGAGACGTCGTCGGTGGCTGAACCCATCTGGCTGGAGATGGCCTTGAGTGGTGTCGTCAATTCAGGTCTGTGGGGAGGATAAGGACAAGAGTTAGACGCGGCCAATCATCAAAGCAGAACAGTAACGAGGTGTCGAGATGAAAATTAGCGCGAGAGGGACCGCAGGTGATACGCGACGGGGTGTGGAAGGAGGTCAGTCGCGTCAGTCCGGGTCGCGATGCGATGCGATGCGATGCGATGGGAACTGATTGCCGCTGCAAGCTTGCAGTGAGTGGGCAGGTTCAGTCGTCCTTGGCTGGGGGGGTTGTGTTGGGGGGGTGCTGCGCGGATATGGGACACTGAACAGCAGTGATCTGATGTGGTCCAGGCTGCCACAGGGATTGCTTGCAGCACTTGCCCACAGTGGAAGAGTGTTGGCTGGACAGCGAGTGATTGTGCGGTAGGGGGGCTCACTGCTCACTAAGGGGGGGAAGAGAGGGGGGGGGGGGTCAGTGGTCCGTGAGTCAGGGTGGAGCCCTGCTAAAAAGCCGCTTCAGTGAGTGGCCTCTCTGGCTGCACCACAACTAGCTGTGTGAAGGTTCAGAGGTAGCCTATGAAAAATAGAGTTGACAGGGGCAGGATATCAGTGTAGAAGACCACCACCAACCAGCACACAACAAATAACACAGTGGTCGTCTTTTTCAAGGTGTGCTGTAACAGGGACAAACATGGAAAAGGGGGAAAATAAAAGAGAAAAAGAAAAAGAAATGCAGCCGAGAAAAGAAGAGGGGAAAACAAACGCAAAGTATAAAATAAGTGTACGAGAGACAATAGTGGACGAACGTAATTGACAACGCAGGTATAGACACAAATAAAGAAGGGAGTAGAAAAGAAAGAGATGCGTATTACATAGATGCTTCAAAGTATGTTGCGTGACGGTATAGTTTGGTGTGGTTGGGATAGATAGTAAGGAAAGGTGAGAGAGGCCAGTTTGTAGAGGGAAGCTGACTCGACCTGTGTTTTTTTTTTCTTTTTTCTTTCTTTTTTTTTTGGGGGGGGCGGGTAATAGAGGTTATTGTTGCTATGATGGGTGCTGGTCTGCAGTAGTAGGAAGTATGGCTGTGCCAGTGGTAAGTGTGCTGTGCAGTACCAGGACTGGCGGCTGTAGCATACAGCTGTAGTGGGCAGGGGGGGGGGGGAATAAAAAAATTAAACAGCCAAACAGGTCCCAGCGACTCGATGACTTGAGGCAACGTTCAGCGTTCGCGCCGGGCAGCGACCATCGAATTAGAAGGGCAGAGCATCGAAATGGAAGCTCAGGAACAAGATTACAGCAGGTAAAGTGCGGAAACAGGGGCATGTGGCAGAGCAAGAAAGGGTCATACGTACCGGAGCAGCGATTGATTCGTGACCGAACCGACTTGAGTTCCATGGGGGAAAAACGAGAGGAGAATCTTCCCACTTGCTCCCCGCGGACACGCACCGCTCGCCCTGGTCTTTGTCTTTGTCCGCCCGTCGAGACAGGCTAGACCAGAAGAGGAGAGGCGTGGAACAGGAGAGGCTGACACACCCCTAGGCGTGAGCCGAGGTACTCGATCCATCCTCCCTTAGATCCGTCGACAGCCGCCGCCTCCGTCTCTGCCGCACACCCTCGACCCGTCCGTTCTTTGGTTGGCTCTTCCTCTTCTCAATAGTACAATGTAGTAACTCGTACAGGATGATTGAGTCTGGATGCCGACTGTGTGATTATCGAATGGTCGGTGCTCTTGGACGGTCCATGGCATGTATGACGTCTCTAAATCCAGGAGAGGAGGGATAATGGAGGAGCAGAAACATGGTGCCACCGCCACTAGCTGGTCAGAAGCTGATGATGTGCTGTCCAGAGAAGGCTGTTGAGCCTGAACACTGCCGGCTGTGTCGGTCGAGGAGGGATGGTCAGATGAACATCCTATCGCATTGAGCCTCAGCGGGAAGTTGACAGGACTAAGCACGGCAGCCGAACACGCCCAAGATCAATTCTCATGGTATCGTTCGACTCCAGAGGCCAAGGAGCACAGATTCCAGGCAGCCTACCGCTCGCAGTGTAATGCAAGGTTCGGCGACACGCCGCCACAAGCGTTGGGTTCTGTCTCTCCCAGTAGCCAGAAGACCCAGACCAGACAAGGTCAGATCAGCCGGTCTTTTTCGAATCTCCCCTAGCAAACCTAGCAGGCCTGCCAGCGCCCCCTGGCTCATTTCTGATGCTGCGCTGAGTGCATAGAAAAAATCCCGATGGTGGCGGCGATCATCTGGGAGCCGCTGGCTACTGCTGCTGCTGCTGCTGCTGCTGCAAATCATGCTTGGTGGGATGGATGGCGCCCCGCTGAAGTAGCGGTGCCCTGCCGCTTTGTGCTGTATTGGTTGCTGTGTGGTAGGCGGCAGATGGCATTGGCAGCGGCCTAAGTGTGTGCCCCTGGTCAGTGGCCACATACCACCCCCAACTCCCATCCCAGCCCAGTCACTGTCACTTTTGCCTGAGCTACCTGAGCTTCTGCTGGTGACGAAAACTTGGGACATCGCCGTGTGAATTTTCTCTTCTTGTTGCTTGGATTTTTTCCCTTTCGAATCCTCTGCTGTCTGGATCAAGGGCTCTGGAGAAGCGCCTTCTTGCTCCAGGCCATCTCAGTCGAGTCGCTCTCTTCAATCCATCTTGGCAGTGGGTGTGGTGTCCTGGCCGTGCGGAGCGGTTGCGTCAGGTCCAGAATACCAGCTGATGGCGGCGACAAGCAGCAATGGAGCGACAACAAGGCGAGGCAAAGGGCTCGTGAGAGTTTGAGAGCGGAACAGAGGGGTGTAGGATGATGGAGAAGAGGGAACAGATGAAAAAGGAGGGGCGCAAGAGGGACTCTGGCCCAGGTCGAGGAAGTGCCTCGAGGTACTCTTGTACTTTGGTAGTGCCGTACCTCGTGCTCTTACCTAATCAAGGCTCCAACTATGGCGGGATGCTGTATGCAAGGAGGGAAAGTACGTACCACACAAGCCAGTACTGGGTGGTGGTAATAATGTATCAAGGAGGGAAGCCACGCCTGCAACACCAACGGCCAAAAGCAACTTCTCTCACAGGTGTGCCTGTTCTAGCCTCAATGGGCCAATCACCATCAGTCATCCGTCCATCTTGATAGGTCGTTTCCAAGCCACCATGATGCACCTGTCCCGTAGAGAAGAGGACATGGGGTTTTTTTCGCCCCTATGATTTCTGATCACCTGAAGTCCTTTTCACACCCATACAGTGTGGCCTAGAAGAGGCTCTGATAGGAACGGGGCCGTAATACCAGGTAGCACCTGCCAAGGGCTAGCAAACTGGCCCTTGACGAGGGAAGTGACCAGTCCCGGCGCTACATCTAGACGCCTGACACTAATTCCGCACTCTCCCTCCAGGCGTCATACCGGGTGGGTATCCCCAGATTGCTTCTCTTCTCAAACAGCACGAGACAGACTCCACGATTGAGGAACACCACGGAGAGACAAACAGGCATCACTGCAGAGCCCGACTGCAATCGCTACTGCTGACTACGTACGGACGCCTGCAGGCAGGCGGCCAAGTCCAGTGAACACCGGGGCTAGTTCGCACATTATAGTTGGCTCTTGGTCTCAAGCTGATGATTATCAAGCAGCTGTATATCGACGTCGTCCCTCGAGATGGCCTCCAAGGTGATGAGAATCGTGAGCGTCACCGAGTCAACAGGGGGAACATCTCCTTGTCCACCGTATATGGGCTGATATAGTCTTGGGTCTCGTAAATGCTGAGGAGGTAAACACCATTGAGGCTTTTAGATGTGCTGACCGCCATCTAGAAGAAGACAGACAACAAGGATTAGCAAGCGACCAGAGTCTCACGAGTGCGAAGGAAGCCTGTCTCTCACCAATAACCACTGTCGTCCCATTTGCATAGTCCGCCCTCACAAGATATAAATACGCCTCTGCCACATCCTCCGGGCACCCTACAAAACCAACACTCAGCTCCCTCGCCCCCGTCGCCCACACCTCCTCCTGCACCTCGCGAGAATGGCCCTGCTTGGCCCATAGCTCCGTCCGGCACAGGCCCGGCACCACCGTATTGACACGGACCCTCTTGTCCGCCAGCTCGAGCGCTAAGCCTTGGGTCAGCGACAGCAGCCCGCCGTTCAGCGCACCCCCTATCGCCGCGCCTTTACCAGCTCGCAGCCCCGCCACGCCCGCCGTCAGCGTCAGCGAGCCGCCTGGCGCGATCACGTCGTCGTGCGCGGCTATGGCCTTGGCCACCACGATACTGCCCCAGGATTTCGCGCCAAAGAGGTGTCTCGCGTCGGCGAGGTCTGCTGCCGCAAGAGGGCCACGGATGGTCCTGTCGACGGAGGTGAAGATCATATGGTCGAAGGGCGCGGCGGCGCGCAGAAAAGCCGTGAAGGTAGCCTCGTCGCGCACGTCGCCTGCGTGGCCCTTAACCGGAGGGGGGGGAAAGAGGGTGCGGGGGGTCAATCAATGAAGGGCGGGCAGCATTGAGGCGGTCGACGGCCTCGGTGACGTGGACTTGTTGGCTTGATATGATGGTGATCTGGGCGCCGTAATCGAGGAGGACGCGGGCTGTGCCGAAGCCGATGCTGGTAAGGACAAGAGGGTTGCCATGTCAGCCTCATTCATGCCCCAAAAGTTCCATGGAGGGGCCTGTGCTAAGAGTACCCTGAAGTGCCTCCGATGATGGCTATTCTCTTCCCTACAAGCTTGTCTCGGCTAGATGGTCTCGTCATGATGGTCATGGTCCATGTAACTGGGAGTCTCCTGTCTGGAGACACGGCCTTGGCAGGATTTTGACCAGGCGGTTGAGAGATTCACAGCACTGGCGTCAGATATCACAAGTCTTCTGCATCCAGCTCGTATGCCACCATCATAGATGGGCCCAAGGCAAGGTTTTGTACTCGGAACGACACGATGGACGCCAAGCATCGCGGTTGGGCCATTGCACTCGGGTCGACAGCCACGTTCTTCCTCCGCCTCCCTCTTAAACACCCACGGCACGGGTTGCCGTCTGCCGGTGGTACATATACTATAGGAGAAGGGCCTGCAGCTGCTGTTGTGTACAAAACAATTGGTCCGTGTCTGTCTGATGGCGCGTATGGTGGAGGAGGCTGGAAGGTCTTGGCAAGATGCACGCCGCCAGAGACGATGTCGCCCCCCGCCCCTCATCCTCTGCAGGTTGTTGGAAACAAAGGCGATCGGGGGCTTATGGGCCTTACCGCAGCAATGATCAGCGAGACAGATGAGTATTCGTCAAGATCTACAGCATATACACAATCATCCAGGCAGGCATATGGGCGAGGCGGGTACACACCAAGGATTGACAGCTGCAGGAGAAATGTTGGGATCCCCACACCGGCACCTGCCACACCGGCCCCAGAAGCATCCTGTCGAGGCTACTGCACGCCAAGGAGGGCGAGATTCTGCCACTCGATCAAGAGGCAACAGCGCGCGAGGTGTGCCGTCCTAAGCCGTGGTCTAGAAGGGATGACTTGACTGCAGTGTAAGAGGGCTATTGTTCGAAACAGTCTCTCTCCCCCTCAACTTTACGGGATTGCTACCAAGTAAATCAAGTCGCCAAACCAAGCTTCGGCGTCAAACGTTAGCACGCTGATCTGCCGGCTGCAAGGGCACTTGTAAGCTTGTCTGTAAGCGTGGGAAAAGCCCAGAAAAAAAATGACTGGGTCCCTCATACTATGCGTTAGTGTCATAGTACTTGTACTATAGTTCATTCCTACAGTGGCACCCCCAGGCTTTGAAACTGAGCCCTAGCGGCGGGCGGGGCGCTGCCGTTTCGTGCAGCGCCAGCAGAAAGCATCGCGAGCGTTTGTACTGCTCAAGATTCCTCATTCTCTTTCGAAAACAGCAGCCTTGATCCCAGGGGTGAAGGAACTTGTGGTATAGTGAGCCTGGACCCTTTCGCCAACGAGCGCTCGCGACCAGCTCACAAACGCCATAGACGAGTATCGAGCGACAAAAAAACTTCGAACTACTCATATACGAAGCTGCAGGTACGAGATAACGTGAAGATATTTTCGTCAAGTCAAATAAAGGGGAAAGCATTGGCTCTTCCTTACTTGGCTGGCTCCTGTCTATCTGGTCTCCGCCCTGAATGGATGGATCACCACAAGGGACTCTTCACAGTACCACCATAAACAAGTAAACAACAGCTTAAACCGTGGACTGGATTTTAGTATTGCCTGAATTCGATACAGTGTTGCAGAATAGACTATAGAAATTCTCTTTCAAGGTTAGACTTACGAAGACAATATGCCCTTGGCACACGCCCCAGTCCCGTGTGTCGCTGCGGGGGGGGGAACAAGCAGTTGAAGCCCTTGAAACGCGCGACTCGCCCAGGATCGCTGTCTCTTCCCCGTTTTGGGTTTTTAACCGCCATCGTCTCGTCTCGAGTCTGTTTGAGCCTCATCCCGGCCCCCTTTCGTCCCAGATGCGCCAATGATCGTGGTCTGCTAGCAATATGGGTGCTCAAGAAGCAAAAACGCCGTCTTCTCTTCCCTTTTGGTTTTTTTTTGTCTCTTTTCCCCTCTCTTTTCTTTCTCTTGGCCTCAGGAAGATAGCTCAGGAGCTCACCTCGACCCAAGACGATAAACTTCCACGCTGGACGGTTTTCTTTTCCATTCGTTTCTTCACGCAGGCAACTGGTTCTTTGCCCTTACCATTTAATTTCTATCTCTCTTCTATCCACCGACATAATGGCATCCCACAAGTATGAGACCGTCCAGCTCAACACGGAAGAGCACGAGCACGACCACAGCTCGAGGTCCAGCACCGAGGTCGAGTCGCTGATGGGCGAGGAGGAGAAGTCGTCGTGGCAGGCACAACAGATGCAGAGGAAGTCCAAGAGGCAGACGCTGCGCGGCATCCTCTGCTCCTCGCGGTGGATGCTGGACACGACGCTGCTCTTGATCATCCTTGTCCTGCTGGCCCGGAACCAGATGAAGGAGGCGCCGATAGACCAGTGGCAGGTGGTGGGCGACATGACGGGTGTCGGACCGAGATGTTGGTGCCACCGCCCATGTGTTCCCATTTACACGCACGACTTGTTGGAAGGGTTGCTAATGTTGTTCTTGTCTGCGGCAGTCAACCAGAAGCTGACGCGGTTCGAGTACGACACTTCGTATGCGCCCATGAACACGTCCGAGTTCTTTACGGATGAGGTTCTGCAAAAGTGGAACAACCTCATGCCTGGTATGGACACTGCCAACCATTTCACGCCCCGTCTTGTATGGCTTGATCAATGACTGACGGATTTTACTTTCTGCTTTTGCAGTCGGCATGGGTTTCCAATGGGTCAACGACACCTACAAGTACAACAACCTCCCACACCCCATCCAGTGGTACGAGGGCATGACCGTCTTCACAACCTCGGTCACTCATCAGATCCACTGCCTGGTACGTTGCATCTATATATATATATATGTATTAATATCATCATCGTTACCATCGCTAACAAGGATAACTCCACTCCAGTACACCATCGCCCAGACTTACTCCGGCCTGTCCTCCGGTCACCCCATCCCAGAGGACCACCACTGGCACATGATCCACTGCATCGCCTACATGCGCCAGGCGGTGCTGTGCGCCGCCGACACCGCCCTCGAGGGCAAGGCCACCACGTTCCCGGACGACAACTCGGGTAGCGACGGCTGGGATGCCACGCACGTGTGCAAGGACTATGACCAGGTCAAGGAGTACCTGGAGAGCGTGCGGGCCTATGACGACCAGCTGATCTACTGAGTGGGAGCGTCTCGGGCTGTTTGTTAAGCGGGTGGGCTCATTTTTAGCATGGCATTTTCACGGCGTCGGAGGGGGTTTCCTGGGAGAGCTTGCTAATTAGTGTTAAAACTACACTTCTTGAAGCGCGTTCAATATATACAATTATTTTTTCATGGGTGCATCTTCGGCTCTTGTGTTGTTTCTTGTTGTTGTTGTGTTCGCTACAAACATATTTGGGTGCTTTAGCTTCTTCATTTTCACTGACGACAAGCAATCACAGCGTCGTCGACGTCATGTTGGTTCTGAATCGAAGTAGCCAGGACATCGCAGCACCCACAGCCAATCTACCACAGACGTCCGTCTTTGGTATTGGCCATACCATGTAGTGCCCATGATCTGGTAATCAATACTCAAACTCATGCTCTACCTAACGTTTTCCCGACCCTCTTGGTACGGAAGTAAAAAATATCACGGCTACTAGACTGGCACGTAAGTACATTGCAACCTGTCGAGCCTGGAGTGACTCATCGCGTGTACTCATGCTAGCCACTAAATGAGGGATCGAGAAGGGATGATTCGCCCTGCAGATGTGGCTGTGGGCCGTGGGTGTAATGCAGTTGGTGCGTCTGCAACCCGAATGGTGATACTGGTATAAGTAATTTCTTCTGCTAGCAACCTCCTAGGCTTCAGCCTGTAATTGACTGGGGCAGTTGGTTATATCCTTTGTGAGTCGTCTAGTCTGTGCATCCTACCATTTATGGTGGGTTATCTCGAAGTAACTGAGCAAACATTTAACTCTTTGCTGTGTATCATTTTGAAATTGAGCTGGCAGCGTGCGCGCCAACAATAGTTGCCAAAGGGGAACGAAACCCGGAAGTCCCTGTTAGCACGTACAAATGTCCTGCATATGAACACAGACGAGCCTTTAATCCACGTGAATCGTAATGAATGCAATTTCCTGCAATTCTAGGTGGCCTCGAGAGGAGGTATGTGATCGATCGGCAGCAGGTTGAGCTGCCCAGGTGTTGAAACGTAGCCATGTACCACTAGTTTCCGTATAACCCTTATCCAACAATACTCGTAGTTCCAAGGATGGGTCGGCCTGGTGCCCATTGACATTATTTTGCATTTCTCCTAACTTCTCCTGTACGCTTTTACCCCAACATCGTGCTAGCCTCGTGGAATACGAACTCTGTAATTAATACATAGCAAACCGAATTCTGTAGGATCTGGAAGGGAGACAGTGGTGCGCCACCTGAGCCACGTAGAACAAAGGCGGCAGCGGCTACCTTGTAGGTTTAGAAAATTCACGAGATATCTAGGAAGAAAAAAGTACCAGTTACTGCAGAACAGCAATCGGTCTGGCTGGGGGGCGGAGTGAGCTTGTGTGGACCCTCTGGTCGCTGCAGTTGGTCATCCTTCTCAGCCCTCGGCTCACTTTTGTAGCTCCAACCGCACCAGAGTGGCCATTTAAGCCTTTCCGACAAGTCTTTGAGATCGAACACTAGACTCTCAGGCTGCAGCGGGGATATTGCTTCAGCTGCCTGCAGAAGTGAGAAAGGCTCGACTGTTGGGTCCGGCTTTCTTTCCTGAGAGAGAACCTAAGTGCGGCTGAGCTATAGGTTGTCTGTTCTCTTCACCCGTTGTACTTCCATGTCCCACTCACGCTTGATACCCCCATTTCTGAAGTGCCTGGAGGCGCGGTGATGCCTACGCGCGTGTGTTGTAAAATGTGGTGGCACTGCAGTTGGTCAAGACAGCGGAATCGAATCCTGGCTGTCTGCGAGATCCGCAGTCTGTTTTCTTTCTTCTCTTTAACAAACCTGGTAAATAGCCCAACACTATTGAGTGTCCAAGTGATCATCTATATAATGCCACGACCCTTCCTGTTCTCTCCCGGTCTTGAATGTTGCTTCTAGCCTCTACGCACAGCCGGAATTGCTGCTCTCAATCCTTGAGATAATTTTGAGTTGACGGTATTCAAGAACGGTCCTCACAATCGTTACGCCATGACACACCTCGCGCAATTCTCTGCGCTGCTCGCGCTTCCGAGAGCTATCATGGCCCTAGATACGCGCGCAACACAAGGTACCTCCTCTATAACTGGGCCTGGCTTCATTCATGCACCCCTCAAGAGGGCAGAGGATCCTGCAGATACGGCTGGGAGGATGTTGTCGGCAATAGGCAGAGCATCCTCGAGCTCAGAGATGGCATCTACTACCGTCAGAAATCTGTATGTTACTACTGACACACTATGCCTGTCGTTATGTATTGTTCAAGGTGACACCATTCGTTGACCAACCCAACACAGACAACGGAGATACGCCATCAACATCACCGTCGGAGGACAAGATACCATGCTCATGATCGACACGGGCAGCTCAGAGCTCTGGGTGGACCCAGACTGCTCTTATGCCCAGGAGTCGGTATCCCTGGGCAGCGACTTTCTGTCAGATGAGTATTGCCGGAGCGTGGGCCGATACGATCCGGCGTCATCCAAGACCTCCAAGAGCCTAGGCACTTATAACACGCTCTCTTATGGTGACTCGAGTCGAACTGTAATTGATTATTACACGGACACGGTCGAGGTGGCCGGGCTGGCTATCGACAAGCAGCAATTGTGGGTATCGCTGACAGCTTTTGTGGGAAGACATCAAACCACTGACGATGTATTTTCTTCTAGCGGCGTGACTTGGTCGTCTAGCAGTGTGGCCATTGGAATCCTCGGGCTGGCTCCCAACAGCTTCTACGGATATAACAACACGCCGCCCTCGGACAACAGCGAGATCAACGCACAGCACTCCAATGCCAGCTACGAACTGCCGCTGGCCAACATGGCTTCCCAGGGTCTCATCAACCGCCCGGCCTTCAGTCTGGTGAGTACTTACAGATGCTGTAGAAGACGCACTCTTGCTGATATGATCTGCTTCGTCAGGACCTCCGCGACGACTCCAACACCACCGGCTCACTTATCTTTGGCGGTATCGACAAGGGAAAATTCTCAGACGAGCTGGCCGGCCTGGACGTCTACACATACCCCCAGCAGTACGAAGAAGGCCACACCTGGCCTATCTACTCGTACAACATCTCGGTCACCAGCATGGGCATCGCCACCGCACAAGGATCAGAGACCCTCAGCGCGTCCTGGTTCAGCTTCTACGCCCAGCTCGACTCAGGCACGCCCAACAACATCTTCCCCGTCGGGTTTCTCGAGCCCATCTGCTCCGTCTTTGGCGGCCAGTACGACGGCAACATCGGGGTCTGCGTCGTGCCCTGCGCCACCAAGAACGCGAGCCTGGGTGCGGTGCAGTATGGTTTGGGCGGCAGTTCGGGGGTTGTGATCAACAACAACTACCGCAACATGGTCTACGAGACCAACATCGTCGACTTTGCGCTCATGAACCACCGGACCGTCTCCGAGCTGGCCGAGAACATCAACCTCGCCGGCATCCTGTCCGCCGAGGAGCTGGAGAACCTCGACATGTTCAACGGCCTCGACGACGTGGACGACGATGTCGTCGGCGCCGACCAGACCGACGGGTCGATCCCTAACATCTGTTACCTCAACACACTCGAGTCAAGCAATCCGGCGCAGTGGGTCTTGGGCGCACCTCTCCTGCGCGATGCATATGCTGTGTTTGACTGGGAGTCGCAGCAGGTCTACATGGGCCAGGCGGCGGACTGTGGCACTGACGTGGTGGCGTTTGAGAAGGGGCCCAATGGCATACCGACAGCTGGGAACTGTGATGCGGAGCGACCCGACTATGACACTCTAGCCGAGGCCGCCGCCGCCGCTGTTGCTGCGTCTTCCAAGGACTCTTCTTCCAACTCCTCGTCGTCATCGTCGTCGTCATCGTCATCGTCGTCGTCGACGACCTCATCAACTCCTTCCTCTGACTCGTCCTACAACAAATCATCAGGATCGGCAGCTGTGCACATTGTCCTGGGCGTAGGCGCTGCAGCAGCCGGAGTCGTGGTCCTCGGGAGCGGAGTGTTCATCTGGAGAATGGTCATGACCAGCAGAGGGAGAGCGATGCCCATCGCTGATGGTGTAGACAGGGACCTTCCGGCGGTGGATGAAGCCAAGATGCCTCTTGCGCCCGAGTCGACCGAGTCTGGGAGACTGAGCCAGGTGCAGACGCGTTATGACGGTCCAACGTATTATGCCTAGGCGGGAGGAAGTCATACAAGGCGGAGAACATGGAGGAAAGATGAAAGAGCAGCATTGTACGAATGATAATAGTTAATGTGAACAAATATATATTTTATCTGCAGCCTCCAACAACTTGCACACTCACTCGTTGCTGATGACCACAACCATCTTTGCACCACCCCCACCAGACTCCATAATCTCGTGAATCTCCTGTATATCCTCCATCCTAAACTCCCTATAAGGAATCTTGATCCGCCCCGCCTCAACATCCCTCACCAGCTCCTCCCACGGCATCCCGAGGAAATCATCCGGCCCCCCTCCATACGCACAGAGCCTGACCCGGTTCGGAATCGCCATAGGACTAAACCTCTCCATCTCCCACTCCCCGCCCTGAATCCCCGTCATACACAACGTCCCCTTGGACCTCAGACACGCCGCACTGTCCAACAGCGTCGTCGTGCCCACGAGCTCAAGACACTTGTCAAACTTTCCCTTCCCCCCCCTCCGCAACCTTCTCAGCAACCGCCCCATCATCGATAAACACCTCGTCTGCCCCAGCGCCCCTCAGCATCTCCTCCCGCTCCGCCTTTCTCGTAGTACCACCCACCCGGCCCGCCCCGAGCCTCGCCCGCAGCAGCTGCAGCGCACACAGCCCGACCGAGCTCGTCGCCCCGCGCACCAGAACGCTCTCGCCGGGCTGCACGCCCAGCCCCTCGCCAGCCAGCGCGCCCCACGCCGTCTGCAGCATCTCGGGGAGGGCGGCGACCTGCGCGACGCCGAGATCTTTGCCCGCACCGCCGCCGGCAGGCACACGCTGCAGGTTGTCCTCGGACACGCAGCAGTATTCGGCATAGCTCCCGGGGACCTGACGGCCCAGGCCGCCCATGCAGGTGGCCACGCGCTGGCCGGTGGGGAACCTGGAGGGGGAGGCCACGACGCCGACACACTCGATGCCCATGATCAGGGGGAACTGGAGGCCCGGGGAGTGGCCCTGGCGGGTGTACATCTCGGCGCGGTTGATGCCGAAGGCGAGGATGCGGATGAGGACCTGGCCTGGTTTGGGGTGGGGGATGGGGATGTGCTGGATCTGGAGGTTAGATGGTGGGCCTGGGGTTGGACAGACTATGGCGCGCATGGTCTTGGGGATGGGAGCCATGGTGGCGTGAATGTTTGTGGTTTGGGTGGGGGGTGTTGATGATGTGGCGAGTAGGTGAGTAATTAGCGTATTGTTTCCCCCCAAACCGATGGATCCCCTTGGATGCTGGGTTGGATTGAGAGTGCTATGTCCCTGGAAAAGGGTGAAGTAATGAATGAATATAGTAAGTCGATGTGTTGTCAGATATAAGATTGTCCAATAGATGATACTTATTTAGAGGCGGATGCGGTTCGGAAGCATCGGAGTCCATTAAAACCGAGACATATGTACCAAGTGCTCGGCCAACCGCAGAGACGCGGGTTTCGCTTCATTTTCTCGGATTTACATGCTATTGTGTGCCTCGACGAGAAGGATCATTTGCGTGCTCATGTCTATGGCCTACTGCTATACGTAGCCAGGACATACTCCTTGACAGTCATCATCGAGATTCCCCTCTGCCCGTTCAGCGTCTTGTCCAGATCCCACGATACGCCCCGTCCCTCTCCAAAAATGCACTGATACTTGTACCACAGATTATCCGGGTTCTCCCTCAGCCTCGCCTTGAGGAAGTCCATCGTCCACTCCTCCCTCGTCACATTCTTCTCCAGGGTCTGCTCAAGCGTATCCGCCAGCTGTCGGTATGACACCGTCTCGCCCCCGATATAAACGACCCGGCTCAGCGTCCCCTCAGGCCGCCACACCATCTCGGCCGTAATGCGCCCGATGTCCACGGGCGTCGTCACCGTCACCTTATTGTCCCAGCTGCCCAGAGCCCGCACGGTGATAGGGGCAGTGCTGCTGGCCCTCCCCTCCTCGAGGCCCTCGACGACGCCAAAGTCTGCCAGGAAGAGGTAGCTCATGAACAGGCCCGTCGAGACGATGGTCCAGTGGGTGGTGTGCTGAGATCGCAGCATGTGGCGCACCTGGAGCATCTCGTCAAAGAGCTCGTGGGCGCTGCCTTGCCCTATGACATCGTAGTCGACGCCGAACTGCCATGGGCTTGAGGGCACGAAGAAGAGATTGTTGTGTTAGCAAGTTTACGGCGTCTGTCATAGAGAATATACTACATGTTCGGCAAACAGGAAAGGACACACGATAAACTCACAAATATCGTTTCACTCCAGCCTGCAACGCAGCAGCCGCGGATTTGATCTGCGTTCCCTTGGGCAATCCATACCCGCCAGCCTGAATCACGACATCATATCTCCCAAAGATAGCCGCGAGAGCAGAGACGTCGTCGTCGACAAAGTTGCCAGGCACGAGGTGCGCGCCCAGGGACTGCAGCCGGGCGTTGGAGGCTTGCTTGTCTGGGGACGAGGGGCTGTTGATGGACTCGGTGCGGAGGAGCACGTGGAGGGGGGGTCTCGAAGGAGACAGGGCGGGCTGGGTGCTTGGAGAGGGCGGTCAGCATGGCCTCGCCCAGCTCACCGGCGCCGACGACGAGGATGGAGAGTGGGCTGGACATTCTGTATTGCGATGGGTGAGGTTGTGTGTAGAGGTTTTGATCGTTGCCGAAGGCGGATCTGAGCGAGGAGAAGCAGGTGGGCTGCCCGAGAGTAGCAGTAACTCTGTGACTGTAACAACTATGACTTGGTGTGAAAAAAAAACAGAAAAAGAAGGAAAAGAAAAAAAGAAAAAAACAGAAAAAAGTGTTGTAGAAGTGATATAAATCACGTATATCTTCCTTGGAGTAAAGTGAAGATGTTCTGACAAATCTAGGAACTCGACCTGGAAAGAGCAAGCAGGCTAACCTCATGATTCGGGCAGCAGATCACCGATGAATTAAGTAATTATATGGTGATATCATGTCGGCTCGGCAGCGGGATCAATCCAGTCGGTCGGAATTAGGACTTAATTGCTGCTGGGTCTGTAAGAATTGAGACTTTTTGGGAGGCGAGGATGTAGGTTGCCCCATCGCATCGCATAACGGACGTAAACATGTAATAGAATAGAATAGAATCAGAATTGGGACAGAGCCGTGGGAATAATAAAAGCAAAGATGACTATAACCCCCCCAGGACCGACCCTCTGAAGTGGAGAATACAGTTGCTCAAGTGAGAATATTGTTTTAGAGAGACCAGCAATGACTGCTGAGGAGTTGTATGATATCCCAATAGTATTTACGAACCGATGGGCTCGACAGGTGGGTCAAATTGAAGACACAATGGTCTGCACAGGCTGTTGGAGAGTGAAAGAGGAGAGAGAGGGGACAAGAAGAAAAGAATGCATTACAGAAGGGATGAGGGATACCCCCCCCCCCCCTGAATTAATGAGTTAATCTTGGCAATAATTGCCCATTCATCCACAGATTTTGCAGGCCCAAGTATTACCAACCTAACTAATGAGTAGAATGAGGGTATGTACACGACAGAAATAAAAAAAGATCGATACTTAAAAAGAACAAAAGATATTAAGTATTTAATTGGATAGACTACCTCGGACCCTCTTCAACATTCCAGGCGGGTATCAACGGAGTTCTTCCTCTGAGGCGGGACTCGCTACCCTACTTATCAACAACCGCGGCTGGACTCGGGCCAGTCCAGTCGACTCCGGCACTCTGGACATCGTTACCGCTTATCTTGAATTCAACCACCACACCTGCCTCCAGGCCATGATCACATTACAAGACGAAGCAGGCGCTCACCGGTAGACGACCTGTTTCCTTTCTGAGACCACATCCCAACCATCAGACGAGCACGTGGCCCTGTGATTACCCCCTCCGGAACCACCACTGAAAACAACCGTCTTCAAAATTATCTCATTCCGATTATCATCATGGCGCCCTGGCAGGAGCAAGTAAAGGTCGCCCTCGAGGCCCGGGACAGGTCGACCCCGAAGCAGTGGCTGCTGCCAGAGGACAAGCTGCCACCAAAGACGCAGCAGAATGTCATGGACGTGCCCAGAACCTCGGGCCTTCTCACAGAGGAGGAGGTCCAGATCACGGAGCAGGACGTGCCTCAGCTGCTGGAAGCATATCGCACCAAAAAGTGGACAGTGAGACAGGTTGTGACGGCCTTTCTCAAAAAGTCTGTCATTGTAAACCAGCTGGTAAGGCCTCTCCTTCACATATCTTATACCAGAACCAGACCATTCATGCGTTCCCCCCTTCTCTAAAAAACAAAAACAAATAAACCCCTGCCAGACCAACTTTGTCACCGAGTTCCTCGCCGAGGAGGCCCTCCTCCGCGCAGACGAGCTCGACGCCCAGTTCGCCTCCCGGGGAACCCTCACCGGCCCCCTGCACGGCATCCCCGTCTCCATCAAGGAGCAGCTCTCCCTGGCGAACCACATCAACCACGGCGGCTTCGTCGCCCTCATAGCCAACCCCCGCCCAGGGAAGACGCCCACCTCGCCCGCCTCTTCCGCCGGGCCGGCGCCGTCCTCATCACCCGCACCAACATCCCCCAGAGCCTGATGCACCTCGACTGCGAGAACAACATCACCGGCCGCACCCGCAACCCGCGCCACCTGCTGCTGTCCCCGGGCGGCTCCTCGGGCGGCGAGGGCGTGAGCATCGGCAGCCACTGTGCCGCCCTGGGCATCGGCACGGATATTGGCGGCAGTGTGCGGATCCCCGCTGCCTTTAATGGCTGTTACGGGCTTAGGCCGACGGCCCTGAGGGTGCCTGTGCTGGGGCAGACGGGGGTCTCGGTGGGGCAGGAGAGTATCCGCGGGGTGGCGGGCCCGCTGGCGCATAGCGTGGAGGGGTTGGAGATTTGGATGCGGACCGTGCTGGACCAGGAGCCATGGGAGTATGAGACGAGCTTGATGCCTGTGCCTTGGAGGAAGGATGTCAAGTTTGGTGTTGGTGATTTCACTGTTGGTGTCATGTGGGATGATGGGTTGGTCATTTCTTTTTCTTTCTTTCTTTTTTTTTCTTTTCATCGCTACTTTGATTGCCTTTTCTCTTGTCTCTGTTTCGAGTTTCCTGCCTAAAGGAATTGCTAACGGCGTATTTACATCTGGGACGGGCACAGCATCGTCAAGCCTCACCCTCCAGTGCTGCGTGCCCTGAAACACGCAGTCTCGAGGCTCAAAGATGCCGGCGTCAAGGTAATAGACTGGGAACCCTACGACCACCAGCGCGGCTGGGACATTCTCGTAAGCCCTTCTGACCTCCTTCTGTTTTTTTTTTTTCTCTTCTCATTCCAAACTGTTCATTGTGCTCATATTCCACCCCAACAGGCCCCCTTATACTTCCCCGACGGCGGCCAGCGCTGGCTCACCGCCATGTCCAACACAGGCGAGCCAGTCCTCCCCCTCACCCAGCACGCCCTCAACTTCTCCATCAGCACAGGCAAGACCCCGCTCACCGTCCCCGACAACTGGGACCTCAACGCCGCCCGCGAGACCTACCGCCGCGAGCACCACCTGCTCATGAAGGCCCGCGGCGTCGACCTGATCCTGTGTCCTGCGTACCCCGGCGCGGGTGTCCTGCAGGGCCAGCCTCGGTACTGGGGTTACACTAGTATCTGGAACATCCTGGATCTTCCGGCGGCTGTTTTGCCGAGCGGGCTGGAGTGCGACAAGGGACTGGATGGGAGAGATGAGGGCTTCAAGGCCAGGAGCGAGAAGGATGAGGAGGAGCAGAAGGCTTGTGAGTCTGACTGACACCCATTCCTCCCCCCTGCCCGTCCTCTTTGGTCTTCGTATTGTCTGCTCCAACTTGAACTGACATTGTGCCTGCAGATGATCCAGACTTGTTCCACGGCTTCCCTATCGCCCTGCAGCTCGTCGGCAAGAGGTTCAGGGACGAGGACGTCCTTGCGGGTGCAAGAGTTCTAGACGCTGCCCTGAAGAGCAGCTCCAAGTGGTTGACTGAGGAGCAGATAGACGTATAGATGAGAAAAGAAGTGGCTAGACCAGATACAGGACCTGACATTCATCGAGGTAGAGCCAGGTCGGTAGATTCCATAAATGAAGACGCTAAAGAGGGAGGGAACACCAGGATCAAGACTCAAGATGGTACAAAACCTATCCAGACTCTCCCTTGCAGCTTCATCACAAGAACAAGCTTCACAGTTTAGCAAGCAAGGCACTCGCAGCCTCCTTGAGCCTCTCTTTGACATCCTGGATCTGTTTCAGGCTAGGCGGCATGCCCGTCAGGCTGTCAGCTGGCGGCCTGCTGTCCACACGCGCTGCCAACAGGTCCATGCACTCCTGCGTCAGCCTGTAGCACCCCTCGACAGTCTTGAGGTCCTCCTTGTGCTTGTCCACCTCCTCTGGCGACATGACCAGCGGAGGGGCTGGGACCTGGCTGATCTTGGTGGGCAGGGGAGGCAGTGAAGGTGGTGGTGGCACTATGATGGGGTCCGGGTGTGTTGCTGATGTTGATGGTGATGACATGATGTTGATCACGTCGGATGGGGCGTGGGGCATGCCGTTGGGTAGCCCTGCTGGAGGAGCGAGGTACTCGTACCCTTCTGTCGTGATGAGGCCTGTCGGGGTCAGGTACTTCTGAGGTGGCTTGCCGTGGGTGGGATAGGGGAAGAGGCCAAACTGCGCCATGTAGTCGGCCTCTGGCTTCTGCGGCTGGGAAAGAAGCGGCAGGGGAGCGAGTGGTCGGGGAGCGAGAGGACGCAACGAGGTAGGTCGTGGTGCGATGTTGACAAGACGTCGATCAGGGAATCTGGACGCAGAAGAAGCTCGCGTCACTTCTGCCTGACCGAGGCTGCCTTCCATTTGCCCGTGAGGGCCGCTCGGATCGCCGGACTCCCATTGCCTCGCAAAATCGTCGTCGTCGTTGAAATCGGCATCAGACGTTATGCTGGTGGGGACTTGCAGTGCTGATAACGGTGTTAACGCGCTGTCTTGCTGCACAGAGCTGTTGACTTGACCAGTCTGCCGGTGGAGCGACGCAGACGATTCCATGTCCATGTCCAAAGAGGATGCGACCTGGTTCTGTACCGGAACCTGCATGTCCTGCTCACCCTCAGGCGCCTCGCCAGCACCTGCCTCTGGGCCATCCAAGAGCTCCTGGTCGCTGTCCATGACCTCAACCTCATCACTTGACACATCAATCACCTCCTCAAGTGCGTCGGTTCCAGCAAGAGCCGTAGAAGGACCTTGTGCTGAACCAGTCGGTGCCATGTCATCCTGATCGGGAGGAGTAGTGAATATAGGGTCGAAGGCGTGAGGTAAAAAGTCCACGCCGGGTAACCTGTTGAAGACGTTCCCACTCAGACTACCGCTCTTTCGCTTTTCAGCCGAGTACGATCTCAAGTGGTGGTGTTGCTGCTGCTGCTGGGCATTTCGCCTCAGATGATCCACACCCACCGGCTTGGGCCTCGCGTCGCCCATCAACCTATATCCATGCTCGCGCCTCGCATCCCGCGCAACGTCCTCGGCCATCTTGCTCCTCACCCAGGCATCCACATCTGTAATGCCCAGCTCCCGCGCGATACCCTCAAACTGCTCCCTCTGCGCCTTGGCTGCCCGGTTCCGAGCCGTCCCGCGGATGTTCTCGACGCTCCGCTGGGTGTGCTCTGTCAGTCCCCAGACAGTACGCAGCCTCTCGACGGTGGCAGCACCCCTCTTGAGCTTGACACCCCTCGCGACGAGGTTCTCTGCGATCTGGGCAGCCGACATGCCCTCTTTTGTCATGCGCGTAATCTCGGCCTTGCGCAGGACGCGGACGCGCACTCGCTTGACGGGGACGGGATCGCTGTTGGACAGCCGCTGGGCATGGTCAAGGTGGGCCTTGCGGATGTTGGCGAGCCCCTGCTCGGTCATTCGCCTCTGTGCCTACATTCCACCGCCCATGGAGACTCCCTTGTGTGTTAGACTAGGCGCGCCACCACGTAACAAAGTAGTAATACCAGAGTCAAGATGGAAATGGACAAGAGACGGGACTGACCCTCTGCCGGAGACCCCATTTCATTCTCTGCCTGGCGACGGCCCGATTGCTCGTCTCCACGCCCATGGCAACGAGAGCATCAGCAATAGCCTTGCATCCCTCACCCTTTTTCGTGCGGGTCTCGATCTCGTCCCTGAAATCGTCCAGGTTCGAGCCCAGCTTGCCCCTCGTCTTGGGGTACGCCCATGGCCGCCCTTTCGGGTCAAGGCCTCCTCCTCCAGGGCCCTCCTCATCCTCCAGCAGCCGCCCCGCCGTCCAGCTCAGGTCTGCGCTGCTCGTGTCCACGCCGTTCAGCAGGGTATTCAGGTCCTGGGGCTGTCTGCGCGTGATGAGTCGGAGCGAGGCATAGTCGGTGCCTGGCGTGATGGGGTTGCGTGCGCCGTCGGTTGCAAGAGGTGGTGCCCGCAACGTTGAGTTGGCATTTCGCGTTGCATCTTCTGCGTTAACAGCTCGAGTGGTATTGTCTGCATCGGCTGTGGTCGTAAGAGCATCTCGTTGCTGGATGGCGTTTTGTAGCTGGACTAGACCGTCTTCCTCTTCTTGTGTGGTGGTGGACACTCGATTCGAGGTCGAGAGGGGTTGGTTGATATCGTCATCCTGGGCTTCGTTCCGACGGGCGTATACGCCGGTGGGCATCTTGGAGGACTCGCATGTGATTGCGTCGTGGGATCGTCGCCGCCTCGGGGTGGTTGTGGTTGTTATGTCGTAAGGACCTCGGAACGGCCAAGAGGGGCGAGCTCTAACTCTCATTTGGTAAGGGCAGCCACAGCCTGGTACAGCCACGGTATCAGCCACGGACCCCCCCCCCTTTTCAGAGGAAAAGAATTAAAAAGAAATGGACGAAAGTAGAAAAAAAGAAAAGAAAAAAATAAGACAAAAGATAGAATAAAATTGAAATACTTTGAAATAAGAATAAAGGAGACAAGTGAGAATACGACAGAAAGTGGAAATATTACAAAACACATCAGGGCAAAACGATGAATATGTAATAATTAATAGAAGAAGAAAGGTCAATAAATGAAGGGCAGCATAATTAATAGAAAACACGAAGAAAGAATGAAAAAGTGAGAATAGAGATAAGCAAAGTCATGCCTCAATATCACTAACGGGAAACACACAGGTTTTCCAGAGCACGGGGTTGTTGTTCATGCGTTATATGGTGACCAGGCTCGACGTGCTGCCCTCAAGTCTCTATCTTTTGGTGCTAGTTCTTAAGATAGTCTATTGTAGCAGTTTGCTTCTATCAGAAGTATTCTAACATCATTTTTCTGATCACGTCCTGCACATGACACTGACCAACGATGAAGTCTACGTAATATGGCTCTGACACTTCGCCGCTGGAAGAAATCACCAACACACATTTATAGAGGCACGAGTATGAGTAAAGGCTGTTCCCATAATTTAGAGCAATCTGGTGGGCTATTGAACAGTCAAGAAAAGTTGAAGAGATGGCAGCAACATCTACCATCCAGGTAGATGTCCTTCTTCCTCAAAGCCACCTAGGCAGGTCCATCTACCTCCTTCTCATCCTCACCCAACAGCCCCAGTGCCTGACGCCGAGTGGGCGAGCTGGGGTCAAAGAAAGGCTTCTCGCACAGAGAAGTGACCCGGGTGCCATGACGGGGGTGTCGGCCACCATAGTCCCAGCTGGCATTGTGGTTGGTAATTCTGCAAGACGAAGAGAAGAGGGATCAAGTTAGTCTTTTGCGTCGCCACAGGATTACGGCCTTTGTTTTCATCACTGACCTGTTGTCCCAGATGGCGCTGGTTCCCTGAGACCACTTGAAGCGGACCTGGATGTCGGGGTTCGACTCGTACACATCAAACAGGTAGTTCAGAATGACATCGCTCTCGGCCTTGTCGAGGCCTACGATCCGGTGGCACATGGCCCGGTTGACAAAGAGGGATTTCCAGCCCGTGGCGGGGTGGGTGCGGACGATGGGGTGGATCCTCTCAATGTACTTTGGTCCTTCTTCAGGATGCTCACGGTCCAGATAGGGGTGGGCTGTAATAAAGCATGAATGTTAGAGGAAGGGAAAGGGTCTCAAATAGTCAGAGTATGTACAGTAGAGGAGAACTTGGCCACTCACCTGAACGGAACACAGCCAGCTTGCCGTCAATGATCTTGCGGAAGTCTGGAGAGAGCTTCTCGTAGGCAGAATAGCCGCTCGCCCAGAGGGTGTCGCCGCCCGTCGGGGGGATCGTGTCGTTGTGAAGGTGGGTGTAGCCAGCCGGGTGCAGCTCGTGGACGAGGTCGCTGTGCCAGCGCGACGCACCACCAGGCTTGCGGAAACCTGCCTGGCGCTCGGTCGCCATCAGGTCGGGCCAGATGATGCTGACGCCGGGAAGGCCCGGTACCTGAGGCACTTGGGGCTATGTAAATTGATCACGAGAAACAGGTGTCAGTAATTACTGTCTGGGTACCCTGGGAACTGGGATGGGTTTTCAGGGACGCACATGAACCTCAACCTCGCCGAACCATTCTCCAAGCTGCTGAAAGTATTAGCTGGACAATTATCTCCAAAGGATGCATATTTTGCTGCAGGAATAACTTGCCGAGAGCTGTTGCTGAGGAGACAGGTCTTGGTTGCGGAAGAACACGACGCTGCGCTCAGCGACAAGGAGCGCCAGCTCGTCCTTCTGCTGGTCCGTTAGGTCCTTGAGCTGAAGGCCCTCGATCTCGGTCCCGATGTGAGTCGTGAGGTCCGTCACTTTGGTGGCCGCCGAGAGGAGAGCCTTCTTCTCCTTGTCAGCCCTCGAGCCAGGGTCGACGTAGGGCCGCTCGACGCTGCGGATCTTGTAGACATCGTCTAGGAAGAGAGGCCTCGAGGGCCTGTAGGGATAGCCGTTGCTCAGGTCGATGCCTGCCTTCTTGAGACGGGCGGCGGTTGGGCCTGGAAGACCCAGGGTGTCCTTCCTGGGCTCGGCGTAGTCAACGATCTCGGGGACAATGGGAGCTGGAGCCATGATGTGACTGTCTCGATGCACCAAGTAGGCAATATTTACTGAGTAGATATCTATAAGGTAGATAGATAGTGGTGTTGAGATAGACCGGGGATTTATATCAAATGATTTCTAGTCTTCAGTCTGCAGTTCTGTCTCTCTCTCGTTCACTAATCTACAAAACACCACTGCCGTCCCATGCACAGTTCCATATGACAATTATATATCCCGAGCATCTCGTCGAACTACTACCACCTCTTGCAACAATTGCCCCGAAACTGACACACGACTTGCACATGGCCCACCAATGCCACCGAGTAGAAGCACGTATTTCTAAGCACCATGTGCACCCAAAGCTCCAAGTTCTCCAAATCAACGCCTCGTAATTGTTAATCAAGTGCGGAGAAGGTGCATCACAAACAGTCCCATGAGGCCATTCACGGCCCGCCTGCATGCAATGGATAGTGTGCTGATAGTGCAAGCCCCTCCGCCTCGTACAAATCAGAAGAGCTGACGGCCCTCCATAACTATGACAGCAGAGTATGCATTGGCACGCCATCGCCACCACCACGGCGGGCTGCGATCGTCAGTGGAACATGATCGCTCCTCCATCCCGCCCAGTCCAGGGCCGAGGATTGAAGGGTACCTCTGTACGTACCGTAGATCTACTAGGTAGGTCTGGCTATCTGCGGGGTCCCTTCTTTCGATGCAGACTGTACAAGGTTCGTGGGAGCGAGAGTGGTGGGGGATCATATTGCGTGCTTGTGAGCGCGTCTGGTGTCATGGACGGCTTTCGCAGGCGCACCACGCGCGCCCCCAAAGGGCTCACAGACACCATGGTACTGGAATCCAGGCCGGGAAGCCTTTTCTATTCCTCTTGTCCATTTGCTTCATTTGCAAGAATAAAATCCTACAATATACCGTGCCATCGGCTGTGACCACAAGATACGGGTAGTTCCGCAGTGGCAAGAAATTTATTGAACCCCAAGTAATTACCCATTAGTCTGTCGGGTTTAGAGAAATGCTTCTTTTTTTTCTTCTCTCTTTTACCTTTTCAAAAAGAGCGCGGGAGATCCTCGGGAGCATTCATCCACGACTTACCCACAATAGCCCAAGCAGATGCAGGTGAATTGACGTGCGCCCGGAGTGCGCCCGGACGATGCTGAGGCTGGTTCAGCACGACATCGGATTGATGTATGCATGCTAATAATTTGTACTCATAACTGTGAGCAAGTGGTGTCTGTTGGTGGATCACGCACCGCCATGGCTGTCAGCACGCCATCCCGATACCCACGATGGCGAGAGCCTGCGACGTGGGGCGTCCAGGGCGTGTGGTGAATACTACGGTGTCTCTCATCTTGATAGTCTAGTCTGACCCATCTATAAGCTGGCATACCAGACTCGCCTCTTGGAGAAGAATATCATATAATGCAGCTGTATGGCGTGCTGCGTCTCGCCAGACCCTTTCGAGAAACAGATTGGCCAAACACGCTGACGAGGGGGAAGGTCACTGTCACCTCCAATTGAACCATGGCAATCTCAGTCAACAGCGGGCCGGTCGACGACGAGGCCGAGAAGGTCGCACGTGTATCCATCTCTCGGTCAGACGAGAAGCACAGTCACGGTGCGCTTGAGTCTGGTGATGATGCGGACTCGCACTCGCCGATTACGGTGCAGACCGTCCCCAAGAGAACATGGCGGTCCTACTTGTGGGATACATTCGACAAGTCTCCGGAGGAGCGGCGGTTCCTGTTCAAGTTGGATGCAGTCATCTTAACATTTGCTTCGCTTGGGTACTTCATCAAGTACCTTGACCAGGTGAGCGATCTCAGAAAAGAAGAAATAAAAAAACATACTAACATTTTCATCACAGGTCAATATCAGCAATGCCTACGTTAGTGGAATGAAAGAGGATTTGAACCTCTATGGAAACCAGCTCAATATCATGACGACAACATGGACGGTTGGATATGTGATAGGAGAAGTACCAATGTGAGACCTTCCCCTTCATGCCCCATTAACGAAAATTGATCAATTATGGCGACAAGATGATATTGTTATGCAAAATGCTGACGATTTACCCCAGCAATATGCTCCTCACCAAGATCCGCCCGTCTTATGTGATTCCAGCCTGCGAGACCATCTGGGCCGTCCTGACCATCCTCATGACCCAGTGCACCAACGCCAAGCAGATGTACGTCTTGCGCTTCTTCATCGGCCTGGCAGAATCTGGCTTCTACCCGGGCATGCAATACATCATCGGCTCCTGGTACCGAAAGGATGAGCTCGCCCGTCGATCGTGCATCTTCCACGCCTCGTCGGCCATCGGGTCCATGTTCTCAGGCTATCTCATGGCGGCCGTGTACCATCTGGACGGCGTGGACGGCTTCACGGGCTGGCAGTGGCTGTTCATCGTCAACACGGTCATCTCGCTGCCCATCGCCATCGCGGGGTTCTTCATGTTCCCTGACGTGCCTGAGATCTGCCGTGCCTTCTATCTCACCAAGGACGAGATCGTCCTGGCACAGAAGCGCATGGAGGTGGAAGGGCGCGCGACCAGGGGGAAATACACCAAGGCCAAGTTCAAGAAGATCTTCTCCACCTGGCACATCTACCTCCTGACGCTGCTGTACGTGCTGTTCAACAACGGCAACGGCTACGGAAGCCAGCCCGTGTTTGCCGACTGGCTCAAGCAGCAAGGCTACAGCACCGTGCAGGTCAACACGTACCCGACCATCACGCAGGCCGTCCAGGTCATCACGACCTTCATCTACGCCTGGAGCTCGGACACGGTCTTCAGAGGCGCGAGGTGGCCGCCGATCGTGTACTCGGGCGTCAACAACTTCGTCATCAACCTGTCCATGGCCATCTGGAATATTCCTGTGGGCTGGAAATGGGCCTGCTTCATCCTGCAGGGGTTCGGCGGCGGCATCAGTGGCCTGATCATGGCGTGGGCGCACGAGATCTGCAGCGAGGACAACGAGGAGCGGGCTTTGGTCGTGGGCACGATGAACGAGATGGCCTATGTCTTCCAGGCCTGGCTGCCGAATGTGATCTGGCTGGAGACGAGCGCGCCCGAGTTCCACAGGGGTTTCATGACTATGATCTTTGTTGCCGTGGCGCTGGTGGTTACGGCCTTTGTGGTGCGATATCTGCATCATAAGGAGAGGGCTGCAAAGCTGAGGGAAGCAGATGTGTACTAGACAGTTTACATAAAGATTAGACGTATTTAGGTATATCTATCCCTCTATTCAATGTAGATTGCTTGAGGATGGGATATCAGCACAATTTGCAAAGATTTACGCACAAGAGCGGGCGAACATCCATGTATTAGATTTCAACCAGCCCACCACCTTTGAGCCCGGGAGACTTTTCTGGTCTTTTCAATGTTTTGAAAGGTTGCGTGAACACAAGAAATCACACTCGGTTCGTATATAGGGTTTGCACCACTTCGGCAACCTCGGCCTACAAAAAGGTCCAACAACATTTTCGAACATCAAGCAGCCCACGGTAGTATTGCAGCTCCATGCTGACGAGATCCATCATCATACGACCTTCGAAGGATCCATGATTATACAAGCGAGTCAAACATGATAAGGATGCTGTGGTGGTTGTCGCTCTTCCCCTCCCATAGCGCAATTCGTGGGCGAGTATTGCGCCATCTCAGCCGCGACCCCAAAAAGCACCGAGGACGGGGCCGCGGTTTGTAATACACTTTCTGATGGAGTCTGGACCGAACGATGGGCCAGGGAGGAGTATTTACATTGGGCTGGGTTTCAATGGATCATATTGTTGCTCGAATTCATACTGTTAGATATAGGAAGTGCCTGCTGAGAGGACGATCACGACCTGGTCTAGCCCCCGTCGGTGATAATCATCGCACACATCTCTAGGTGTCTCTGTTCTCGACTAATAGCTCGTGAGACATGGCTGCATCTATCAAGTCTGTCGCCGTTATAGGAGCCGGGATCAGCGGCGTGTCAGCTGCTGCCCATCTCCTCCGACACGACATCCAGGTGACTGTGTTCGAGCGCTCAGACGTCGCCGGCGGCGTCTGGCATTTCGATCCTCGAAGGGACAAGGACCCTGAATACCCGCGTGTCGAACGGAAATCCGGAAGTGTTAGCCCCTCCAATCCAAGCAACGGGCTCGAGAACCATAACAGCCAAAACGGCGAGCACCAAAAGACGGCAGAAGACATCGCCATTGCCCACGCACCACCGGGACCGTGTTACGAGGGACTCATGAACAATGTCCCCACCACGATGATGCGCACCACCCTCCTCCAGTGGCCAGAGGGAACTCCAGAACATGTCACCCACCGTGAGATCGAGACCTACGTGCAGAAGCTCGCCGTTGACACGGGTGCGCATGGTGTGACGCTCTACAACACGCGCGTGGAAGAAGCAGTCAAGAGCGCCAAGACTGGAAAGTGGCACGTACGGAGCCGAACCCTCGTCAAGAAACAAGAGGGCGAGGTTGCTTTTGAGGACAAGGACTGGGTGTTTAACGCCGTGATCGTGGCTTCAGGACACTACCATGTCCCTCTGATCCCACACGTCCCAGGGCTGGCCGAGTGGAAACACAAATTCCCAGGGAGGGTGATGCACTCGAAAAGCTACCGCTACCCAGCCGAGTTCAAGGATCAAAACCTCCTCCTCATCGGTGCTGGCGTGTCATCGCTCGACATCGCAAAGGAGCTAGAAAATGTGGCCAACAAGACCTACCAGTCCGCCCGAGGCGGTAAGTTCGACCTCGACCCGGCCCTGCTGCCGTCCAACTCGGAAAGGGTAGCCGGCCTGCAGTCCTTCGAGCTCGACGAGGGAAAAAGCCTCGAGGCCGACCCTGGTGTGCCCATACCGGGTATAGTACGCCTGACAGACGGGCGGATCCTCAGCGACATCCACCAGGTCATCATCGCGTCTGGGTATCAGACCACATACCCATTCCTCAGGGGCCTCGAGTCGGATACCATCCCCGTCGAAGAGGCAGACGACACGATCCTGATCACGGCGGACAAGTGCATCACGCACAACCTGCACAAGGACATCTTTTATATCCCGGACCCGACGCTGTCCTTTGTGGGTGTGCCTTACTACACCTCGACGTTTTCCATGTTTGACTTCCAGGCCGAGGTGGTGGCGAGGGTGTACGCCGGGCTGGCAGAGCTGCCGAGCAGAGAGGACATGAAGAAGGAGTATGCCGCCAGGAAGGCCAAGGGCGACAAGGGCAAGGCTTTTCATAGCCTGCTCCAGAACCAGGTGCCGTATATGAACGAGGTTTTGGAATGGGTGAACCAGGGTGTGGAGGCGAGAGGGGTTGATAGGATGAGAGGGGTGGATGCGCAATGGTACGAGGCACTGGAGACGTTCAAGGCCAAGTCGAGGAGACTGTTGCCGCCGGGCTCAGAGCAGGTACAGCAGCCTATTGCTAGCAAGTACTATAAGACAGACTCAGACTCATAGAGAGAAGCGATATGACATATAGAATTCCATGGCTTTTTTATGACTACAATGATCTAACCACCATGACTTCACAGCAGGGAGGATTAACATCTCCTTGGTTGGTTCTGGCCAAGAATGAAAGAATGGTATTCATTCCGCCATCATCCGATGGGGCAATTGTACATTATGAAGCATTCTACCCATAGAAGCACATGGCTGGCAATCTAGTGCCGCCTCACAACCCTGGGCTTCTTCTTCTCCGTGTAATACTCATCCACCCACTCCACAATCTGCGCCACCTCATTGTCAATCACCTCCTGCACACCGGCATTAACCACGCCGTTCTCGAGGATCATGTCGCTGCAGTGAATGCCCGAGGGGATCACCTGGAGAGGCGCAGTGGGCGTTCCCTCGAACGGGCCGCCGGGCTTGTAGTCGCTGGACACGGTCGAGTCCTTCCACGGGTCATACTGGCCGTTGGTCCAGATGAGCCTGGTGGTGTTGCCGGCGATGTCCCAGCCGCCAGTGTACGCGTTGGTGTCGGCCACGGTCTTGTTCTCCGCGTCAAAGGTTCCCGGCGGAGGGAACAGGAGGGAGCACTGACGCTGCCAGTACTCTCCCGTGACGAGGCGGGAGACGATGGTGGAGACGCCCTCGGGAGCACCATCCTGCCAGTAGGCGAAGCTAGAGATGTCATTTGTCAGACGACATGAGGACAAAAAAGGGACTGTGTTCTCGTGTCGTCGAGTACTTACGGCTCGTTGCAGAGGAACCAGTTCCACTGCAGGTTGTAGATGTTGTCCACGCTCCTGTCAGTGTAGAACGGGCTGCTGGCGTTGTACGTGTCGAAGCAGCCCACGTCCCACTCGCCAGTCCAGTCATCATAGCCATACGAGGCACAGGCTGTTGTTTTTTCTTGTGAGCATGCTTCCAAGCTGCAGAGAGGAGAGAACGCATAGAAATCCGTGCTGGGTTGATCATCATGACTTACTCCAGTCTACAATGTAGTTCTTGATGAAGGCAGCATATCCATTGAGCGCCTTCTCGACACCAACACCCTCTGCCCCAGGAACAGTGGTCGAGTTGGGGAAGTAGTACCCAACGTTCTCGACAGAGTCGCAGAACAGGTCGAAGGCGCTGTAGCCGGAATAGAACTGGATGCTCTGCCACATCCAGGGACCGTACTCGAGAACCGCGGCAAAGTCATCGCTGTGCTCGAGATCCTCGAGGGCAAACAAGGCCTTGAGGTTCTGGATGGCAGTGGTGTCATTGCCCGTCAGAACGGAGTCGACATAGGCAATGACTCCCTGCACGTCCGTGCTGCAGTTGGTGGGCATGCCAGCCTGCACGGGCTTGAAGTATTCGTACTGTGGAGTTTCAATATAGCGTTAGCGATGGATGAATCAATGCATTCATGAGAAGAAAAAAAAAAAAAGGCAGTAGATTCTCGAAACTTACAAAGTCCCAGATGACCTCGACGACAGCGCTGGTCGCAGAGTAGGCCCAGTAAGTGCCCGGATCGACAGACTCGACCCAGCCGGTCAGAGCACCCGAGTAACTGCCACCAACCATGACCCAGGGAGCACTGGAGGCCAGGCTGGAGCCGGTAGAGTCAAAGGGGAGATCAACGTTGTTGGCAAAATACGTCGTGTCCTTGATGCTCTGCTCCAGCGTCAGGTAGGTGAAGTTCTCGGTCGTCAGCCAGGTGTACGGGCTCGACTCGCCCCAGTAGCGGTGCTCCATCAGGATGACGGCGCCGCCAATCTCCTGGGCGTACAGGCCTGTGATGGTCTCGTTGGTGAGATAACCCGTGTACTCGTCGGCCGCGATCTCTCCGGGCGTGAAGAAGACGACGGGCGCCCCGGGACCGGACCAGAACTCTGAGCTCCACCAGAAACGCTGGCTGAAGGTGCCCTTGCTGGGGTCATTGTGGTCGAGGAGCTGCTCAAAGGTGCTCTGGCCAGTGATGGTCGTGTTGTCACGCTTCCTGAGACCGCCGGTGGTGCTGAGCCGCTCGTCGACCAGCTTGGGCGGGAGAGGCTTGGGCGGGCCCGGGGCTCTGTTCAGAGCGGCCAGGGTGCTGCTCGAGAGGAGCAGCGGGGCCAGGAGGAGTGACTTCATCTTGACAAGAGGGCTACTCGTCTTGTTGTCGTCGCCAGCGCCAGTGGAGGAGGAGGGAGGGGGGGTCAAGCGAGCGACAAGGAACGACAGACAAGAGAAGAGGAAAAGAAAAAAGAAAAAGGGAAAAAGGAGGGAGAGAACAGAATCCTCGATGATATGGAAGGCCGTGGGTGGATTTATATGAACAACATCACCACCGCGTCCTGCATCTTTTCACTCACCACGTACAGTATCAATTAGTATAGTTGCAGGGGCCCCTTGGACCCGATGTACATAGTAGTGTTAAGAAGAACAGCTGGAGATATGGGCAGCAAGGATCCAGATGATTTTGGGCCATTGAGGCCTTGGTACCCCTGGTAGAAACTACTGACCACAGTATTTACTGATACCACCCTGAACGGGAATGTCTTCTTGGAACATACTTGCACGGCCTTCCCATTCAGGTGTGGATCACGAAAAGCAGTCTACGCGCCAAGCTCGCCCATAAGTAGCAGGCAAATACCCCCCCCCCCCCCCCCAAAATCCTTCCGGGTGGTGGTTCGATTGCCTTGTGCGGTGGAACAAAAGATGAACGAAGAAGGTCTTCTAGGCTCAAGCACGCTCCCCTTCTTGCATACCGCAGGCTGATGATCGTCTCTGCAGGTGACCGTCGTGCCTGAGCTGAGCCCTTGCAAGCCCCTCAGACTGCGCCATGGTTATTGCTAGGTGCAGTGTAGTAGGCTCACCTGCGTGGCCCACAATTTTTCTCGAACGAGAATATGCATGTGCCGGGCCGTTGAAACTAGCTTGAGGTGCACTGCATATTCTTTTTGGGCTATCGCTGCAGGAGGCGGAACAGCATGCCGAAAACACGCTCCTACGGGGTGTGGCGAATCCTCTCGAAACTGACTTCCTCAGTGCTTACACCCGACCAAGAAATTACGTGATAGGCGAAGGCGACATTGTAGATATCAATGTTTGTTTATCACCAAGCAGGAGAATAAGATTTCGATCAGTGCAGTCCTTGGCGGAGATGCTCCGGAAACCCTGGGCCTGAATCGCTGACGACCTTCCTAAACAAGGCCTGCTGGTCCCACTTCAGCATGCCCAGCAATACGACGGATGATCGACGGGCATCCCAGCGGTGCCGGAAAAAGGGAAACTGCTTATCGAGGCGTGCAGCTCATGCAGCACAGAGGCTTGGAAAGGTGTAGGTCGCACTGCCACCCTTGCTCTTGATAGGCCCGTCCTTCCCTAGCACCTTGCCATGGCAATCTCAAAAAGAAAGGGGGTCTCAATGGGAGAGTGAGAGTTGAGAGAGTGCCTAGTCATTGAGTCTCTCGGGTTCTGCCTGCAGGTGGTCACGTGGATCCTCTTTCGAAAGGGGAGACCGACTTGCCCGTGTGGGGATGATAGCTTGAAGGAGGAGGGGCCAATCCTTGGATCACGCCTGATAACCACCCTGGGGAGGGTTGATCAACAGATCTAGCATTGTGGTAGGGTCGATGGGCCCCTGCCCTCGGTCGCTGGGTTGCAGTGCAGTGCTTCCGAGGTGCGCTGGGGGCGCTGTTCTAGATAACACTAGTGGGGTGTAGCTGGAAGGTGACATTGCATGAAGTAGTAATTCTACCCGTCAAAGGTTGTAATTAGTACGTGGTAACGTTGAACTATTGAATCGCGAAACATCACTGCGCAGGCAAGGGTCATGTTAAGGGAACGGCATATAGTTCCACAGCGTATGGAATGGCATTGTGTGAGTACTCGGCAGCATGCAATATAATTAAGCAAGAACACCAAGAACCTTTCCTTTGCCCTTTGGGTAATTAATCCACTCATCGACGATGTCTTTCCATGGCGACCCCGCATGGTAGGTAGATCAGACAGAGACCTCGTGTAACGGCAGTGAGTGCAGACGAGCCAGACGAAGGGCTGCTGACTTCCCATATATCGATGATCTCCAGGCAGAAGCGCCAAGTCGAAGATCATTGGCACATCTTCCTCCAAGCAAGGTTGTTCTCCAGAGTGGACTCTTGAACCCATGGTCGATCGTGTCACTCGTGATATCAACCAATAACCCGAGTACCAAAGTGGAAAAGAAGGCACAAGTCAGTCTTGGGAAAGTAAGTGCCAGACTCGCGAATTACATCAAAACAAATGTTATTTTCTTAATTCTCCAGCAAGGGAATGACGAAGCGCTTCTCGTTTATGGGGACTAGAAAGGGCACGGGAGGTCAAGGCTCAGTGATAATATGAATGCTTAAACTCCAACATGTTGTAAGGAGTAACCAATCAGTCGGCTTTGAGCTTAGTGTATAATAATAGTAGAGACTTTAGGTGTTGAGCGAAAGTCTAAGTATATATGGTTTTTGAGTTCCAACATTTGATTTTTGACCACAACTGCAACCCATGAGAACAAGTCCGAGGGAAGGGCGTCGTCACTATATGATACTAGACAAGCTATCAAAGATTTCCCTGCCCTCTTTTCCAGGGCAAGGAATGTCTGACGCAGCGACGCTGAGTCACTATATATTGCTTCTCACATGTTCTTTGATTACCAACTCATGCGTGCCACTATACGAACCATTTATCAGAATGGCTCAAGTGGTCTTCCTCTCGTTGGCCTAATCTGCCCAGAGAACTCCCTCGCCTCAACCACACCGTTCCCTCCCTCTTTGAAAATGGATTCTCTATTCTCTGGAGCCATCATAATACCATCCACAGGTGCCAGCCTGACCCTTGAGTGCGCTTATTGCCACTGGGAAGTCTGCAGTGAGACCTGCCTCGCTGCACACCGCGATCGATATTACTGCCACAATTCGAGATGCAGATATCACCATCCTAGCCAGCCTCGATCTCCTGCTCAGCCTGCGCCTGCTGAAACCATCAGTGACGCAGTCGCCGCAGATTCGTCGACCCCTGACGACATCGAAGCGGCAGCGGCAGTGGCACCTCCTGCATCAATAACTGCGAGTGAGACAGCAACCAACACGTCTGAGGACGGCACCCTGGTCATCCGCGAGACAATCACCCGTGAATATTATTGGGAGGAAGATCCGGCGCCCATCACCAGGCCACACAGCACTTCTCGGCTTTCTTGTCAAGGTAGTCTCCGTGCGGCTGAGCGCGCAGAGGAGGATGGGGCTGGGTCTGCTGGGCCTCTGCCGTCTCTTCCAGCCGATGTCACGGACGCGGAGATCGTGGCCCAGGCGAGGCTGCTTGCTGAATACCAGCGACGTGCTCGCGGGTAGACCAGCAACTGGGAACACTTGATTTTTCCTGCATGACACTCGGTCTTTGGGGGAGGGGGGGAAGTTGGACCCTTCACAACCACATGGAAGGCATCTTGACCATGAGATGGCACGTAGGTCAAGTGTCGTTCATTGTTTATGGTATCATTTGCCAGGATTGGTATCAGTGACATCCCCAAGGCATGAACATGACCCGATCGGTGATATGATGAAGGATACCAGGCAGAGTGTCGTGCGCGATTGGTGTTCTCGAGAACCCCCACAAGCATCTTGGCTCGTCTCCAGTCCTTGCTATCCTACGTGTAAGATGTGCCTGGGCGATGTTCCCTCCGAGTGAGCAACACACAAACAGGATATCCACACGGCAGCTCTGAGCTATGGCCCTTGGCGTTCTCAGCTCGAGATGCAGAGCACATGAGCCCTGAAATGGTGTGGATTCGCATTGGTTCTGCCTTGCTCTCTGCCTTTCCAATACTGCCTAGCAGCCGAAGAGAATTTACCCTAATTACTTCTCTGTCAGGATACGATTTCAATCAAGTGGACCAAAGGTAAAAAAAAGTTGTAAAACTTACATCCCACGACCAGAAGTGGGATCTGATGCCTTTGGTTGCTTGCCTCCACTCTTCTTCTTCCTTTTCATGCACCGCCCAGCCTCTCTGTTTGCAGATCTTTCCACATCCACCCTCACCCCCAAGTCACATCTCAAAGTACAACTCATAATGCCCAGCACACCCCGGGTTGAAGCCGGCCGCACACCCAGGACACGTGTTCCCGCAGCCAAGGTACTCCGCCACCGTCAGCTCTCGCCTGCAGCGTCCACAGAGCACCGCGGGCGTGTCGCGCTCGTCTCGGGCCCACACCCGGGGCTCGTGGCCGGCCACCGCCTCGTGGCAGCTGATGCAGGCGTAGTACTCTGCGCAGCACTTGTGCTTGATGGCAATGATGTCGCGGTCCGAGTTCCAGTGGGCGCACTGGGTCAGGCTGGTGACGTTGAGGCCGTGGACTCTTGGAGGAGGTGGTGAGTGGGTCTGGGGGGCTGGGGTGGCTGGCATTATGGAGAGCGGAGTTATGTACTGTGTACTTGAGAGACTCGGTTGTTGTGGAGGGAGAGGAGGTGTGTGAAGGTGTTGGCTAGAGAATGAAAGATCTTTCTCTCAAACATTGCTGAACCCTAACCCTATCACCATTTCCTCGAGACAGGAATGAATATTGTCCAACACGGCAATCAAGAGAGGCCTCAAAAATTCACACCCAGTGAACCATGTTTACTCACAAGCAGAGAAACAAACCGCGTCTCACGCTGGCTCATCATGCTCATCATATTGTGGTCAGGCTTAAAGTTCAGAGCTCAGCCAGCCGGCGTGAAACCTACTGATCCGCTGTCTGATATGGGAACGCACCTCACGAGATACCCAGAATATCCTTCATGGCCGCCACGGCAGCAAAAAGCTCATTATCATGATACTTCCTCGCCACAATCTGCAGACTGACCGGCGCCCCCTCAAAGTCCCCCTCTTCCCACAATCTCCGCACATGAGCGTCCTCCTCGCTGAGCACCGGGCCCGAGGAGGCGCCGTACTGTTCCTCGTCGCCCTTGGCCAGCGCCTTGACGGGCGTCGGGAACACGAACCCAGGACAGTCGACGTAGTTCCAGAAGGCAGTGTAGTTCCAGTACAGCGCCGTGTCGTGTGCGCTGGCCGGGCCGACGAACACGGGACACAGCACCACGTCGACGTCCTGTTCGGTCCAGTGCTCGGCGAACTCGGCACGCAAGTTGTCGCGGTCGAGACGCAGGTTGAACATGTCTTGCCAGGAGTAGCCTGGGCCCTCGGCGTCTTGAATGATCCACTGGGCTGGAATTGTTTTTGGTCAGTTGTGAGCATATACACCCCTCATTGAGAATATTCGCCATGAATGAACGAACTTACTCAATTTTTCCATGGGCTCCCCTGACATGGCCAGTGCATCCTTGATGCCCTGTCCACCGTCAGGCCAGTATGCACGACGAATGTTCCTGATAGCATCTGCAACGCGGTAAGGCGCAAACGCCTTCACCTCAAACCCGTCGATGCCGGTGAGCTTGGACTTTGCCCACTCGAGAGCTCTCACCACAGGAGGCTGAGGCTGAATCACGCCGTCGCTCATCATAACCCCAACTTTTAGAGGTCGTTGCTTCGACGGCGCCTCTGCGACCAACCCTCTCCAGGACACAGGCACGAGGCTCGGGTCCCTGAGAAAGGGCTTCTCGCCGAGCACAGCGCCCATCCACAGGTCCAGATCCCTCGCCGACACCGCCATGGGCCCACACGTCGCCAGGATCGTCAGCTCGGCCGGCAGCCCGCCGACATGGTTCGTCCCGCGCATCGGCAGCAGCCGAGACGTGGGCTTGAACCCGTACACCCCACAGAACCCGGCAGGGCCGCGGATGCTGCCCCCGATGTCCGTGCCGACGCCCAGCACCGAGCCCCGCAGCGCGAGCAGCGCCGCCTCGCCGCCCGACGACCCGCCAGCCGACAGGTTCACGTTGTGTGGGTTTAGCGTGCGGCCATACGGGTTGACGGTCTCGAGGTGCATGATGGCCTGCGGCTGGTGCGTCTTGCAGTAGAAGACGGCGCCCAGCCGCCGCAGGATAGCCACCACGTGGCTGTCCTCCGTGTCGACGCGGCGCGAGGCGAGGTACCCGTCGGCGGACCAGTGGCCCTTCATCTGCAGGTGCTCCTTGATGCTGACCGGCACGCCGTGCAGGGGCCCCACGACCTCTCCCGTGCGCTCGAGGTGCTCGTCCAGGGCGCGCGCCTGGGCCAGGGCCTCGTCCAGGAACCACTCCGACAGGCAGCATGTCAGCTGGTGCGCGATGATGGCGCGCTTGGCGAAGGCGGTGGTCACGGCGACCGAGGTCAGCTGGCGCGTGCGGATCGCCTCGGCCAGGGAGGTGGCGTCGTGGTCTTCGGTGATGGCGAGCTCATCGGGGGTGAGGAGGCCGCATGAGCGCGGGATCGAGGTCACGTCCTTGGGAGGGCTTCTGATGAGGGGAGGGGGGGAGGAGGAGGTCCTTGGGCACCTTTTCGGTGAATTGCTCGCGGATGATGCTGCCGACGAGGGTTTCGTACTCCGGGGTGCCCTTGGCCACCGGCACGGTCTGGACGACGGCGAAGGCCTGGAGAGACATTATTTTGTAGAGAAAGCCGGCAAAAAGGAAGACGGGCCTTACTGTAAGTCGATAAGTGGTATTGTCGAGGGAGACGTGAGGCCTGCGAGGAGAATGAGCTATAAAGAATCATAGATAATCGTACACTTGACCAGCTTGCACCGCTGCGGGGCAGCGGAACGCGACTGAAGTGGCATATATCGGTGACACCAAGCAAGTGATAATTACTAATGAGGGGACGGGGCGCACGATAATTGACAAGATAAAGTGTAATCGTAGATCACTCGTCACTTGCCCAGATAGGCACATGCTGATTAGAGGTCCGCCCGGTTTGATCAACAAGGCGCGCTAATGATTGGCTTGAAAGTAATTACAGGCTGTTACTGTATATATTACACTGGATGGTATGTGTGCATCGCTGTAGAAGCAGCTCAAAAGGTCGGTAGAGAGACCTGAATTCACATACTCCCTCTGCTGTTCATATGCTCATTGCCCCGGTGTCAGTCATGCTGTCAACGAGGCGGATACAGTATCAAGACGGTCCCGAGTGGGGTCCTCTGATTTGCCCGATTTGGGTCCACCACTCCAGTGCTGTGTGTATACAGGGCAACATCTTCTGATTTGTTTTATTCTTGCTTCTCTTTCTCATTTGTAAAGATAAAATCAAATGTACAACAATATTGGCTAACCGACTTTAACCCTGCTCGTCTAAGACTCGCCTCTCCTACAAGACGTGGTTCTGGATTCAATTTTGACTGTCAATAACAAAGGGTCGGCTTACTAATTATATCGACGATGGGTGGATTTGTAATTCGATATTAAAGGAAAGAAGATGACAAAAGCAATATTCCTCAGCAATTTACGCAATAATTATCTAAAAAGTATTTGGAAAATAATATCATAGGCAGTGATATTGAACATGCTGACGGCCCCGGGGGCATTCCCGGGCACTGCCCAGGGCTGCCAGGGTATCCGCAGAGCAAGATTGCTATGTGTTTCATACCTGAGTTTGTACTGAGAACGAATTGAAACCCGGTAGCCTGATGCTTGATTTGGATAACAGGAATTGCTAATTAACAATTTTGTAAAGTATAAAAAGTACCTCCTGTCTTAGGCAGTGACCGTTGACTTTGACTCTCTATATACTCGAACACAGTTTTCGAGATCTAAACTGATTGTCAATACATTGTCCTCAAGGTAATTAGTGATAGTACTATATCAATAGTACATAAGTAGCAATAGCTGTCAGTTCCGAACGAATAGAATGGAGGGTGAGGGGGAAGGGTTGATTCGAGAATGGGAGTACAGAGGCGCTGACATTCTGGAAGACGAGGCACCTGATTACGGAGACGTGAAGGTATGAACAGCGGCCAGAGCAGATGGAGAGCGGCGACTTGAGAGCGCTGTGCATATGGCAAGCGATGACGCGCCATGTTTATCCTACGAGCGAGTGAATCGAGGCCAACCAGATTCATCCGATCTCAACACCCGCGGATCTATCCGACTTGCATCGCCTTGCAAGCCAGCCTGAGTTTTTTGGCAGTGCATGGAGAGCCAGTGACTCGGCGGCCCCTGCTTGACTATCAGGCAGCAGGCCCCAAAGCTTTTTGTCAATAGCCTCAGGTATTTCTGGCTTTAGGCGTTTCGTCTTTCCTGAACCTGCTCGCCTTCTTCCCCCTTCTTGCCTCATCGCATTTATCAACAAAAATCTTTTCCATCCACATCAGCGCAAGACCGTCGCACCCCGCGACTCTCTACAGCGATCAAGATGGACACCGACGACGAGACAGCCCTCCTTATCCTACGCCTCCAAGCACAAGACCTCGAGGAGTTCTCTCGTGCGACTGCCAACGCGAAAGGCAAACAGCGCTATGACAACATCGACGACTTCAACCTCGCGCTGGAGCTTCATGGAGCCGAGTTGCAGTCCAAGAACACCCTCATTTCCGACCGTCAGATGGCCTCAAGCCTGGCTAGAGCGGTTCACCAGGACGGAGGGCTCATCGGCGACCTGGTAGCTGAGGAAGCGCAAGCCGCTCGAGACCGACAATCAAGCCTCCGAGCAGCGACTAAGAACTCGCGTCGTAGAGCGCGCACCACCCCCGCCGAAGTGGCAGTCACGGACACAGATTCCAATATTGTCGATGATGAGTTTCTCAAGAAACTGGACGAGATGTACATTTCCGGGCCTCAAGACGATTTTTATGACGACGAACAGCGGTCAGAATCCTCTTCCTGGGCCGCCGGTCGGAAGGTTGCCACAACGAAGCCCGAGCTGCTGGCTTGTGTCAACTGCACAGATCGGTTCCCCATCTACGAGATCACCAGTGCACCCTGTTCCCACCGGTACTGCCGAGGCTGTCTCGTGGAACACTTCACGCGAAGCCTGACGGACGAGTCCCTCTTCCCCCCGCGATGCTGTGGCCGGCCGATACCACCTCAGAGCAACCGCATGTTCCTCTCGTCGGAGCTGATTGGACTTTACGAGGCCAAGAAGTTGGAGAGAGAGACTGCCAACCCAACATATTGCCATCAACCTTCCTGTGGTATTTTCATCCCTCCACAGTTCGTGACTAGAGATGTCGGAAGATGCGTGAAGTGCAAGTCGGCGACCTGTGCGGTGTGCAAAAAGGCCTCGCACGCGGGTGATTGCCCCGAGGACCCCGCCACGAAAGAGATCCTGGAGATGGCGAAGCAGAACGGATGGCAGTCTTGCATTTCTTGCCAACGGCTGGTCGAACTCAGCCATGGATGCAACCACATCAGTAAGCCACACCACACCTGCAAACCTCGAGCGCGCATAGTTTGTGATAGAGTGAAACCGACCTGACCCAGAACTGTCTGACAGCTTGTCGCTGCGGAGCCGAGTTCTGCTACGTCTGTGCTGCACGCTGGAAAACATGCACCTGCGCCCAGTGGGACGAGGCACGACTGCTGGACAGAGCTCACGTTGTGGTCGATCGGGACGCTGAGAACCGGGCCCTGCCTGCGGAAGCCAGGGTGGACGTGGTTGCTCGGGTTCGACAGCAGCTCATCGACGACCACGAGTGCACACACAACTCATGGCGGAGCATCGACGGACCACGGGCCTGTGAGGAATGCCGTGACGTAATGCCCATCTGGCTATATGTCTGTTGTCGATGCAACATCATGGTCTGCAGACGATGCAGACACAATCGCCTATAGAGTCGTTGTCGCAAGGCCGTAGCTCCTTTCTTGACGGCCAAGGGGAAGAGACCTTGCTCGCTCGCCTGCTTTGGTACTGGCCAACCAGCATCGTATTAGGTCTGAGGTCGACCCCACTTATCGCACTGTTGCGCCAAGAGAATGCTCCTGCCACACCAAGTACTTGATAGCAGTGGTAGGAGCCATCCGTGCTTTCCTCAGGTAGTTCACCAATCAGAATCACGATCAACCTCACATTGACCCACTTATCACTCGTCCCGCAGCACAGTACAGTGCTATGATAGAACATAGTACAGACTATAAGTACATAGGAAGGGCAATCACTAACACCAGCGTGTGTGTCGCCGCGACAGTTGGTAGGCGCAGACCAATGCGCCCTCGCCCATCTCACCTGCCCGCCAGCCTATAGTACTACCTACCACACCGGTGTGGTAATGCTGGTCCGTACACTGATCAACCACCCACTACGGCCCTGCTGTGATGGACTCCACAACGCCCTCAGCCATTCTGTCTATTTCTGCGTACTGACCTGACACTACCTACCGATATTTATAGGAACATGGCGATCCTCCCAACATAAATCATATTTGCGTAACAGAGTCCAGAGTACGGTCGACCATTCCAGCAGACCGCGCAGATCGCAACAGACGGGACTCAACTCACCAGCCTTGTCCCTAGAAGAGCTCGTCCTCCTTCACCAAGATATCCCGCGTGACCTCATCCAGACCTCTGAGCCCAGAAAGGTGCATGTTCATCAGCAGATCACCACACATGGACCGCAACACATGCCTGACCCCCTCCTCTCCTCCAATCGCCAATCCGTACGCATACGGCCTTCCGATGAAGACACATTTGGCACCGAGAGCATACGCCTTGACAATGTCCGCGCCACACCGTATACCGCTGTCGAAAAATACCTCGATCCGCTCCCCCACGGCCTCCACGATCCTCGGCAGCATCCCGAGGCTGCTCACCCCTCCGTCCTGCTGCCTCCCGCCGTGGTTCGACACCACAATGCCCTGCACCCCAACCTCCACCGCCCTCCTCGCGTCCTCCACAGTCTGGATCCCCTTGAGCACGATCGGCCCGTCCCAGTGCTCCTGTAGGAACGCCACGTCCTCCCACGAATGCGAGTGGCCCGGAAATGCGATCTTGGCCCACTCCGACGCCGCCTCGCCGAGATGATGCCCCGTCAGCTCGCTGTCGTGCCCGCGGCCACCCCCGTCGATGCCGTGTCCGTGCTCCTTCTCAAAGTGTGCCCGAAACACCGGGTCCGTGAGCCCAATCTCCACGCCGATGCGGTCCGCATGAATAAAAGGATTGTACCCGTGGTTCATGTCCGCAGGCCGCCAGCCCAGCACGTATGTGTCCAAGGTCACAAAGAGTGCACTGTAGCCCGCCCGCTTCGCACGACTCAGCAGCGACGCCGTGATGTCGTCATGCTGTCGTGACGGCCAGTACAGCTGGAACCACCGCACCGGCTGTTTTTCTCCCAGGCCCTCGACGCTGTCCATCGCCTCGGCAACATCCTCAATGCTCGTGCTAGACGCGGTGCTCAGCGTGTACGGTACACCTAATGCAGCCGCAGCTCGGGCGGTGGCCAGCTCGCCTTCCGGGTGGAAGATGCGCTGCACTCCGATCGGGGCGATGGCCACGGGGAAGGGCAGTTGGGTGGTTCCGCCCAGCACTGTGCTATGCGTATCAGCAAAGACTTCCTTGCCAGCTTGGTCTCTGCGCGACTCCCGCAGGCGACGTGGTAAGATGGACCAGCGATCGAAAGCTGCGCGGTTCTTGCGGTAGGTCGAGCCTTCGCCTGCGTTCCCATGAATGTAACCCCAGGAGTTGGCTGAGAGGACGTCCTGGGCCTGGTTCTCCCAGTCGGAGTAGTGGAAGCTGAAGGGGGGCTTGGCTGAGTGTAGGCCTGCCTGGAAGACGGCGTGTTCGTACGAGACCGGGTCAAGGCTGTCGGAGGCCATGCTGGAGTTGATGATGATGATGATGGGTTGGACTGGGGTGTGAGCCCTGATTGTGACTTGACCAGCGGTTACACAATGTCGGAGTCAGATTTTGAATATCATTACATTTCTTTCGCCTTTTATTTTCTCTTCTTTGGCAACCTTGGAGGTGTTAGATCTTCCTTGGAAGAGCTCAGTCCCAACTGCGCAACTACCTCCTGCATAAGCGCGAAGTGAGGCGTTAGTGACGTCGACGGTGGATGTGGACTCGGCCAGCACGGCACAAACCAAACCTGTTTACAGTACAGTAACAATTTGTCCCAATCACCCACGTCAACACCAAATGGCATCACTTGTAAGGAAAAGGCTGTTAAATTACCCGCACGGAACCAATTGGGTGCACCACCTCTATCGTTACGCCAGCACTTAAGCTCCCCCCGCCTCCGACCGCTGCTTCTTTCGTTCTGTTTCTTTTTTGTGGCACACCAAGGAGGGTTCTTTTTTTTTTTTTTTTTTTTCTTCAAAAGGGGCAAAGAAAAAAAAAAAAAAAAAAGGAAGAAGAGAGAGAAAAATGAAAGGGAGACCAATAGATGAGAGGGGCCAAGGTGCATCGTTCCTAGCATTGATTATATCATCACGGATCGAGGCTAGTTCGATGCAGACTACGAACCACGTATTAAATTTCCCTGCCAACGCTCGGTCCTAGGCATTGGTACCCATCCACTTGATAATGCTACACACTTCCTTCTCCGAGATGTCATTTCCTCGACCATCGACCACACCACCTCTCACGAGAAGATATTTCTGCTTCTTCAGATTTGGTTCACGTCCAAGATCGCCCAGTTCATAAGCGAGTTATTGGAACATCCCATAATTCCGTAGAGCTCACCCTGACCTGCATAGTGGTCCACATACGTGCTGAGGAGGCGCGCAATATCTTCGTTGCCGATCCTGTGTTTAGTTACAAGGAGAAAAGCACGAGTTAGCCAGCTCCTCCTTCATACCCGACTGGAGCACATACCGAGTCACGACGGGCAGCATTGGGTTGCACTCACCTCGTGCTAACATTGTGACTGAATGGCATGGCCAAGAGTCCGCAGCGTCCGTAGTTGAAGAGCATCACGTACTCGTCTGCGGCGGTGGCGTTGGGATTGATCTCAAAGTAGCCATATGCGCCCGTCTGGTTCATGGTGGCGGCGCCGTGCAAGCAGTCGCTGAAGCTTGGTGCGGTGGTCGGGTTCATGCTAAAGCCATGGTGGAAGTTAGAAGTGTGTTCCTCTAGGGCTGAGAGAAAGTGTTTCAGTGCTTCAGGATGTATTGTAGGGATCGCGAGGCAAGAGCTTGTGCGATTCCAAGAAAGGGCTTTGTGTTGCAGAGGGCCACCATATCTGGTCCCGCACGTACACAGTGAGAGGCTTCGTCTCGGCACAGTAAGCCACAGGAGTTGGTTGAGGGTGGAAGTCGTTCCAAACCTCTAGATTTCCCCTGGGCACGGGGTCAAGGAGTGGAACGCAGCATCCCATGTTGGTCCAGTCACCGTCTTCTATGAGCATCCTTGCTAGGTCGTCTATCTCGATTTGTGTACATACTCTCAGGGGCTCTTCAATTACAGTCGCTTCTTGAAGTGAATGGTGTTCGTTCGCATTGTCCTTGGTGTCGAAAGGGATGGGTTGGGCCGCAAGATGGACGGCCAGAACTGAGAAGATGAAGATATAGTTAGCTAACTACATATTGAGCTATTTGGCAGTATGCGTAGATGGTCAGAAAGGAGCGAACTCTGGAATGTAATGACATTGGCATATTCAACAGGTGAATTGATGGGTTGGAAGTTGGTTTCAATATGCTCAAGCTCAGCGGAGACTAGAGGTTTCTCGAAATAGAGGTGGACCTTGGAAGTCCACATAGAAGTTGGACCACGCAAGCTCTGAATCATGTCCACTCTCTGGAAATTGTTTGATCCTCACGGTAAAAATTGGTTCTTTTTTCTTTATAAGTTCCACCTTCTGAAAAGGACCCGTGGTATCACAGTGAGTAACCTCAAATCACTGTGACCTATATTGCAAACCTCCAGGGCTGCGTCGTATCTACATTTCTGTGAACCTGAGACCAAGTATATACTGGGAGTCAATCACAGTTTCCATCACCATTTGTCAACGTCCCACACCCGACCTGTCTCTCAGCCTCTTCCCATTCTTGTAGAATAAATAGGGAAAAGGTGTGAACAGAATGGCAATGAAAGCCAGAGTAGTGTTGCCCCAACCATAACCCAACCTTGTATACATGCTATCTGCGCACAGAGGCAGCAACCCACCAGCGAGGCACCTCAAGACCGACGCGGCGCCCACTGGGCCCGCAGCCTCTGCATGAAAGACATCGATGAGATAGGTGGTGACGGGCATGATGAAGAAGACCATTCCCTGGGAGAAGATGAGACAGCCGACGATGGGGACGATCCAGTGCAACTGCTTCTCGAGAGCCCAGCCGTAGATGATGAGACCAAAGGCTGCCAGGGGTGACCCCAGTGTGATGGGAGCGAGCCTCATCTCGGGTGTTGGGGCCGTAATCGTCTTTGTCAACTTTCTGTAGCCTCTGTCGGCTGTGATGGAGTAGATGCACAGTCCTAGGAGAAGGCCGACGCCCAGCCCTAGGTATGGCAGCCCAGAGTCGCCTGTCGACCAGCCGTAGACCAGTTGATAAACCGTCGCCATCGTTGACAGCACCAGGAACATAATCCCAAAAATGATCGAGAGCCCCAGAGCGGGCAGGAAAACCAGGGGAGAGGTCAGCAGCAACTTGAGAGGCCGAACGACGGAACCAGCCAGCGTCGCCAGCCTCATAACGCTTTTCCGCCCTTGCGGTGTTGCAGCGACGTGCCCGTCGGCTTTTGCGGCTTGGTTCTGTGTGTGCTTCTCACATCGATCCCTGACCAGGGGCCCATATGTCTCTCTCAGGACCAGCACTGTCACCAGGGACATGACGGCACCTACGATCGCAATAACCCAGCAGTTCCACCTCCACCCGGCGCCCTGGGTGATGTACGCGCCCGCCACAGGCCCAATCATCGGCCCGAGCAGCAGGCCCAGCCCATAAATACTCGTCGCCCGGCCTCTGTCCTTGGGAAGGAACATGTCGCCGATGACACCACCTCCGACGGCCGGTGGAGCAGCTGCCGCGACCCCCTGCAGGAAACGAAAGCCAATGACCTGCCCGAGCGACCGTGAAGCTGCCACAGCACAGGCACATGCCACGAACAGGGCATTCGTGGCGTGAATGACAACGACGCGTCCGTAGACCTCTGAGATCCCAGACATGAGGAGGAGCCCTGCCGCCATGCCGACCAGAAACACCGAGACGATGAACACGGCAAGGAGGAGGCTGTCTGTCTTGAACTCTGAGGTGATCTGGCTCACAGACGGTGCGACCATGGATGACGCCATCTGGCCCGCGGCGGAGAGGAGGGCGATGTTGAGGACGATGGAGATCTTCTTGCGGGTAGACCAGCGCAGTGGGTCGCTGCATGATGGCGGTGCAGCCAAGTGGGTGCCCGCCTCGACGTCCGTTGTTGTCGAGCGGTCCGAGATACTCACATCGTGGTCATTTTTAGCTTGATGGTTGTCTCTTGATGCTCGTTCAATTTCTGGAGTGGTGCCTTGGTGCATTCTGAACTTATTTGCGCAGATAAGAATAATAGATGGTAGAAAACAACAAGTCATGAAACTGTAGAAGCTAATTATATTACAGAGTTGTTCTCAGTCCATGTTGGGAAAGCGGGATGAGTAGAAAAGAATAATAATATAGTAGACAGACAGAACAAGGCCGCGGTCATCGCCGACCTCAGGACAAGCCATCTGTCTTGTGTACTGCATGCCGAAACAACTTATCCTGGCCTTTGTGGCTGGAGGACGAATTCAAGAGCTCGTCTCGACAGGTTTTGCGGCACGCACGTGGGGGCCTCTCTGACCGCGTTCGGGTAGGAGTGCCGCCCTACTGGGCATCACAGGACAGCCTTTGTACAACAGCAGCACGTAGATCTGTGAGGGGGGCGTGTGCCGCGTCCTAGACCGAGCAACATATTGCTTACCCTCTCTGCTGCTGCTCGACGGCATTCTCCAGACGCCACAGTTCCCGTCGGGGGGCTTTAATGGTTATACTATAGCTATGGCCTCAGCAGTTCCCACGTTGCTATTGGATGCAATAATTAACCCGGAGTCTCGTATTCGGCGTTTCTTCTCGTGCAGAGGCACGGGGCGCCTGGTTGAAGATCTCAATGGAACGCTGGGCCACATTGAGTGGAGATGTGTGGCGTTCATCAGCTGACGGTAAATGCTACCATTGCGCTTTCTCTTCTCTTGTTCTGCATAAATTTCTTTCACCGGTGCTCTGGCTAGCTGGATCTAGACGGCAAATCAGGCGCAGATCTCTGGCAAAGGCTGATTCGACCTGAGACTTGTGCGGCGTCGGTTCGGAATCCGCCATGAGCACAGAAGTGATGAGGTTGTGTGCTTGTGCTAGGCTGACTGGGTCACACGCTGTCGGGACAAGCAATTAATCTGTGGACATTGTGCCTTTCGGTGGAGATCTCTCTGAGCAGAATCTCCTTTTGCTCACCCGCTTCTGTGGCGCTCACTTGTTACGTGCCTTAATTATGTAGCATCTGGTAAGAAGCTGAACCCGTTCCACCCACTAATTCACAGCGTGATTATGCAACGTCCCATCTCTACGTGGCACAAGTGATACTGGAAAGAAGCGTGGCTATGTTTCTGGAACGATATGACTTGATCACCTTTCTTCCGAGAATACTGTTCTAGAAAGCCAGAGAATAAGTCTCCATATTCCCGAGTAAGACAGGTTACGGGTTCACAAACCTAAGGGACAGATGAGGAAGTACTTCTGCGCATGTGAGGCTTAAATTACATCAGGGGCCAATTCATCAACCTGAGTCCTGGTGCGTTTTCGTATCGATTGGGAGCTCGAAGCGTGCGACATGCTATAGATGCACCCGACATACAAAACTCGACAGCTTGAACCACATTGACGATCATTGGAAATCATCCAGACCTAATAGCAAGTATTCCCCTGGTGGTGTAGATATGTTGCTTGTCCTTACAAACCATGAACCGGCCCTCACATTATTCCATATAGAATCTCATAAGGCGCAAGTCCAGGAATCACATTATAATGAATAGAAACCTTGAGGTCCTCCATCCTGTAACACTCGCAGGTCACGTCACCTCAGATACACCGTGGCATGATGCGATTGTCCTTCATCAGTCAACCCTCCCCATCGTGACGAGTAAGTGCTCAGTACAATCCCAGCACAGGGTCATCAACGTACTCAGGACTTCTAAAGGGACTCCGTTGTGGTTGCCTGAAATTAGGGCAACTTGTGGGCGAAACCTTCGTTAGAGCCCGCTTCGCGCCTCCATGGCAGTAAGAAAAGCGAACTTAGTCCGCTTTTCATATGGTCTCGCGCCACCACAGCTGTCGGAGAACCAACTCCAATACCAAATCAAAGCGTGTGTCAAATAAGCCAAATTGAGATTTCTTTATCATGAGTCATTATCATTCCTAAAGGCTGCCTTCACAGTCTGCTAATTTGGCAATGTCATGTTATGACCACTCAAAACAAACGCATTGTCAGTCTATCTCTGCGTTATACTCGAATTTTTGAGCCCCCCACTTTTGCTTGCAAGGCTGTGGTTTGCTGTTTATTATCATAACACAGCAGGTAGTCATAAAGTTGAACCCGAAACTTGCGTATGTGCTTCCCAAGAGACCTCGAACATGTTCGGTCCATCACTGCATACTTGTTCTTCGGACCCTGTTCCGGGACCTCACAGAGACAAGCTATCACTATCACGCTGCCGATCACCACTGCCGGGCAAATGTAGATTTCTGAGATTCTGCGTCGTAGCTGTGATCGACGCAGCGTCCGGGTGCATTGCCGCAATATTAAGGTCGACGATAAAGGAGTTGCCCTCTCCGAACCGTTCAAACAGCGGGTTGCCGGCACCGCTTGCTGTAGAGGAGACGTGGCTGGACTGGCGAAGGTGAGCTTGAATGTGAGACGAGCGCGGCGTGTCGGCCTTCGCTGCTTCCATGAGGGCCTGCGCCTCTGCCGCGGTGACCACGCCCCTCATGATGCCCATGCTGAGCAGGCCCTCGAGGATCTCTTCGACGAAAAGGAAGTTTTGGGCCAGGTTCCTGTAGCCGTCGATGCAGACCAGGAACCAGGCCCGACGAGCCTGGTCTCTGGTCTTCTTGTTTGTTATTTCACCTTGCTCCTCCGGGTCTGTGGCTTTGGACTGGCGTAGGCGTAGAGGCACGCAGGCATTCGCGACGTAAAGCAGCGCGTTGCTCCACGCGAGGCCCGTGGTGGAGCAGTCCACGTATTGGGTTCGGAATATGAGGATGAGGTGCTTGAGCTGGTTGATGGATGCCTCATATACGTCTTCTGGCGTCCGAATTTCCGCAGTGCATCGACCTATTCTCAACGGCCGGTCTAGATTCTGGTAGAGCAATGGCCGGAAGAGATCAGAGATGGCCGTATGCAGGCACACACTACAGGATATATGGCGTCAGCTTTCTTTTTTTTCTTTCTTTCTTTTATTTTCCCTCTCCTTTCATTTCTTTTTCTTCTTTCCTTGCAGTCCATGATTCGTGAAACGGTGCAGAAAAGCAGGTGCGGCTTACTGGAGCACTGCAGCGTGGTGAGGCATGTCTTGGACCCGGGACATCGTCAGCGGCAGAGAGTCTGACCACGCCAACAGCCTGTTATAGATTCCCTCGACAAAATCCGCAGAGGTTCGGATGGTGGGCGCTATGCGATCGCCGCTGTCGTAGTACTGACCCAGAATCTCGCGGATCACAGGCACAAGCCTGCACAATTGAGTAAAGGTCTGGCCCATGTATCCGGGCAGGTGGAAAGGGACAGGCTCGGCATTCTGGAGCTCGATGGCAGTGCCTGGGATGGGGAGCCATGGCTGTATGTCGACGTAAGATCTGTGGTAGTTCATCCCACGGAGCCTGCAAGGCAGAAGCCGCGATATTGTTAGCCGAAGAGCCTTCCTTCGTGTCCTTGGACACTATCAACTGGTACCAATATTCTGAAAAGAAAGCCCTCATAGGATTCGAGAGGTAGTATGCTGAAGGAAATGACTTGATTGATGGCTTGAACTTACGTTGCCATGCAAAAAGTGCCCCAGGCTGTGTGCGAGGCGGCCCGCACACAGAGAACATGGTCGTCCAGCCAGTTTCGGGCAGACTGACCCTCGTGCACTGCCATCAATCCATTCTCGCCAGCAAGCTGTATTCCGTACTGCAGATATTGATGTGCGACGGCCTGGCGCCCGTGACACGTCGCAGACATGCTCATGAGCTGCAGCGCGGCCACTGTCAAGATGGCGGTTTCAAACTGTGGCTCGACCGTCTTCTCCTCGCTATATAACCGCTCTGCCTCTGAGAAGAACTCATGGCTCAAGCTGGCCGCCTTGGGCTCGAATTTGGTATAACCTTGCTGGGGGTAGAATCAGTCTGGAGATTCAGGTGGCAAAATGAAACCACGTAGCCGGTGGGGGGTCTTCAAAGAATGAAGGGCAAGGACGGGCACGTACGCATGCCAAGGAGAGCAAAGCACCAAGGAGCAGAGGTGAGCAAAATTCGGTCTTGTGGGACACGAGATCCCCGAGGAAGAGGTCAGCATCAAAGAGACCCAGCGTCGGATGGTCTGTGACGAGATAATGTGATATGGCCCGGGCTGCGAATCCAGTCGACACTTTAGTCTGAAGCCAATGGTGAACCTCGAACTGACTCAACCTTGGATCGCAGAGCGCATCGAGATCGTCAGTGGCGACCTTTGGTCGTCGGGGTTTCTGACGTTGGGATGACGAGATGGGAGAGTGTCCGTTGGTAAGGCTGGAGATCTTCAGTATCTGCTTTTCTTGCAAGTCTTTTCATAACCAGCTCTGACATAAGAGATAAAGGGAGTCTAGAGTCGTCAAGACGCTGTCTGCTGCTTGCAGGAGTCGAGAGTGCTCTTGATATATGATTGGCTGGTTGTCTAGCCACAGGCGAACTCTACTCACACTGGACTACTTTGGCTGTTGTGATCTGGTTTGCCACTCGGAGGAATACTAGCTAGAGAAGGAATATTGATCATCATCAGGCTGCTAGGCGATGGTGTCAAGTACGCAAATGGGTACCGAGCCATAAGCTCAAACTCGAGGCTCCGGCCGGACGGCACCTCAATATCCCTTATACTGATAACATTCTGGGGCGAGTCGAACTTGGAACCGTCAGATGCTAGACTCCTGCAACTCCTCTGTGGAAGAAAGGCAACGGGAGGGTTGATTACTGCATCCTTGACGGGCCTCGCTGCTCTGATCCAATGGAGGAGTGCGAGTGCCTCTTCTTCTGTAGCCGAACTGAGGCTGTCGACGGGTATGAAGGGCCCGCTTGTCAATTGCAGGCGAAGTTCTTCACTCTCTTTGCGCAGACGATCGAGATCGGCCCTCTCCTCCACCGAGAGACCGCTCTCCTTCCGGGTGAACACACATTTCGTCTTGCGCCTGACACAGGACGAACATGGCGGCTCGCCGTTGCACTGTGTGGTATTAACATTAGTCAGCGAATCAGAGCTGCAAAGGAATGTAGCATCCGATCGACGGGGAGCAATGTGGACAGTCCCGTGTGTGTCCCAAGGTCCCTTGGGCGAAGGTCGAGATGCTCCTGAGAAGCCCACTTCCGAGAGCCCGGGGGGGGGGGGGGAGGTGGTTCGTTGTTCGGAAGCATGCCTGATTCGTTTGGATGTTCGCCACTTCGCCGCATCATGTCCTTTTATGAGGCCCACAAATGGCAGAATGACACCGGAGGGGGGGGGGGAAGAAAGAAAGAAAAAAACAAGTCTACATTAGGTCTGCACAATATAGACAGTTCCATATATGTGTCTCTGCTTTTCGACAAATCTGACAGATCATGAGGCTTGGTGTTATGCTAGCCAACGAGAGGGCCAAACGGTGCAGAAGAGGCATAGGTAGGGCAGATGTGGAGTTTGCGTGCAGACCCCGTATGCTCTATCCCACTGACATGAATGCCTTCATAACCAGGGAGATCAGCACATTATTTGTCTGCAAGTGGGTCAAATCCCGCAGGGCCATGGCTTCTAAGCAATTGTAGGGAGGGTAATGATGACACCGTGAAGCCCTGTAGGACAGACACTGGTGAATGAAGCACGTTTTGGGTATAACCAAGACGGCGACAGGTACCGGGTCTTGTTCCTCAGATCTCATCCCCAGATCTATCATCTCATCCCCATCATTGCATCATGCATTGGGGGGGGGGGAAATCGACTGGTCTCTCTCCTTGTGCCCAGCAAGGTTGGAAGGAGTTGTGGTACCCTGAAACTTTAAAGAGGTCTCGACGACCATGGATCACTGGATCTCGATCTCTTTGTTGGTCCCTCTTCTCCGTCCGCCTCTCTCTGCGGCCGAAGCCAGTCCAGCGACCACCAATGTGACCTGTAAACATTTATCTCGCAAAGGCAGGGTGCTGAAGAACATGATCCGCTTACACGCATACAAAGGTGATTTCTTGAGGCGCAAAGCTGAAGAGATGACAAAAAAGAAACGACATACCGCTGTTTTCCTCGTTCGACAAGCATCACACGCAGAACGACCTCCTCCATGTGTCCTCTGTTTCTTCTGGGCGACTGCAGGGCTCGGTTTGCCGGGAGGTTTCCCGGGAGCTTGGTCGCCACCCGTGCTGGTCTCACTAGAGCTGTATCCACGTGCGGGTAGGATGGGTACGAAGCCCTTCTTGTGGCTCGCGCTGCCAGGGGGAGTCATCCTCGAACGGAAACTAATGCTGAGCCGATACCAATCGATGAAGGCTGACAGGCAATGCTTGGTACTGTGTATAAAATACGCGCAGAAAAGGTTGAGGTCTAGACCCAATGGTTTGTGTTTGAGGTTGAAAGGGGGGGGGGGTGGTTCGGGGCCACGTGTGGGTACGATCTAGAAGCAGAAACAAAAAAAAAAGGCGAAATAAAAAGACACAAAACAAGCAAACACAGGCTGTCGTTAAATTACCAGCCACAGCAGCATTCTGGTTTAAGCCCCGCCCCTCTCCTCCCTCCTTTATCCCTTGGTTCTTACGTCATTGTACCCGGCTCCATCGCGCGCATCCAGACAAAGGTCGATCGATCTCCTCACCTGTTGGCGATGTCCACTTGACACGGTGCTATCCTACAGTACAACCAATACTTGCTAGGCCCATATATCGCCGTCATTGTCATGTGGTACATGAGAGAGAAAAGTAAAAAAAAACAGTTTAAAGTGTGGCGTCAGCGATATTGAACCCTATTGATCGAGATTCTTCGGCTGGGCCTTCCGATGGACCGACTGTTTATATTCAATCACGTCAGTTGGCATATCGCAGGCACAAGTCTTACAAGTGTCTGTCTTTGTAAATACGAGCATCCAGGAAGAAAAGAAGCTGCTTTCGTGCTCAAACAAGCAACGGATCAGAGTGGATTGCTCGCGAGGCTTTTGAGTTGACAACTCCAAGTACCTCAGCCAATCTCATGGGAATCGATTCCCATACTAATAATTCTTGCCTATAATTAATATCCCAATTGTGACGTTGGCCAGCCAAAACCCAAAAGCAAAAAGCTCAAGCAACATGCACACTTTTTTCCCCCTTCCCCCTCTTGTCCAAAGACAGATCTCCAGCCCAACCTCTCTGCCTCACTTGTCATCCTTGTCAGTCACATACATACCTGCCCAAACCTCGTCTTTTTGTTATGCCCAGAGGCCTACCGTTCCCAAACCTGTTTCCTCTTCCTCACCCAGGCCCTATTTTGCAAGCTTCTTTGTTCTAAGGGGTATCACATGATTTCGATGCTCATTAAAACTCTCCTCTCCAACTCCCATTTCCGCCTCATACTTCTGTTGCAGTGCATCGTGTATCGGCAACTCTTGCCTTTCATGTCTCCCCTTTCGAACACAGTCATCAATCCTCAGAGCCTTGTTCGTTGTGTCTACCGTCGACCAAAGTGCATCCACCAGCGTGGGTCGTAGTCGACGGCGAAGTCGTCAGAACTGGATACGGAAGGGCTGTTCCCTTCGAAGCGATCCTCTCAACCGAGCTCTTCAGGTACTCCTCGATCTCCTTGTTCCCGCACCCATTGTGCAGCAGCACCTCGTTCCTCAGCATGATGCGCTCGTCCCTGAGCTCCGTATACTTTGCCCGGAGCTCGTTGTTCTTGTCAGATACGACCTGGCATTTGACCTTGAGCTCCTCCTGGGCAGCCTTGGACCGAGCCCGGCTGTCATTTGCAATCTTGCGCTTGCGGAGAACCCTGGCCTCTTCATCCTGTTCTGTGGACGGTATGGGTCCAGGGATACTCGGATCTCCGCTTGGCAAAGGTCGCTTGCTCCTCAGTCGGCTACTAGGGACCTGCTGGCGGCCTGGCGACGTCGGTGCTGGGGAGTTGGTGGTTCCCCTAGCTCTTTCGCCAGTACTGGGGCCGTGGGGAGGGGCCCAGCCCGCGACTTGGCCCTGCTCAGTCTTCGGGCCGTTCCTCTCCTCCTCGATGCTGTGGGTAAATAATGCCCCTGTTACTTCTTCGACTCGAACGAGGCTCAACGCGGCCGGGTCAACGCTCGGAGTCGAGTGCGAGACTTTGGGCAGCCCGTGACGGTCATGATGCTGGAAAGTGTCGCGTCTGTCGAGACTCGTTTGCATGACTCTTTCGATGGGTTTCTGTGCTGGGCTCGACAGCATTTCCTCGACAGAGAAAGCCCTGTGCGGCCTATGTGTTAAGGACTGTGGGCTGAAGCTGGGAGCCTTTGTTCCCATGCTTAAGCTGTCAGAGTGTGACACGAACCCAGTCGTCCTATCTCCAAACGCCGTCGTGCCTCGAGCACAATCAGCCCTGTTGTGCGTGTAGGAGGCAGCTGGTACCGCAGCGGGGACAGGGTTCGGGCCGGCTTCGTACATACCGGTGTCGTGAGAGCGATAGTCGGTGGGAGGCATGCCCGCCATCGAGCAGCGAGAAGCGGATTGGCTCAGCGGTATGGAGTAGGCACATTGATCGCGGGGACAGTATGAGGGGACACTGTCGTCGCCTGAGAACCTGCGGTGCTGCGAGGCTGTGTCGGCAATGGTACATGTACTCGTCATTCTCCTAGAATGGGCGAGCTCGCCAGAGGAGTGATGCTGCACAAACCTGCCCTCGATGAATCTGCCACGCCGTGCCTGGAGCTCAGCCAGCTCAGCAGATGCTTGCTCAGAGAGAATGCCACCACGCGGTGGTGAAGGTCGCAGGGACACTGGGAAGGATATGGTGGCCTGGCTGCTGGGAGTGTCGGTCATTGGAGCCGTTTGCATCCCTTGGCCCTTGTTCGTTTCTGTTGGTCGGAACACGAAGGACAGCTTTACAAGAAGCTTGACCTCCCCTTTACCATCGGACCGATGTCAGGGTCCTGCCTGACAGATAGACAGCTCGATGAGATTGCCAGAAAGTCTCAGTAGGATGTCTGGGAGACGACCAGAGGGGTCTTCACATTGGACCGTCGACCCCCACAAGGGAAGGCTGGCAGGGCAAGGGGTGATCAGGAAACAGTAAAGATCAGGGGAGGAAGAGTCTGGTTTTGGTCCTTTTCTTTCCTTCTCTTGTTCTTTTCCGCTTCATGTGTTTTCAAATACGCGGGCAGGCCTTTGCTCGATTTGCGGACGAAACACACAAGTTTATCAGGACGAAGAACCCGAGGGGTGTCCAACGGGAGCAGTGAGCTGGCTTGAACCTGTCGGGGGTGGCTGCCATGTTTCCCAGCAGTATTACAGTGCAGCATAAGTAAGGACAAAACATTCCGGCCCAGTGCTGCAAGTAGGAAATCCAGGATCCTATTGGTCGGGATGAGGGCGGAACTGGGGTCAGGGTATGGAACGACCCGTGAGTACTTGCTGCTGGCCGATGAAACAGAGGACCTCGTCAAGGCTAGCATGTCGGGTTGCCGGGGAAGAGAACAAAAACAAGAAAAAGAACCTTGAAATTCTACTCAATGATGCATACGCTGCAGGATATTGTCACCATCTCGATTCTTCGCAAGAATATTGGGGACATTTATCTCGAAACGCAAGTCTGAGATGCAGCTGACATGTGACAGCATTCAAGAGGCAAGGACAGAAGCAGAGCCAGCCAGATGCAGAGGGGAGAGAGGGAAGGGGGAAGAGAGTTAGGCAGCGGCACTTAGAGGCACAGCAGCAAGAAGAAAAGACGAGGCCTGGGAGAGGGATGTGGATAGGAAAAAGATGGAGAGAGATCGGGCATCTGACATCAGTTTAGAGTGGATGAGATCGCCAGTACACTTCTTCTTCATCCAACGTTGATCAGAAGGGAGGTGCCGCCAGAAAAAGTCTTCTAGAAGGTACACACTTGATCTTTAGAGGCACCCGTGGCCATCAAGCAAGGAAGGCCTACCATAATCAAGGGTCACCACCACACACACACTAGGTCAATGAGTTCATCCGTGCACACCACCTTCACACCACGCCCACACACACAGCATCGGTACAGTCGTACCGGTGGGTCTGACGGACTGAGCAGAGTGGAGGCTCTTAGATAAAGAGGCACAGTACTGCTAGTCATTTGGCTACCCAAGAGGATGTTCATGCTGCCGGAAACCTGACATGTCATACTGAAAAGGCAGCACGTTTCATTGCAAAGCTCGCTATTCTGAAAGTCAACCCTCCATGGCACCTTCGGCATGCGATGGGAACCAGGCCGCGTACGCTGAGGGAAAAGGAACACACACTGTTTTTGATAATAGACTGCGACAAGTCGGGAGTAGTGGAGACTTATTGACCGCGGCTCGTCCAAACATACCCGCACCAGTCTCTATACGAGTATGGGGCACTTGATGGGTGCCTCTTCGGATCCCACTGTTTATTCTCCTAAGCCAATGAAGTACTCGATACTTCCGGAGAGAAGCCCGCCAATCATGTGTCACGGAGGGCTCTCCACCGGTAATACTGTTCTGATTGGCCAGGAGCTTCTGGCAGGATCATGATCGCGGAGATCAGTGGTAAGGCCACGGACTAGTCACCTGCGGGTTTTTTGTCACTTTCTTTCCTTTTCTCTGGGCATGTCTCTTCCCATTTCCCCCTGCTTTAATGATATGTATGTGTATATATAAAAATATGTGTGTATGTGTGTGTATATCTTTCAATCTCACCATAGAACAAGAATCAATATCAATTGCCGACTTGGAAGAATGCATTTATGTCAAGGGATGAGAGGCTGATAAAAGCCGAGAGTAGAGGAGAGACAAGAAACCCAAAAGGCTGGGCACGGCCCAACAATAAACCCGCCATGACACAATCAAATCATTCCAAATGATAATCTCAATGGACGCAGTATTATGGACCTCAAGGCAGCCCCCTCCCCCCCTTCTTCCCCCGCTCTCGAGAGCGTTGTTAAGACAGGAAAAACAGGGAACGTTCACGGGATGACCAATGCGTCTCATGCAGGTTTTTGACAGCCCAGTCTAATCGCAAGACCCCCACCTTCACTCACACTAAGTTGCAGAGGCTGACACACACCAACTGTGTTGCTGGCTCTTACCTGGTCTTTAAAGCCTAGGCATGATTCATAGTGCTATGTAGAAGGGCAAGGGGGGGAGGTATTGAGGACGACGACTTCCTATGTAGGAGCTGTGGTGGGGTAGAAACTTTATCACGTACAGGAGGCCTAGTGCACGTTACGTGTCTGATAGACGCCGCATATTCTCGTGCTCCGCGGAGTTTTGGGAATTGGGGTGCGGGGGAATCAACGCTGAAACGGTACTTTGTTCTGTAGACTTTCAAGGAGCATAGGCTGAAAGGGTAAATGTATACATACACATATGGTTCTCTTTCAGTACTCAAAGCCCTTTGCTGCCCATGTGAGCTGTCATCTTTATTTCTTCTGTTGTTTTCCGTCTTGTTCTCTTTCCCCTCTCTGCTGGCCCTTCCAAGGTTGTGTCTGTACTGGAGCACCGGTCTCCATGGAGACGCATGCTGTGGTGAAACCTCCTCGTCGCGGCTATCAGGGCTCAGCGAGCCGTGTCCTATGCTTGCCGACACGAATAGTGTTGTTTGTTTTTTTCCTCACCCCGCAGGGCATATTACCAGCCCTCGCCCGCTCTTCCAGAGGCGAGCCTTATCTTCCAGGCCCTGATGGGTAACCTTAGTCCACGGAGATACTTTACTCTACCCCGCTGGGCCCTGGCCAGCGGAGTAGAAGATTCTGTCCGATGAGATCAGGATCCACTGGGACAGGCGCCGCGGCGGCGGGTGTGGCTGCACTGGCGGGGAGCCTCGCGCAGAAGTATCTTGCACGATGGTACTTAATAGCCCGAGCTCATCTTTTTATATGAACCGGCACCAAGCGGTGCGGCCATCCAGGGGGTCCCATCACCACTGCGGCTCTCACCAGAGGATCTGCCTGGTCGTTGATGCAGTCCGCAGTCTTCGGGTGCCGCTGGAGCACTTGGGTTACAGCGAGGCGTTGCTCAGGTGACAAAGTGGAGGGGCAACATGGTAATCTCGCTTCGTGTATATATCGGAGGAAGAAGGGGGGTTTGACAACGATTGAGACACCTCACGATGTGGACATTGTGCTGTTCACGTATGGAGCGATTCCTAACGTGGAAATCGGCGAGTTTCAATCTCCCTTTTGGGAGCCGCCCGTGTCAGCGTCGCCGGACTGCCACGACACTGGCACCCTCTCAGCAGGGGAGGGGCGGGCGGCGGTCAGCCACAGGAAGCTGCTGTACGTACCGCTAGAGTATCATCTCAAGAATGTAGTGCATCATACTGCATGATGCAGTGAGAAGAAGAAAGCTGCCGAGATCCGACTCTGTAGACGCCATTGGATGTCTGGTAGTCGAGAGAGCAGCGTGACAATCACTACAAGCTGTCTATGCTACATGTATGATGATGGTCAAAGAAGGTTCTGGTGTGAACACCGATCGCATCGAAGCGGGAACATGTCGTATAGATGATCATGTGCATACGCGGACGGCTAAGCGAGCCGACAGCAACGATTGTCTGGGGCTCGAGGTGGGCAAAATATTGAAAGGAGCAATAGATTGGCAACGTAAGACTCTCGAGACGGTGAACGTCTGGAATCATGACACGCCTGGGAAATGTTCGGAAGTATCCAAAAGAAGGTCCACTGGGCCAAGCACCATCAGTCATCTGCGTCAAGCTCATCAAGTGTTGAGCTCCTTCGCAACGGTCTTCCACTCTCCAGGCTACGTGGCTGAAGGGTTTACTTCTGAAACCTACTACTCCTCGACCGCTTGGGCGATCCAAGCGCGAGATCACGCCCTTGGGCGCTGTTGGTGTCTTGGGAGATATTACTTGTCAATTTGGAAACAGGTCTGACAGGTAGAGGATTCTTACATCTCCTAATATTTCACCGGACCTTACACACTGCCGAACTCCCTCAATAACATATCACATGCTTTCCATAGCAACCTACGTACATCACAGACCCCACGTGTCTCCATATCCGGTACCCAGACCTGCTACTGACGTGTTGCGTTATCCACTCGCGGCATTGCGCCAGCCTGCCCGTGTCTCACAGGATCTTCCGTCGACGTTCCTCTCTCGGCGCGCCTGCACGCTCTTGAATATGCTGCGCCTCTCTGTTCAGGTAGTTATACATTTGCCGAGTTCAACCTATAGAGCCATGGAGCTTCGGGAGGTAAAATGTCTTGATGTCTTGATCTCTACTTCTTTCTTGCTTCTTTGACAAGTCTTGGACGCCTCTAGAGATATCTAACAAAGGTCTCAAGATGTAGAGATGCCTTCCTTGAAACACACGCTGAACCTGTACGCCTTGCGATGCCCATGTCTCGATCGCTAGAGACTTCGAAAAGGAACCCAACAACATCGTTCGGACTGCCGGACCTCCCCGCATCAGCCTGTGCACACAGGTGACTCGCATCCATCTATATCATAAAAGCGATTGACCAGTCTCAAGAATACCGGCCGCAAACATATATACTTCAAGATCGCTGAATCGTTAGGGCGGTGATCGGTCGGACGAAGCGGTCTTGTTTGATAGCATGACCGTTGCAATATGGGAGCGGCGAGCAGGGCGTGTATTGCAACATGTCCCAGGGAAGAGCTGGGCTGGTGACTGTGCCAGGGACGTGTTCGTGTGAGAACGCTTCGCATATGAGGAGGAAACGAGCGCGGCCTGGGTGTTCATTTGCCTGGAGGTGACGTGGGAGCTCTCGGGAGCGCGTCCTCGTGGAGCTGCCGCCGCAGCCATAACCACCGGACGACCATGACAACCAGCACGGGTCTTGGCCACTCCCAAAGCGGATATCCGTCTGAGTGCGTGGTAGAGAATACCACAAATCGGTAATATCGGTGCTGTTCTTGTCTCGTGATACCGTGAACGCTGTCAACGCTCAATCCCACCCGCCGTCGCCATCGCCAGCTAACCAGCCCATCTTCTCCTCACGGCGGTTGGCCATGGCCTTGGAATCAAGGACCTGCGAGTGGGCCTTGATGGCAGCGCAGGCCTCGCAGTGGTGTGTCTTGTTGGCCTTCTTCTTGCGCGGGCTGGCGGCGTCCATCTTTCCGCAGTACTTGTGGGGCCGCTGGGCGGTCCAGTTCGATGGGGTCTGGTCGGCCCCTGAGGCTTTAGACTTGGCGCTCTTGCTCATCGTGACTGTATGTCTGTTGTCTGCTTGTGGATTTATTCTGGGATAGCTATGGGTAATCTATTGTTTGTCCGACTGGATGGTGGATGGTGGATAGACTAAGGAGTCCTTGTGCTCGGGGAACAAAGGAGTTGAGCTCGAGGATCGTGTGCGTGTCAAGGGAATCATGAAGTGGCAGAATCATGAGCAGTCAGCAACAACAGAAATTGGGTCCTCTTCCAGGACGCCTCATCGATCAGACCTGCCAAAAGCTAATGCTTTGTACTTGCCCCAAAATTTCCTGGACCCTGATCTGCAGTGGCGATAATTTAGTACTGGCTTAATTCCGAAATGGCCTGATTCTCGATTTTGTTCAATATATGTACCCACTTGTGCGATGACTAATATGATCACACCTGGAGGTGTGGGTCTACGTCATCCCGTGTGCACCTTGAACAGGGAGTGCCTTGTAAGTTTTTTTTCTGGGGAGGTCTTGAGCCTTCTTGCTTAGCCTCTTCTGTAGTTGGGGAAGGGATTTTGGAGCTTGAAGCTATTCCGAGCAGTCTTATCACACGGCACCCAACACCTCTGCACAGCTTACTGGCAGCTCAAAGAGATGAGGACCCTCGAGACTACAGAATCGGGCCACCTGTCATGATGGCTCCCATACCTGTTCGAGAGCTGAGCAGGTACCTCTTCACAGGGCAGCTCTCCCGGCAGGGCTGTCTGCGCCTTGCTAGAACCAGAACATGCACCTCAACCTTCCCCTCTAAACACCATGGCACCCGCTGCTTTGCTCCCTCACCGGCTAGATACCATCAGACTTCTTCAGAGACCGAGATAAAGCCTGAGTCTGCATCACTGAGCAGAGAAGAACACCCCTCACCAACATCGGCTCCCAGCCAGGTGCCCCTCCGAAAGCTCCTCAAGGCCTCCCTCAAGGCTCAGAAGAAAGCACCTACCAGCTCTCGTAGGCAGACTGTCGACGGATGGGAGCTCACCGTCGGCATCGAGATCCACGCGCAGCTCAACACCCCCCACAAGCTATTCTCTCCAGCTTCAACACCCCTTCCATCCGATGATCCCAACACCCGCGTTGCCCTCTTCGATCTCGCCACCCCGGGCTCCCAGCCCCTCTTCCAGCACGAAGCCCTCATTCCCGCCGTGCGTGCAGCCTTGGCATTGAACTGTAATATACAGAACACGAGCAGGTGGGATCGCAAGCACTATTTCTGGTGGGATCAGCCGGGCGGGTACCAGATTACACAGTTCTACGAGCCTTTCGCAAAGGATGGCCACATCAAGCTATATCAGAGGGACGGGATTGCTGAAGAGGATGGCGAGAGCATCACGGTCGGCATACAGCAGGTACAGATGGAGCAGGATACCGCCAAGACGGTCGCTAGGCCCGATGGTCTGCAGTGGGTCGATTTCAACCGGGTCGGCGTGCCCTTGATCGAGATCATCACCAGGCCCGAGATCCATCATCCCAAGACAGCTTCTGCGCTCGTACGCAAGATTCAGCATTACCTCAACTCTGTCGATGCTTGTGTGAGCGGCATGGAGGCTGGTGGGTTACGAGCAGATGTCAATGTCAGTGTGAGGAGGAAGGGTCAGCCCTCGTGGCAGGCAACGCCTCTAGGTCAGAGGACGGAGATCAAGAACCTGAGCTCTTTTAAAGCTGTCGAGGACGCCATCATTGCTGAGAGGGACAGACAGATCGAGGTCCTTGAAAAGGGAGGCGTCGTCCTCGGCGAGACGCGTGGCTGGTCCATCGGCGGCACGGAGACGACACGGCTGCGCGGAAAGGAAGGGGAGGTGGACTATCGATACATGCCAGACCCAGACCTAGCACCACTATACATTGGTGACGATCTGATCTCGCACCTCCGAGACAACATGGGCATGCTACCCGACTTTGAAGTGGACGAGTTGAGCAATCAGTGGGGCATCAGGGCCAAGGATGCAATGTCTCTGATGCATCTTGACGATGGCGGCAGGCTCGAGTACTTCTACAGCATCGTGCAGCGCCTGGAGGATCATCTAGGGGGGGGATGGAACAAGGATTGTGCGGCTCTTGCAGGCAACTGGGTCCTCCACGAGCTTGGTCGTCTTACTTCTGACCGTAACGTCACGGCTGAAGGCGCGGTTGACTCTCTTGGCATGACGTCCAAAGGAGAGTGCTCACGCATCCCGGCCGTACATCTTGCAGACATACTGTATTTCCTGCATGAAGGTCGCATTTCTGCAGGCGTCGCCAAGGACCTGCTGTTCGCTGTGTTTCGCGGTGCCCTTGATGGTGCCTCACCCGAGAGCTATGCCAGCATTGAAGAGGCAATTGACCGGGAGGGTCTTTGGTTCAACAGGCTCACACCGCAGGAGTACGACGGCCTAGCTGGCCAGGTGCTAGAGGGCGAGGACAAGACGCTCTCTAGCAAATTTGCGCCCTATTTTGCAGGCAAAGTGGAGAAATATCCAGAGGGCCAGCTACAGCGCCTTGTCGGCAAGATGATGAGAGAGGGACCTTCGGAGAGGATTGACCCCAGAACTGCGCAGATCGTCCTGCGGAGGGTCATCAAGGCAAGAGTGAAAGACCTGGGAAACTAGCCGCACTGAGAGTCCTATCTATCTTTTCGACTACCAATTGAATCGTTGTCCTCGACCACAATATCGCAATTGACATCTTCAACGCCATACATGCGAGGTTGGAAAAAAAAAAAGGAAAAAAAAAAGAAAACGTCGGCCATCACCCCGCGTGATACGTGGTATGTTTCGGTGCTTCACAACCTTGAGCCCCAGACTTTGGGGCTCGGAAAGCGAGAAACACTTGGTTCGTCCATGCCCTCAAAAGGGACAATAATTCCTCCGTCTTGATCATCAATCTCTCCACCAGTCTTGATTTCCGATGCAGAAAACAACCTGGCCAATGCGATGCACGTTGTTGGCGTGCATTGGGAATTTCCTCATAGCGAAGCTGATTAATACAGTTGAATTTGTCATCTCTTCGGTGCAACATTCCTCTTCTTGTAGGAATATAAAATGCGATAGCTCCTAATTCAACACTTCGAAGTTGCCATTTGGAAGACCAATTGACATCGCAAGACATTCACTTGACATTACTAAAGAATACCTATTTCACCCCTACGAAGGAAGGGGAGGAAGAGAATCGAAGGAGAAAAAAAGGCAACTTATCAAAATGGCCCCTATCCGCGTTGCTCTGGTCGGCCTCTCCGCCACCGCAAAAGCCGCCTGGGCATACCAGGGCCATCTTCCCTACCTACTCTCTCCGCGCGGGAAGGCCCGGTACGAGATTGTAGCACTGCTCAACTCGTCCGTCAAAGCAGCCGAGGCCGCACGTGAGCACTATCAGCTTCCCGCCTCTGTCAAGACCTATGGCGATCCGGCCTCCCTCGCAGCGGATCCGGACGTTGATCTCGTCGTCGTGAACACGCGCGTCGATACCCACGCGGCTGTCACACGTCCTCAGCTAGAGGCTGGAAAACCGGTCTTCTTGGAATGGCCCGTGGAGTCGTCTGCGGCGACGTCTCGCGTCCTGCTCGACCCAGGCACGAACGAGAAATACAAGACCGCACTGGAGAAGAGCATCATCGGCCTCCAGGGTCAGGGCGCGCCCATCATCACCAAGCTCAGGGAGACCCTCGATTCTGGACGCATCGGGAAAGTCCTCAGCAGCGAGGTCAAGATGTACGCCGTCTTCCACAACAGAGACTCGCAGCCAAAGCACCTGACCTACCTCACGGACCGTAAGACCGGCGGAAGCTCGCTTTCCATCTCCTACGGACATAGCATCGACTACGTCCAGGATGTGCTCGGGGACCTGCAGCCCTCGACCGTGAAGACCACCTCGGCTGTGCTGTTCCCTGAGGTGAAGATTTTGGGAGAGGACGGTGTGCCGATTCAAACGGTCACGACCAACATCCCAGACTGGGTGACGGTCAGTGGCCACTTGCAGGATGTCAGGGCCACAGGCAGGGTGGTACCTGGCGCGCCACTGGTCATAACAATGCGGAACGGCAGGCCGTTCAAGGGCGAGTCCGCCTTCGAATGGAACATCAACGGCGAGAAGGGGGAGATACGTGTCACGAGCCCAACGGGGCCATACTTGTCATCTGGGCATTTTCACCAGATCCTGCCCCGCATCCTGGTCCATGAATTCGCGACAGACGAGGTGGTCCAGGTCGAGTGGAACTGGCTGGACTGGCAGAAGGACCTCCCCATCCTGAGCAGAAACGTAGGGGTAATTTATGAACGCTACGCTGCGTGGGTGGAGGCTGGTCAGCCTGCAAAGAGTGATATGCCGGAGGACACACGCTTCCCACGGCTGCTGGATGCCCAGGTCAGGATGGATCACTTGGAAAAGATCTGGAACGACTTCGACGAGGTTCAGAACTTGAAGGAGTAAGACGTCTTATCTCACTTTGGCACTGTTGATCACTCGTTGTTTTGCTAAGACGTCATGATCCCTAACCATGCCATGCCTATGTCTATGTGCTTGACTACATCAATTTCAACAACACCTATCTCTTCAACCAGGTTGACAGACGAACACATCATCCAAAATTGTTACAACCCATTGATCTTTCGAAACACTGTCAAGATGCGCGAGGCATTGTAGCATGGTCTCTCAGTCCTATCCCCTTCTCCCGCGTCGAAGTGCATTGTTGCCCCTTCCTCGACCATGGCCTCGTTGCCCACGAACCACTCTTCCGCGTCCCTGCCCACGTTGTCCGCGAGCACCTCCTCCGCGGCCCCGGCCTCTGTTACCACGTGAAATCCCTCGCACCACAAGAGGGGCCGCAGGAGGGCTGACAAGAGGCGGCATTGGCCCTGCTGGAAAGTTCGGAGGCTGCATCTGCCAGGCAGGCACACCAGGAGGAATCTGCCACCCAGGCACATCAGGCTGCATCTGCCACGGAGGCACGCCAGGAGGCATGTGCCATCCAGGAGCAGGAGGCGGCATCTGCCATGCAGGGGCCGGTGGCAGATGCATTTGGTTCGGACCAGGCCAGGCCCCCGGATGAGGGTGGTGGGCAGGCCCAGGTAGTACTGGAGGCGGTCTCTCTGCTCCGAATGGGCCTTCAGGGTGTGGGCCAGGAGGGATAAGACGAGCTGCTGCCAATCGTTGAGCGTGGACGTGCATAGGGTGGACGAAGCGACCTGCTCTAGGATGGTTCTGGTGGGCTTGCCCAGGTATAGGATGGCCACCTCTGACATGTTGATGGTCAAACTGCGGTCCAGGCCCAACGAACCTACCCTCGAACCGATTTGGATCAATTACTGCCTGCTGGGGAACACCAACCCAACCCGGATGAGGAACAAAGCCGCCAGCCTGAACTGGATGATGCGGCGGCGGGGGAAACATGCCGCCTGGAGGCTCCTGACCTGGAAAACTACCCATGATGGGCTGCCCTCCGTGTCCAAGAAATGGAGCTCCGGGAGCTTGACCTATATTGATAGCAGGATGTACTGCAAATTGTGGAGGTGCTGCGAATTCTGGAGGCGCTTCGAACCTCCGGGGAGCTGCGAACTCCGGAGGTGCTGCAAATTCTAGGGGCTCTTCGAATCTCGGAGGTGCTGCAAATCCTGGGGGCTCTTCAAATCTCGGGGGTGCTGCAAATTCTGGAGGAGCCTCGAATTCCGGGGGACCTGCAAGTCCTCGGATTGCGATCGGTGGTGACCTTCGTTGGACACTAGGGGAGCGTCTGATAGTCAAGCAGTCAGTGAAAGAATACAGGAAAGACGAGGCAACTCGCTACTGGATTCGTAATGCACCAGCGACTCACATTTCTGGCGGGTTGCCCAATAACGTCACCAGGTCAGTCTTGGACTCTGGCTCTATCTCCCTTTGATCCCAATCAAGTGCAAGATTCTGCTGGATTACTTCCTCGAGTTCACTCAGTCTTGGCCTGTCGGCTGGTTTATATGCTGCGTGGAAGTAATATTAGTTGTGTTCATAGTCACCTAATGTTATACCAAACAGGATCGGAGGAGTCTGCGTCTGAAGTAAAAAGAAAGCCTTACCCATACACTGCGCTATAGTTCGTCGCAGTTCCAAGTCTTGATGATCGAATTGATCGGTCATCAAGTATCCTCCATACGTCCATGCAGCGAATTCTGAACCGTCCGGATGGAAAAAAGTCTCCTTTGAGCACTCAGGTGGCACCGCTGTTTCCTCTGCGGTTATGAGTTGCCACATGCACTGTGACACACAGTTAGTCAATCTCATGTTGATATGTCAGATGATATGTGAAATCGATGACGGTGGTGCTCTGCAAGTTGACTTACAAGGCCGACTTGATAGAGGTTGGACCACCAGTCATAATTCCCAGCGACGGGTTCTGTCAAGTAAGGTGTTCTATCAACGTAGTCCCAATCTTGGGTGAATTGTTCCTATATTTGTGTGTATGAGCGATTTTGCATTCGTTTCGACTCTTGTGCTGAGCATTGCAAAGGCTGGACGAGATACTCACTGGGTGTAAATGTGACATTTTTCCTCGAGCACGGTCTATAACAAGGAGTGCACTATCCACGGACGATTCTAAAATTAGCTGCCCAAATCTTTCTGTTTGGGTTTAAGAATTATGAATGCTTACAAGTCCATGCGATCTTCTTCTGTATAAGATCTTGACAGGCCAAAGTCGCCAATCTACATCTCAGTCAGAATGTATTTTCTGTCTTGGCTCGGGAAACCTTGATGGAGGGAGGGCCAAGGCCTCACCTTGATGATGGGAGCGACCTCATGAGCATGAGAAGCATTCGGTAAATTGCGGGAGTCGAACTCCCCAACCAACACTTTTGTCGGGTCAGCACTCGAGATGCGGACTTGTCCTTCGTCAACAGGGAGCAGACTTACCGTTTGATAGGTCGAGGTCGAAATGAACCATGGCTTTCGTCGATGGAATTACACGCCCAATTTCATCTCGCGGTATAGCCTCGTCCTGTACCGGAATATCCTCCTTCTCGGGATCCCGCCCTCCGGTCCATGTGTCAGGATAAGCCAGGGCCACGCATCCCCTGAACACTAGAATCAGACAATGGGGTAATTGTCAGTCAGTTCTCATCCCAAGGCTCTGGCTGCAAGATTTCAACCTACAGCAATGAAAGATGTGCCATAGGTCCTGACTCCTAAGTCGTGTCCCTTTCTCCTGAGTCCGATACACGATACTTTTAAGATCGCCGTATGGTGCATACTGGACAATTTGCCACAAGTTTTGAATCAGTAACACGGTCAAGATGTCAAGGTCCCGTTATCGGACTTACGTCAGTTGCAAGAAACAATGGAAGCTTGTTCAGCGCGTCGACCATCTCTTGTCTTGTCTCAGGCTCGGCGGGCCGTACATGTTCCCCTACTGGCTCGGGAAGATTCCTGAGGTAGTTACGTTGCAAAGTGTGCTTTGCACCGGCCAGTCGCTGTTCACACGGTCAAGGAGTCAGTCAGGTATCTAATAGTGCTCCTCAGCCCAGGGTGGCATTCATATAGCTGTGAGAGGTGGTCAACAATCCACTCACCCCCATATTGTCAATCTCATCGCCTAAATCATCCTCTCCAGTGGCCATCTTCATCACGACCTTGCGAGACCCGCCAGTAATGTCGTCCAACTGCAAGAGAGCAGCACAGCCAAAGGCGCCTTTCCCAAGCACCTTCTTGAGTCGGAATCCGACAATATTCAGCGACGGCATCGCTTTTTCCTGAACGACGGCTTCATCATTGTCAAAGAATGTGTCAGAGTGCGACTTCCTGATCTTTTCGACTCGATGCTCACTCAGCCCTGGACCCTTAGGCCGATACCTGAGGACTACCCGTCTCTCCTTGATTCTCGGTAGCTTGATTCTTTTATAGAATACTTCTCGTAAGCCCCGGTCGTCAGCATGTCTCCATTGGCGCCAACTGTCGTAGCCTTGCCACCACCAGTCGAACATATCATATAGCGTCCGTATGTGGTTCTTAGTCCGCTCCGACAGAGCATCAAAGGCCCCCACCCTGACTTGGAGTTGTTGTCGTGCTCGGCGTAGTGCCACTATCGCTTCTTGCGATGGGGAAGGCGCTACTTCGCTTGCGACATTCGGAGGAGCAGGAGGTCCCGCTTCTTGAGCCCTGTCATGTCCTCCCGAAGACGTTGAGACTGAAGTCATGGCTTCAATCTTAATGGCAACGGAAGTTGGAACGTTGGGTTCACCATGGTCATCTTCCGGAGGTGGAGACCCAGGGGCAGGAGCCTCAGGAGCCTCAGGAACCTCAGGAACCTCAGGTGCCTCAGGAGCAGCATGAGAAAGAACTTGTGGAGTGAGAGGCGAGAATGGCGGCGCTGGTGGTAGTGAATAACGAAGAGAAGGATCAGGCGCAGGCGGCGGTGGTGATGGGGGTGGTGGTGGTGGGCGAGGTGAAACGGGCACCACGGGTGGTAGGGACGAATAAACAGAAGGATGACGCCGTGTACGAGGACGACGACGTCGGCGCGGGGGTGGAGAAAGAGGCGGAGGTTGTGGGGGGGATGCAAAATGACGAGACGATGGTGGTGGTTGCGGAGGAGGCGAGGCTGGCGCCGCCGGAGGTAGTACAGAATGAATAGAAGGGTGGCGCCGGGTCCGAGGACGGCGGCGGCTGGGGACTGGAGGAAGAGGAGCAGAAGGAGGAGGAGGAGGCGAGCGTGGCGGGGCTGGTGGTGGCGAAGAATAGAGAGACGGTCGACGTCGGGTGCGAGGACGACGACGGCGACGAGGAGGAGAAGGTGGTGGCGGCGGCGGCGGCGGAGAAGGAGGGTTTGGGGAGGAAGGGCCCGAAGGAGCTGATGGAGGGGGAGGTCTAAGGGAGGCGGAAGAAGGGGCAGCAGGAGGAGGGGGGTTCAGGAATGAGGAGCCAAATAGTGAAGAAGGAGGAGGAGGGCTGAGAGGCGAAGAGGAACGAGGCCGAGGAGCCGGCGGAGATGAGGCAGGAGGGTCTCGGCCCCCAGATAGAGAACTCATGATTCCGATCACAATGTGTGCGCGATCACCTCAGATTCCCCCTGTGATTAGTGTGGTCGAATATCGAACAGATCTAATTGTGCCTGTTGCTTGGATGACGCTGGGGCGAGTCTTCTAGAGTCCGCGGTTGGGTTTTATGGATCACTTGCATCGGTGATGACTTTGATTAATTTCTGAACGTTAATTACAACAATTCGTTGCCCATGGAGTTCCTTGCGAGTATTAATTGAACACAGAAGTCATTGATATCCTCGTGGTCCTTTCAGACCAATGGACAAAGGCCTATTGTGCGAAGGAGGGCCTTTTTGATATTCAAGTCCACCGTTTCAGGCTAGGTTTTCCAATATGTAAAAGAGGTACTTCATCAACGGCATGTGAGTATTGCTAGAACTTTTATTATTCATGGCTCTCTTATTAGCCACGGTGACATTGTTGAATATCAAGCGCAGATGTGGGTTAGGAACTGGTGTGCAGTGTCAATGCTTCGTGTGGACGAGCGCTTCTTCATCGCGTAGGCAATTTTTATCCTAGCGCATCATAGAATAGTAATTTACAAGAAATTTGAATGGCAAAAGAGAAGTTGTTATCAACAGATGATCCTGCCAGGAACGGCTGTAGATGGGGAGAATCGGCTCGGCGGATCATAGCTCTTGTACGCGGAAATATATGACATGATGCATTTGCACCACACCCCGCTTGGGGGACTCTACCATCTAGATCATCTTGATCCAGACGATTCAGGTTGAATCTTTGCCAGCATGCTTGTGAGTTGCAATCAGAATCGCGGCAGGGGTGGGGAGGCGCAAACGATACAACATGAGGTAACTTCTCAGCTCAAGCGTCAGGCACTCGAGAGTATCATATAAGAGATTCCTACTGCATATTCTACGACTTGACGTGGATACTGCAGTTAGAAGTGGGTCTTATATGTTTAGCTGTACACAGGCGTCCTGTCCCCTGGGAAGATTATCAGAAAGCCCTTGGTTCAATGCAACCCTTAAGTAATTGTATCCTGCTTCCTTTCGAGCCTTTGACCCCTTACTTTTATTCATTCTGTGTATTTAAGAGGGTTAGCATACCCCTCTCTCTACTCCGAAATATAGAAATTGTACTAACATGATAGCGAATGATTCTGTTTATACTTACTTGCCTTGCGTGGGTGGGCGGCTCAGATCAAAATTGTTGCATTATGTTTTGGTCTGTCACTAGATATCATGGATCATTTATGTACATAGTTACAGATTAAATGAATTAATGGATTTCAGTTCATTTGGTTTCTCTCTATCGATGCACCCAGGAGCCTCAGCATCACTGCACCTATCCCTCTGGACAATATAATTACAACAAAGAATTGGTGTGCTGCAACCTCCTTGAAAGGCCTTTGTTCCCATCTGCATGGGGCGGCTTGGATGGCTCTTTGACCACCAGAAGAAAGTACCACTCATCTCAATGCATTCTTCTCATCACTGATCTGGTGATTGAGAACCTAGATGTCATTGAGACGGCCTAAGAGTGGGACTCACCCTGGAGCATCAGCATGTTGATGCTATCACTAAGTTCACAGACTGACTTTGTCGATATATCAGAAATGACTTTGTTGCATTTAGGGATAGTGCATCACTGTTTTGTGACATTAAAAAAGACAAGGAATGGTTGCTAGGGACCATTTATGTGTAATTAATGCTTGTCAATTTGTGTGGACACACATAGTGTATCAACAAGGAGACGAATTGATCACCTTGTTGGCACGATATTTCACATTAGACTAGATTCAGGAGGTCAGAACCTTCTCTGAGCGTGCACTGCTCTTGAAACCATACAAGCAGGTTCTGCGTTCCCCAAGGCCTTTCGCACCGCCAAAGTCTGCTTTGAGCAGTCTCTTCCTTGGCCTGAGGATCCGATCCAGAAGGCTGCAGGGGTGGACCCTAGACATCTAGCAGAAGCAATCAGATCGACGTTTGGATTATGATTCGAGAACCTTTCTCCTCTCAACTTTATGATCCTTACAGGCTCACATGATAAAATGTGCCTGGCTGCGATTGTGCTGGTCAGCACAAAGGTGGGTATGCAGGGCATGAGCATGTAGATGCTAGATATGTCCATGTGGTAATATGTAGTAGCCAAACTTAGTTTGATGGACTAGTGTGGGTGAGTTCATATAGGGTTCTCGCAGTCCAGTGATGCCCTCATGGAGCGACAGGGCCACAACAGATTCGAAGACGAGGATATTGTCAGCGTCGTCTGAGGATGAGACTGAAGCGGAACCAGTTGGTATCAGCACCTCATGGCTAAGAGGGTATAGTACTATGGAGCTGTCCAGTAATCTTTAACATTCTAAAGAGATACCGCGTAACACTGGGAGCCCAAACAGCCTCGACAGACGGGCTAAGTTCTACAGTGCTGGTTTGTCAACCATTGCCACTATGAAGGTATGCTGGCTCATATTCGATCTACAGGTGACCATATACTACCGCGGAGCGACGCTTATGCCTTGGTCAACGTCACTACCTTTTCTGATCTCATGACCAGAAATGGTCTCTTGTTGAGTTCCCAAGGGTTGTGCTTTGGGCCATTACTATATCTAACTTTGAGCTGATCGGTTTGCAAGCCGCACACTAATTATAAGGAAGAGAAAATCAGAGTAGAGAGCATCTTTATCTACAAGCCCACAACAGTGCATATCCAAACGTGGACCACATCATCAGTGCGCTTCTGGGGAACATGTTCGGCAGTCCGAACAGCCCGATGCTCCTCATTCTCACTCACGAACTGGAGCATGAATGGGATATAGGTTCTATCAGGGCTCATTCAGCCTTATATAGAGGATTCCCGTCTTATATAGGTTGAAACATAAGGCCAGAAATCAAAACAAGTAATAAGTCCCTGATTTAGAGGCCATCGAGCATCTGTGCAAGAACCATGCCAAACAAAGACTGGACGAATTCAGGACTGAAACTGTATTGGTAGTAACAAATTAGGTTGCAATTAAGAACTCAGCCTCACCTGGGCAGCGACTAAGGCAGCATACACTTAACGTGCTAAAACACCTTGGGTTTGGGTACGCGGCCTCTGCTCACAACCACTAATCCACTGTCAGTATGGATCATAAAATTCGGCGAGTTCCATGATGGTGGTTCAACGTGAAATTCGGTTTTCGTTTCCTCACAGCCTGTTCTGTAGTAGTAAGTGGCTGGTTGCGGTTAATCGTCCTTGAGAGCGCTTTATTGCACCTAACGCTATCCGGGCCGCACGGGAGCTGCGGAAGCGTCCATGTCTTCTTCGTTGAAGAAGGTGCCGTGCACGTATAATTGATCATTTAAGCTGAGCCGTTCTGGTTCTATCTGAAGACTGAAATCAAAATAATGCAGAAGTAAAGGCAGACGATGAATTGCTGAACATCGAGGCCTTGCGGTTCAAATCAGTTGAAGTGTTTATATGACCTCATTTTAGCATTGGGGCACACCAAACCACTCCACTCTCAAGATGCAACGACCTCTAGCTGTGGTCGTTTTTACAGGGCTGATACTCGCATCTGGTGTGAGTTGTCAGTCTTCTGCTGCCATCGACTCGTTCATTCCGCAGCGCATGGCATGTCCAGACGATGTCCAAATCCGAGCAGCTGGGGTAAGTAACTGCGGTCTTGTAATTTCGAAGCCTCTCATGGACATGATCTTGTTTGACCGGGGCTACACAGAATCTATCCTCACAAGAAGAATCTTGGAGGGAAGTGAGATTGCCCGAAGTCATCAACTCGCTGGCATCTTATCTGTCAAGAGCCAACATCTCGGGCTTCGACACTGACGCATATCTCGACCAACTCAACACTTCGAATGCTCCCATTCTCGGCCTCGCCATCTCTGGGGGCGGAAGCACCTCTGGAATGGGTGGTCTGGGGATCTGGCAGGCATTCGATGAGCGCTACGAACCTGCTATAGAGGCTGGTACTGGTGGCATAACCCAGTGTCTCACCTATCTCACTGGGCTCAGTGGCGGCGGATGCATTACTGTCTCAACTCTGTATGTTGCTGTGCACAAAACCGTTGTGATAGTCGTCACCTGCCCAAACTCATCATTGTTATCATCATCACAGAGCCAGTAATCAGTACACCACCGTGGACAACATAAGACAGGCCGTCAATTTCTCTCAGAACTACGTGACGGGTCCCAACAACAATATCTCCGAGTATTTCACCGACCTTTTCGAAAACAGTCTCGCAAAACAAGAGGCCGGTTTCCCAGTCTCCATCGCGGATATCTTTGGGCAGTTCTGGCAGATGTACCTCCCAGAGTCGTGGCAAAACAGCATGTTTTCAGACCTCGCCACTCAGAACACCTCCTTTTCTAACGGGACTGGGCCCATGCCGATCCTTAGCCTCGCAGAGGTGATTCCGGGCCAATCACCGAATATGGGCAACATCCTGTACCCAGGCCGCAACTCGACAAACGGATTTAATCTGACCGAGTACGAAGTCACCCCATTTGAATTTGGCAGCTGGCTAGGGGGGCGTGTGCAGGGCTTCATGCCGACGCAGTACCTTGGTTCTGCCATGTCAGCCGGACAACCGTCAGGCGTAACCTGTGTCACTGGATTCGACAGGTTCACCTTTCTCCAGGGCTCGACTGCGGACGCATACAATGTCTACTTCATCACTGATTTCTTCAATATCCCCCCTCTTCGCCAAGCGTGCCTTGTCGAGCCTACAGGATCTCGTGAGACGACAAGACGTCGGCGCTCCAGACGACGTGATCATACCGCCAGAATGGGATAATGATACGCTCGTGGGCCTGGTGAATCAGACAGCTGAGACTTTTGATCAGGATTTCAACGACACCCTCTGGGCCTGGGTGCCAAACCCCTTCGAGGACTACAACGAGGAGATGAGCAACGTTTCTGATCTCCTTCTGGTCGATGGGAGCGAGGCGGGGGAGACGGATCCTCTGCGGCCGCTGATAGTCCCGCAGAGAGGGGTAGATTTCATCATTGTGTATGAAGCTACACTGGATGCCGACTACAATTGTACAGCCCCCCATCCGGCTCAAGTCCGATAAACTGACTTGGTTCATCTGACTGACAAACTATCAACCAGGGAACAACGGCACCAACCTCATCAACTCTGCCCAGTCTGCCGAACAAGGAGGCATCCCTTTCCCCCAAAATTCCTACGGTGGACACTCTTATCCTTCGCAACTACACCAGACAGCCGACCTTCTTCGGATGCAACGACAGTGCCGAGACGCCACTGTTGCTGTGGCTGCCGAACTCCCCTTGGTCATCCTACTCTAACTACTCCTACAGGATGGCGGCCTTCACCGACACCCAGCTGGACGTGACGCTCGAGAATGCCTTCAACCTCGCGACCTACGGCAACGGGATGATACCCGCTGGCGAGGGCTGGGCAACTTGTCTGGCCTGCGCCGCAGTCCAGAAGAGTGTCGCGAGGGTTGGCATGGAGCTACCCGAGGTCTGTAGCCAGTGCTGGGAGCGCTTCTGCTGGGACGGAACGGAAGAGGACGGGAAGGCGGATCCTGAGGTGGCGTTTGATCTGCCGCTTCGTCTCAACTCCTCCTTGACTTATTCTGAGTGGTACAATACCACGTGGAGTAGTATGTAATCTGGGCACATTGAGGTGCATGTGCCGTCCGAATTGCCAACAGGTCACCAGTGCACGAGGATCGTGATGCGGAAGGTACCCGCGAGGGTATCCTCGTTTCTAGGATCAGCAAAGTAGTCGTCGAAAAGGAAGGACTATTGAGGTGACCAGTACTCAGTGGAATTATTATGGCCGTCTTTCCAGGCGTTTTTATAGGAGGAGTTCTTCATTGTGTTGATCACGGTCATTCTAAATAGAAGATTTCAATTTTCTATCTGCCGCTGCCATCCCGTGTCTCTCGTCTAGTCATCTTCCTGATAACTGAATCACAAGATCCTTGTACGAATCCATTATGTCTTCGTACGAAGAAAATCGAAAGCAAAGCATGATAGTGAAGAAGAGTTCTTAAACCAAAGGCGTCAGCTCAAGTGTAGCAAAACTTGTTTCTTACCATCCTGAATAGCAAATGCTGGATAAGGTATTCCACAACGCAAAAAGGCGCCTCGGCAAAAAGGGGTACATTCAAAGTCATTCAGTGCAGAAATTACGGAACAGCGCCTGGAAAAATCTAGACAAAAGTCATGTAGCCCAGTCCTCAAGAACCATCGACATCCTGCCCGGACTCATGGACAAAAGTGGCCTTTAGCACTTCCTAAATCGCATCTTGGGCCGGTACATGTCTGTTACTGAGGACCTTTAGTGACATTTGTACACAAACTTGACCGTTCTGGCTTCCTAATTAATACTCACCTGCTGGCTTCAAATATGCTGCCCCCGACACCACCTCCGATAGCAGCAGCAATAATGACAATGGCAAAGAACAAGAAGATGATGAATGTCGATCTTGAGCAGCCACAGATGATTGTCCCCTTTTTGGGACTTTCTGAAGCCTCTCCAAGTTCGATATCCTCTGATATACTGGGAACTGGCTGGTCGTCGATGCGGATTTGTGGACGGCTTAGCAGTCTGCCTGCGGCGTGTTTATTACGCAACCATGAAGAACGCGAATTTGTGAGCTTGGATGATCGATCTGCCGCAGGCCGATCGTGTTGACGGCCTTTCGCAGGCGAAAGTGGAAGTGAAAACAAGGCGGTAGGCGGTTCTCTCGGAGTGGCTGTGCTGATTATAGGCAAGTAAGCACCTTCTTTCGAGGGCCCTTCCATGATGTGAGACGCGATTGGCATAGGTTGTTATTTACTCCTTAAGAGGGAGGGAATCATCAGATAGATAGATAAGTGTTGATGTGATGTTCGAAGCTATTTTTTAAATGCAATCACTGACAATGCAGCCAAAAGAATTCAAGCGAGGGGAGAATCAGGCAGTCAAGGTTAATTATAGACTTCCTTCTTCCCTTATGTCCAGATCAAGAGTAGTAGTAGCTGGGCGTAAAATACCACCGCAGAATGTTGCATCAGACGCAAACTTCCAGTGATGCATTACTAGCCCCCATCTGCCAGGCGTACCACACAGATGGCTTGTCTCTAATCATTTGTACTATTACCACACAAAACTTTCCTATCGAGGGAACTTGGGGGCGGGCTGCTGCAGCACCATCCATGGCAAGACACAGCGAACACAGCCGCGCGCGCGCTCGAGAGGCCACAAGCTTCGTCTGCAGGGGGCAGAGGGGGGGCCGATGGTCCAACAAACAAGAAATGCAGAGCTGCGGCGTTGCCGTATGCTTGGACAAAGCACGACGTGACTCGAACACAAACACATATACATGCGCACGCAGAAGTGCCCTGAGGTTATCTTCCTTACGCACGAGTTTAGAATCACACATACACAAGCACAAAGGCTGTTTCGCCATGTCGCAGGCCTATGAGTGCTGGGGTGGATTTTGCTGTGTTGAGATGCGCACTGGGACATGTTTAAGTGCATGCTGTGTCTCCTTGTGGTACTTTGTACCGTTGCACTTTAACGTGGCTTTGTGTGGGGGAAGCAGTGGACGGTTGGATAGGAATTGAGCGCAACGGAACGGGCTAAACCATTGTCTTCTACGAGGGTGTACTTGTCTCACATGGTACGTTCAGGTCACGCATTGAATCGGAAACCCTCCGCTCTGAGTATTCTGGTTTTGATTTTGGCTAGAATCTTGAGAGTTAATTACACCGTGTCACTAAGCCTGGGACTATGCAGCCACGTTTCGTGAAACCTTGTAAGTAATTAATGTCCCCATGAAAATCACTACAGCGACGACTTACAAGCTCAGAAGTCTCACGGAAAGATCTAATAGAAGTTCCAGTGTGGATACGCATGACGATGAACCACATTGGCCACAGATTGGCGTGCTGATACAATCTTACCTGATAGTCGGTCGCCACAACGGGCAATAATATAAGCACTACAGGATATCCCCGTTGTCTTGAAGACTTGAGACAAGCTTTATGCGGAGACTGAGACAAGGCCAGACATATTCATACCCGGACACCAACGAGTTACAACATAAATGACGTGCAGAAGGGGTGTCTAGGTGCAAGAACACCACCCCCGAGATCTCTTCCTCAGCGCTTAGAAATGAATGCCACCTAATCAACTATCTGGTAGGCTTGAAATTACGAGAGAAGAGGTGACTACGCTTCGCCATATCTACATCCTAATTGGTTATCGCAAGGCTTGAGCAATACCATATAGTCTACGGTCTCGTAAGAGGGTGATAGTATCAAGACCACGATGTAGATCATTATACATATAGTCTATCAATCTAAGGGGTATCGTAAGCGCTTTTCTATACCCATAATATCAAATCAAACATGATGAAAAGGATCTCTAATAGCCCACTCCTCCACATCACAAGAGATTCAGACAGTTCGTTACTATCCTCCTCTTCCCTTCTTCTTCTTCTTCCTCTTCTCCTCCACAACCGTGATAATCAGATCTTCACTGCCAACTTGGTGAACCCAACCTGCTTGCCCCTGGCCACCAGGTAAAACAGCACACTACAAGCCATACAGAGCCCACAAAACAGCTGCAGCCCCAGATACCCGCCCCCCTGCGCCTGCACAATCGCCCCGGCGATGGGGCTCCCCGTGAGCGCGCCGAAGCTCATGACGGCCATGCCCGTGCCCGTGCGGACGCCGATCTGGCGGATGTCGCTGAGCTGGGCGATCAGGGTGGGCATGAGCGAGACGAAGCCGCCCGAGGAGAAGCCGAAGAGGGCGATGAAGACGATGATGGCGGCGGAGGAGTCGGCGGCGGGGATCCAGACGGCGAGGGTGATGATGGCGGAGAGGGTGGTGATGGCGATCATTACGTTGAAGCGGCCGAACTTGTCGGCGGCGAGGCCGGGGAGGATACGGCCGAAGATGCTGTTTTCAAGTCAAGTAGTCAGCAATTTGTCTCTCTTGAAGTGTGAAGAGGGGGAGAGTGAGACAGGGAGACAAGACTTACCTCACGGCATTTAGGATCGGGATGAGATACTCAATCAGGTTCTCGCTCATACCAGCCGCCCTGGCTTGGAGCAGGATATAGTTGTAAGGAACAAACATGCCCCAATAAAACAAGAAATTAGCCGCCAGGGTCAGCGCAAACGCCGGCTCCGTGAAGCCTCCAATGTAGTCCCTGAGCACCAAGGGCTTGGGCCGAGGCGGCAGTCTAGACTTGACGGTGGCGCACGCGACGCTCAGCAGGCCGAGGAAGATGAAGGCGACTACGCGCATGGTCCAGGGGAAGCCGATCTGGGGGATGAGCTTCTCGATCATGATGGGCATGACGAAGCCGCTGAGGGAGGAGCCGGCGACCATGATGCCGAAGGCGACGGCGCGCTTCTTGAAGAACCAGGAGACGACGCTGGTCATGCAGGCGTTGAAGACGGCCGAGGAGGCGATGGCGGCGCAGACGGACTGGGCGAGGAAGAACTGGTAGTACTGGGTTGCCAGCGAGGTCATCATCAGGCCGAAGATGTAGACCACCGTGCCGATCAGCAGCATCCACCGCGGGCCGTAGACGTCAAAGACGCGCCCGAAGACGATGCCGAAGAAGATCATGGCCCAGACCTCGGTTGCTGTGATCCAGGACACCGACGAGGACGAGTAGGAGGCCAGGGGACCTGTCTCGTAGTACTCCTGGAACACACCGATGCAGCTGACGAAACCGAACGTGCAGAACAGCCCGCAGAATCCTCCTAGCACTACTAACCATGCCTGCAGGCCGCCGTCGGGGAAGTCAGAAGGATGCCAGCCTGAGCCGGGCGGAGGTCCCGAGGATGCTGCTGCACTACCAGCACCAGCTCCATCTTTCCTCTGGGCCTTCTCCTCGTCAATGTCGGCCTCGGCGACTTCCTCTGGTTCGGCGATGATGTTTGCGAGCGTTTCTGTATTCTGCGAGGGGATGCGCTCTAGTGATGACCGGGTCGACTTGTAGGGCGCCTGGTCCGCCTTTTCGAGGTCACGTCCTGCCTGAGGAGCTGATTTTTGTGTGGGCTCGTCCATTGCTGTAGACGAATCTGAATGTCCGCTAGTCGAATTTGGCATTTTGAGGGCGTAAGTATCGATGCTTTGTCCTGAGGGCTGGTCTGATTATACTCTCGCGAGACAGCAGTAGTCTTAGAGTGGAGCCGCTGGTCGGTTGCGATTGTTCAACACGATAGTGAATTCAGCCAAGTTGCAATGTGATGAATCCCGAGGAGAGCTGTATTACGAAGACAAGCCACACAGATTGGCCCTTGATGCAACAACAACAAAGAACTTATAGCCGAAGAATCTGACACAATAATGCAGATGGAAAAAAGTAGGGTGGTTGTTCTGGAGTATCCGCGGAAGGGAAGGGAATTCGTGTTAGTTTTTATATGATGTCCAAGGACTGAGCAGGCAGCATTAAGGCGGGACTGCTTCTCGGAGATGCGAGGCGGATCAATCCAAATGCAGCTGAAGTAATCCGACAAAACAGCAGGAAAGAAAAAACACAAGGAGAAAACGCCTAGCGTCGCTTTGAAACCACCGGGGTAAGGGACGGGGTTAAGCAGCCAGAAAAAGGGGTTTTGAATTCGAGCCTCTGGCTCTCCAGTACAGCAATTTCTTGAGCAAAAACACTGAATACTATGTGTGCTGTGACTTACAGAGAAGGCGAAAACCCCGTTGAAAAGACCGAGATCCGCGAAGGAAGACTGTCTTGTGTGGGACTGTCCCTCAGTGCAGAGCGGACGTATGGACAGTTTACGCTGCTGGTACGGAGACGCGAAGTAACGTGTCTGCTTTTTCGATGAAGTGAAGTTGGCGAGCGGGGATCAAGATCACTGGCTTCGACAATCCTCTCGTTCTCTTCTCTCAGCAATGAAGAGCCTACACCCTTTATCACATGATGACCTTTCATCACATGATCATCCGCACCATCTCTCAGCTTCCAGCTATCAAGTCAGTCTAGTCTTTTGCACTCGCATACTCAACGGATCTAGCATTGCTCCTGCATGGGTGTGACAGCCTCAATCTGGCGTGCTGAGGACGAAGGAATTCGTTAAGCCCGTAATGACGGGGCTAGTACAGGTAGTTGGTGGTTGCATTCCTAAGCACCGGGAATAGGCAGAGCGCGAAAGACGCGAGCCCAAACCTACAAGGGACAAGGCACTCAGTACTATTCATTCGGCGACGAGGCACTCGTTCACTCACTCTTCTGTTTAATGGACCTGTCCGATGGCCGACATGCTTTGGCGTCTTCTATATCAGCTCGGACATCAAGACATCAAGGTCATCCCAGTAATCATTCCTCTGGTCTGCTCTGGTCAAACCCTCAGGACGAGGCGGTGGATTTCCTTGAGGGAGGATGAGACTACCATGTAGTATGCTCCGCGGATGGTCCGTGGGTGTAGATGACCGTCTCCGCCGCCCGAATACCCCGATCTTTTCGGTGCAGGGGGTCTATTCCTTCACATGTGGTTGCAGATTGAGATTGAATCAGCTCGAGATGTTCATTGTCACTTTACTTAGCCGAGTCGCTCGGAGCACTATGTCTTGCACTCTGTTGATTTCCATTTGATATAAATTGTCAAAGGAATCTGCCCTGGAAAAAGCTGCTCCGGCGCTTTGCTGCTTTGATACGGTTTGAGTGATTGGACTCGTCCTGTCTGTGCTGGACACGGCCCAGGCTGCCAAAGCTGAGATGTGTACGGATTCTATCCGAAAACCTATATGGTACATGGGTGAAGCATACTGGGCGATGAGAGTTGTTGCCCTGCTATAAATTCTTGTCGAAGATGGCAACGTGATCACCGCCCGACAAAGTCCTTGAGGTCCTTAGTGTCGTCAAACTGGACCTTGCCATCCTTTCCCACGCTTGCCACATGGATGGCAACCGGCTTTTCAGCAGCACTCGCTGGCACTGATGTGTCAGAATCAGGTGCCGTCGCACCCGCTTCCTCCTTCGGCCTCGCCGCCTGCTCCACGGCCTTGGGTACGACGCCCGCCTCGGTATCTGCAATCTCGTTCACATCATCCCTTGTCAGGACATCACTGATCCTGGCGCCACGGCTGGACATCAAGATGGCCGTGGGGCCCTTGAACTGCAAGAACAGCCTGTCCCCAAAGATGGACCTCCTCGTCTGTGTCCGCAGGCTGAACAGCACTTTTGCCAGGAACTTGTAGACTGCCGACTCCTTCACATCCTTCCAGAACTTGGCCAGACCCTGCGGCACCAGGCTGGCCGGTATGCTAGGAACACTGAACCTGATGCCGCTACTTCGGAAGCGGAACGGCACCGGGGAGTTCCTGTTCACACTGTACGCCACCACATGACTGGGGTGCACAACCAATTCTTCGCCTTCTGACAGCGTGACCTCGTATATCTGGCCTGGCGCTGCAAGAGCAGCCATTCCACGGCCCGTAAGGTGATGGTTGCCCCAGTGTGCAGGTGCCAAGCCACGCTGGATCCTGGGTGTGATGGACAGGGTGTGGCCAGTCCATGCGAGGAGGGCGTTCCGCTGTGCGACCTGCCAGTCGGTAGTGCCGTCAAGGTGGAGGATCGAGAATGTGGTATTAGGGGACTTGGTCGCGATCAGGGCTGTTATTGGCGAGGTGGAGGAGATGCGCTGGTAGAGGAAGGGCATGCCGAGGAGGGCGTGGCGGAAGGGGCTGAGAAGGCTGAGGGTGGACTGGGCCTGAATGCACACAGCAGGTTAACCAGAGACTCATGAGTTCAGACCGCTTTTGCCTTGGTGTATATCCCACATTTTGTGCTTTTCCTGCGACCGTCACGAGCGTCCCTCGCCTGGTGTAGAGCTTCTGTGAAGCGGAGAGCGAGACGGAGAGGAGGGAGTAGGGTGACCCAAGCACCTCGAACCGAGCATCTGGCAGCACACGGGATCAGTATCGACAGCATAGGCACAGGAAACCCGCCTAATCCTCTTGTTGAACTGAATACCTGCTGTGTCCCTGAATCCCTGCGAGGACGCGCCAAAGGCATCACCTCCCACCTTGGGCGACTCCGTCGTGGGCGCGGCACTGATCTGAATCGCACGGCATTGCAGGCAGACTTCGGACGGCCTTATTCTGCTGAGAGGTCGTCGAGCCACTCGCGACAGTGGCAATTGGCCCCGCATGATGCTGAGCGAGGGTGTATGGGCGGGAGGAAGCGGTTGCCGGGTTTAAGATTCTCGAGTTTGCGTCGCCAAAATTCGGAATCAAGAATATGACGGAAGACCTGCATCCCTGGTCCACAGTGCACAGACCACTCAGGGGATTTGGCTGGCAGGGTTGCAGCCTGGATCGAGGAATATCTGCAATATATGGACATTTCCCTTTGCATACTTTGCCATGACACATGATTATGATCATTGAATGTATGCTTTAGGAGTATTTGGTGGTTTGAGCAATTACTATGAAATGAATTATAATCAAGATTGAGTCAATGTTGGCTTGAGCTGTTTGGGCACCGTGCCCGGACTCTTGAAAACAAGGCTTCTGCTTCATAGAACTTTTGCTCGATTGCCAGTTGATGGCATGATGTCTACCAGCAACTTGATGACTGATTGTATGCATTGAGTGCATTCTACGCTTGTTAAGGGATCGGTCTCGAGTACGCATCCATACATCACCATCACTGCTTTACCAGTGCATGCCACCTCTCAGCCCCAAGGCACTGTCATGAATATGATTCGAGATGGACCTAGCGCAAGCTCATCTAAGAGGGTTTGGGACTTATATATCAGGTTGATGTGCCGTGTCTCTGTAGCAATTCCATTATAATTATCATGTCGGATAATGAATATGTACATTTGCAGTAGATGTATGGACAGACTACAGTGGCATGATATAGTGGGCCCCGTTACCAGTTGCAGGGGCTTGTTACAGCGCACAAGCCACTGATGGCCTACCCTGGAGCTTGACCCCACCCTGAACAACAGGGGTGAAGCTCCGTTGCCCTCGCAACCAAAACCCGCTGGAATTATTGACCCAGGGCTCCCAATTCCGGCATTTTGACGCCTGGCCTCCAATTGCCCTCTAGAGCTTGGAGGCTCAAAATCAACGAACACAACCTCGACTGTGTCTGCCTTTTTTCCCTTTGCTGCTGTTGGTGCGCTGTGGCTTGTTGCCCTTATACCCCTTCTTGTCCTTGTATTGTCTTTTCCCATTTCTATTTCTCTTTTTGCATGTCCTGAACCCCTTGTTCCTTTCTAATCAGCATGTCTGTCCGGGTCGTCGCAAGGATACGGCCTCTGCTGAATGACGAGCTCGAGCGAGATGTGATCGTCCACGCAGACCGCAAGGAGGGCAGCCAGAAGGCAAATGCTGTCAAGATTCCAAACCCCAAGAATGAAGCAGAGGAGTTCTCCTTCGCCTTCAATGGGGTGTATGATCAGGAGACTACGCAGGAAGAGCTGTTTACTGCAGAGGGTATGCTCGCTCCAGTGGTCCAAGGAAACACGGCTGTGCAGCACATATAAGCCCTCGTACTGAACCCCCGAATCACAGTCTCTCCCCACCTTAAAGCCCTTTTCCAAGGCCTCGACGTCACCATCTTCGCATACGGCGTCACCGGGACGGGCAAAACCCACACGATGCGCGGAGGACTCAAGCTAGCCGACCGAGGCGTAATCCCGCGCCTGTTGAGCAATGTGTTCCGACGAGGCAAGAAGATCGCAAAGGACTCAGAAGGGGATACAACCGTGGATGTTGCGCTGTCATACTACGAGATCTATAACGACAAAGTGTTTGATCTCATGGAGCCTCCCGAGAAGCGTTCGCCATCTGGCCTTCCCCTGCGAGAGGCCAATGGCAAGACGAATGTCGTAGGGCTGTCGGAGCGAGCGTGCCGCGATCTGAAAGACTTCGAGGCGCTTTATATCGAGGCAAACAACAACCGCGTGACAGCCGCCACCAAGCTCAATGCCCACAGCAGTCGCAGCCACGCTATTTTGCGGGTCAAGGTGACACAGACCACAGGCGATCGAGTGCTGGAAAGCACCGCATCCGCCATCGACCTGGCCGGCTCTGAAGACAATCGGAGGACAGAGAACAACCGTGAGCGCCTCGTCGAGTCCGCCGCGATCAACAAGTCCCTCTTTGTCCTGTCACAGTGCGTCGAGGCCATCTCCCGGGGCGACAAGCGGATCCCCTACCGAGAGTCCAAGATGACCCGTATCCTTTCCCTGGGACAGAACAATGGAATTACGGTCATGATCCTGAACCTCGCGCCCATGCGCAGCTACCACCTCGATACGTTGAGCAGCCTGAACGTCAGCTCCCGCGCCAAGAGGATTGAGGTGCGCGAGATCGAGAACGAGATTGTCTTCAAGCAAGCCCCACGTGCCATGACTCTGAGCGGGACAGGTATTCAGAGACAGCCTCTGCGCCCTCTCAACAACGCACATAACGTTCACACAGGAACCTCTGCTGCAAACAAGGACAAGGCTGAAAAGGAGAAGGATAAGCCCGCAAAGCTGTTCAGTGTGTATTCAGACAAGTCGAAGCCCACACCAGCACGTCTATCCACGACTAGTATCTCATCGCAAGCGCGTATGTCCAGCATGAGCAAGCGCAAGTCCGATACCAACGATGCACAAAGTCGACCCACCAAGATCCTGCGCCCGAATTCTGCGCCTTCTCGGCCTGCACTGGCCGCCGTCGCACAGCCGTCCGTAACAATGTCGGCTGCTCAGATCGAGGAGATGGTCGAGCGCAAGGTGCAAGAAATACTTGCATCTCGAGCAGCGACGGACCCACAGCAGAGGGAAGAGCCAGCGCCTACACAACCTACGTCTGCCGATATCAGCGAGGCCGTACAACGGCGTCTGGAGGCTCTTGAGCGACGGATCGAGGACAATGACAGTGGCAACAGCGGCAGGTCTGAGGGCATGCGGCTTCTATTGCAGGCGCGCAAACTCAAAGAGAAGGGTGATGACAAGGGGGCTCTCGGGTGCTACGAGTCCGCCCTCAAGTATTTCCCTGGACAAGCGAAACTGATGGGCAAGATTGAGAAGCTGAAGGCTAAGCTGGCGGGCAAGAACGGAGGGGCCCTTGCTGCTGAGCATACTGATGAGAATGTGAAGCCAGAACCTGTGCGCAGCAGGAAGATGAGCAAACAGTACAAGGCAGGCAGCGACGAGGATGCTAATGATTCCGACTACAACGCCTCCGAGGCCGACGCAGACGAGAGCTATGTGGGTGTCACGTCCGCCAAAGTCAAAACCAGGGCTCTGAAGACTTCCAAAGCCCGCACTGCAGGGCCTCGGCCTTACCTCCCAACGCCAGAGAGCAGCTTTGAGAACAGGCCTAGTGCAGCCGACCCTCCGACCCCACGCACACGGAGACTACTTGACATTGTCAACTCTCGTGACGTTGACATGATCAAGGGCCTGCATGGATTTGGGGCCAAGAAGGCGAGGGACATTGTGGAGCGGCTCGGGGCATACGAGGGAGGAAGGATCGTGTCGGTCGAACAGCTGAGGAGCGTACCTGGTTTTGGGGGAAAGACACTGGAGAGAGCGTGGGAAGGGATTCAGTGTTGATGCGTATTCTGCAGAGGAATTAATGGTAAGTATATTACAGTGGGAAGGCCGTAGTGGGCGTGGTCCACCTTGAGCCTTGTTGTCTGGCATGAGACAGGACCATGGCAACATCCCGCCACTGTGCTACGCATGTACGCAAAGCATCTTGTCGATCCTCTGTTTAGAAAACTTGCATGGCGAAGGCGTTAATCATCAGGAGTCTGTCTGTCCTATTGAGCAATGAATTCTGCGGCAAAGGTCCCTCCACCAGCCCTTGCTTGAACCAATACGCTCATGCGTGTGGTGGATTCTTGTGATGCAGCTTGGGTCTAGATCCCTGAACGATCCATTCAGACCTACAGACTGGCCTCCGAAACTTTTCTGGTCAGCTGGCTTTGGCTCCCTGATAGAAGGTCCATCTGCGTAATGGGAGGCTGATTAGGTGTGTGTATTGATATGTTGTTCGACAGCTGTTGAGGTGACAACTTCCACTACTGTATGTCCTCCCGTACCTGTGCCTCATGAGACAATTGTGCCAGGCTACGGATCATTCCAGCTTTCCCATCAAGCCGCTGGCTATATGAATACAACAGGCGTGCTTGATCATCGTGTTGATGCACCTCTTCCCCACCGCACTTTTGGCATCAGAGCAGACCTAGGGCTTTGCGTAATGCCGTCTCGTCTGCCCCTGCTTTTGGAGTGGCGACGTGTTTTGGTCAATTTCGGAGAACTTTCATATTGTCAGTAAGCGGATCCATAGCCTAAAGTGCAGGGGAGCTGAGACCTTTGACGGTACTTAGTATTGGATTATCTAACTGTAAAGGCTTAAGGATAGTTGAAGCTGGCCATGCTCTCCACTAGTTTCCACTAGTTTGTTATCTGTGCTGAACGGTGCCTGTTCTAGATTTCTTGACAGCTTGAAATGCTCTCTTTATCGATGTTTTCTTGGTTTGGGGTTTGTAGAATAACATATAATAATGTGTCCATAGGAACAGGTCTTAATCTTGATTTGTTGCGAGGAATTCCAGGTGTAATCTGTCTTGATATTTCTTGATATCATAACTCTGCTTTTGTATTTCTAGTATATGTGTGATAATATGAGAAGGACGGCTGAGACCAAGATGCACGTGAAGATTGTAAAGATGAGAAAAAAGGGATGATGTGCGTTATACTTACTAACCAGAAGAATGAAAAATACACCTAGCATGTTACTATTTAATACCACGAGCAGCTAGCCTTTAAGAAGAGAGTCTTGTATCAAAATGGCATCATTATACCAAGCTAGGTGGAAGCTTGATGTCACGAGCGAGTGCTAATCAAGTCTTGTAGCTTCTCCTTAGCTACGAAGAGTCTCAGTCTCTACTTCATATAGGACAATCCCCCCCCAACCATCAACATCGTCTACGTTCTGTCTTGTGTCGGACCCATCTCAGTCAAATTGCTGTTACTGTATATATCACGAGACCTCTCCCTCTGCCCTCGCTCTCGATCTGATACGAGATAATATCAGGAGAACACAAACCTATACACTTATTTACTCATAGCCAAGCCCGTCACTATGGCTGAACCGCAACCTATAGCCCGTTGTACCTCTGCAGAGACAACCAAAAAAGAGCTATGCTCGAACGGCAGAGCTTCCGTAGTCCTTCACAATGTCACCTCCTCTGAATCCAGAGATGAGCCCAAGAACCCAATCACGACCCGCCAGTTCACCCTGATGGCCATCAGCGGCAGCATCGGGGCAGGCCTCTTCATAGCCTCAGGAGAGGCCCTGCAAAAGGGCGGCCCAGGCTCTCTCGTCCTCGCCTTCCTCATCGTGGGTCTCGCCGTCTGGCTGACCATGTGCGCGCTGGGGGAGCTGGCCTCGACGATCCCGGCTCGGGGGTCCTTCTACGACTACTCGGTGCGGTTCGTGTCCGAGTCGTGGGGGTTTGCGATGGGGTGGAACTATGTCATCAACTTCATGCTCATCGTCGGGTTCGAGATCACGGTGATTGTGCGGCTGGCCAGATACTGGGTGGGCCCGGATGCGTCTGTGGTGTCCTCGGGGGTGATTGCTGCTGTTCCGGCCTGTCATCTTGTGCTGGCTGCCCTTCAGTGTTTTGGGCCCAAGTGGTATGGAGAGGCAGAGCATTTTTTTGGGATCCTGAAGGTGTTCATCTTGTCGGCGTTCATCGGCACGGCTGTTGTGATTGCTTCCGGAGGAACTCCAGAGGCTGGTGGGAGACATTTTGATAATTACCTGCAGTATGCGCCCCTCTCCCTCCCCCTCTTTTTTTTTTTTTTTTTTTTTTTGTGATGATTTTTTCTGCTTTCATCTTCTTTCCGTCATGACTAGCAATCTGTGTTCTAAGCACCCAAATGGCTGACACCTATAATCAGCGACAATGCATTCAGAAACGGTTTCCAAGGCGCCATCTCCGTCCTCGCGGCAGCAGGCCTGGCCTACGGAGGCACCGAGATGCTGGGCCTCACCGCCGCCGCCTGCGCACAACCACGTAAGGTCATGCCCCTCGGAGCCAAACTCGTCGCCGGCCGCATTCTCCTCTGCTACTGCACGTCCCTCTTCGCCCTAGGCCTGGTCCTGCGCCCGTCGGCTCTCGACAGCCCCGATATCGCCAGCCTGACCGCGTCCCCCTTTGTCGTGGCCGTGCGGCTCGCAGCTATCCCTTACCTGCCGGATATCATCAACGGAGCGCTCATCGCTAGTGTCTTCAGTATGGGGAATGCGGCCGTGTTTGCGTCCTCGCGCGCGCTGGCGGCCATCTGCCACCGAGGCATGGGCCCGCGGGTCCTGGCTCGGTATTCGAAGCGCGGCGTACCTTGGGCCGCGCTGCTTGTTGTCTTTGGGGTTGCCATGTTGGCGTGGCTTGCTGCTGTCAAGAACGGCACAGAGATTTTTGAGTGGCTTCTTGCGCTGGCCAGCGTCAGTAATCTCTTCACGGTTCGTCTTAATTATTCTCGTTTTTTCCCCCCTCGCCTCCTTTCATCGCTCCTCAAAAGCCAGGTTGGTTACTGATGATTCCCTTTTTTCCAACACAGTGGGTGAGCATCAATGTCTGCCACATCCGGTTCCGCAGGGCCCTCAGACTCCGCAGTCCCGCTCAGGAGGTAGGATGGCAGGCCTGCTGCGGAGTCTGGGGCAGCTACCTCGCCGCCGTCATGATCGTCTGTATCATGATCGCACAGGCTGCCAGCGCCGCTCTCCCTCCTGTTATAAATCACGACGGCACTCCTCATTTTGTGTTCCTGCTGAGGGGCATTCTGGGGTTTATTGTGGTTGCTGTGTTGTGGATGGGGCACTTAGTTTACCTGGCGCATTTGAGAGGGAACAAGAAGAGCAAGGAAACCTGGCGGGAGATGTTGCTTGTTCCGCTTGGGACGATGGCGTTGCCTGAGCTGGATACAGTGAGGATGCAGGCCCGGGATGAGGAGGAGGAGAGGCAGGAGGAAGCATAGGTGGTGTTTCCGTTGTCCTTTAATAATAAGAAGGGCCGCTATGAGGTTTATGGAGCTGAGTGTGTCACTGTCAATCTTTGTACATTACTGTAACTGCTTTTGATTACAACCAGGAGGCCTGTGACGATCGTGATGGTATAAACGGTCAACGGGTCTGTCCAACGGTTTCCATGCTCAACAACAAATGTTTTACTTGTTTAGCTCTCCATAGTGTATTCTTGACAAAGTCCTACCCTGACATTTCAATCCGATGCCATATCCAGACCCCCTCCCCTCTTCCCTCCCCTCCACCGGAACATCAACGCCACATCCTCCCAGAACCTCACCGGCTTAGTTGTCAAACTCTCCTCATACGCATCGATGATCGGCTTATCCCAAATCAAGTCCGCCTCCTCAGGCTTCACCACCTTGGTCCGCTTCAGGATCTTCCACCCAGCATACGTCAAAATCGCCACAAAGACCATGGTGTAATAGCTGAAAAAGGTGCCCAGATCCCACTCCCCCGGCAGAAAGGTCTCGTATCCATAGCATCCCAAGACCACAGTCTCGCCGACGAGCCCGATCCACGCGCTGTAGGGCTGGAACCAGCCTCGATACGGCAGGGTGGCGCGATCGATGCCTTGGGCCTTCAGGGCGCGGTAGAAGAAGATATAGGTCAGGCACATGATGATATAATCAATCAGCTGCGCGGCCTCGGTGAGGTTGGCGAACCAGGTGAGGGCCTGGCTGGTGCCGCTCGAGACGTCCAGGAATGATAGTACGGGAAACAGCATGGTGACGGCGAAGGCGTAGACGGGTATGCCGGAGCGGGTGCACCTGGCAAAGATCTTGGGAGCCTGCCCCTCCAGCGCGAGGCCGTACAGGGAGCGCATGGCGCAGTACGTGTAGGCGTTTCCTGCCGAGAATATGCTGGACACCATCAGGGCGTTGGTGATGTGCGGGAGCACGCCGATGCCCAGGCTCTGCATGGCGATCACGTACGGGCTGCCGGCCGCGGTTCCGGAGCTGTTGTTGGCGATGAGGGAAGGGTCGTTGTAAGGGAGGACGATGCCCACGCATAGTGCGCCGCCGATGAAGAAGAAGCCGAAGCGCCAGTAGACCGTCTTGAAGGCCTGCTTGAGATAGGTCCGCGGGCGCTCTGCCTCGCCGGCTACGATAGCCAGGTACTCGGGGCCGACGATCGTGAAGGCTGCCGACCAGAGCGCGCCCAGGAAGCCCTGGAAGCGGCCCAGGGTACCTGTGTGGATGTACTCGGCGAAGGAGCCTGGGTTCTGCCAGTAGGTGAAGCCGTACGCGTGGTGCTGCGGGTTGCCTCCCACCATGGTGACAAACGTGAAGCCTGGAGTAAGGTTTCATGAGTAGCTATTCTTATGGGTGGTCAGGGGCAACTTACAAAACACAATCACTATGAGGAGGAATTTGCCACTCGACAGCCAGAATTCAGCCTCTCCATAGTACTTGACAGCAAAGACATTGATGGCAGCGTAGAGCACAACACAGGCTGCACAGACGGCTGCCACGGGGATGTCGTCGCGCCAGAAGGTCAGAATCAGATTGATGGCAGAGATCTCAAAGGGGATCATGGCAGCCTCGTAGAGATAAAAGTTCCAGCCGCTCATGAAGCCAAAGGCCTCGTCGACCCATTTTCCGGCGAAACGGATGAAAGAGCCTGGAAATACGACCATGAATTAGCAAGCCGAACACCTGAAGGATTAAAGGGAGGAGGAGGAGGAGGAGGAGGAGGAGGAGGAGGAGGAAGACTAAGTGTCAGTTTACCGGATACTGGCATGTACACGGCCATCTCTGCCATGCAGTTGTTGACCAAGGCTAACAGACCAGAGTAGAGGGCATACGCGATCAGCAGGGATCCTGGCCCGCCGTCAAGTAGGCCATTGCCGATACTGACGAAGAGGGCGGTGCCGATAGACCCTCCGATGGCAATCATCTGGATCTGGCGGTTCCCGAGATGGCGCTGGAGGGCGTCCGCATTGCCTCTGACCTCGATACTCCCCTCCGTTTCGTCATAGCTGCCGGGGCGCCCTTTCTCGTTGCTCGTCGTAGTGGCGTTGACCCCGCCCGTTTCCTTCACGGTGGCCATGATGACGACTGTTGTTGGCCGTTGACCTGACGCACAGGCCCAGGTAGATATGAGATGTGACTTGTGCTGTAAACAACTCAAAAGTGACTTCCAGTCATGATATTGAAGATCCAGAATGCATGAGATCGTCAACACAACAATGCTTTACAAAGGAAGGAAATGTGCATTCACGTAGCACTTAAACTTGACTAGTAAGTATTTGCCTGCGGGTCTTGATCGTTGACAGGCCCAGCTGAGTGAGAGGCGCTTCAAAAGATAAGGAGGGGGCAACTTTTCCTGGGGCTGAAGACCATCTGCCTATCATAAATCCTTTAGGCCATACATGGTATAATAATAAGCAATGCAGCCATGAGGGAGGAACATTCTGTTGACAGACCAGACGATAGCGTGCTGCAGCTAGAGATGGTATCAGCATGGACAGGGTGGTCAGTGGTGTCACCTAGGTGTATTCTCTCTGTGTGTGCAGCGTGATTTAAAGGCTTTAGTTGTGGGGTGGGAGTGGGATACGCGTGGTTTTCATCTAGAACGTTACATTCCAGGGCTCTTAGCACTAGATTTCGACCGACGATCATTTGTTATTCTAGGTGAACTTAGAGGTCACTATACTGGCAACTTTCATATGTATAATGGTATTTTCTTTTCCCTTCTTCTTCTTTTTCTTTCTTTCTCCTGTTTCCTTCCTTTCTTTCTATTTTTTGTATCATGATGTAACCCTTATTTCCTTCAATCCTCCCGCTTTCTACACACCCCTAGAAAAGGACGACAATTCCAATATAGCCTTGTATTCCTGCATGGCGCGGTGTATGCCCACCCCCAGCCACCGTCTTCCCCCTGCAGTACCTATGTGCAGCCGCTCACCGTGAGATCGATTCCCAGCATGGCTCGCCTGTTTCCGACAAGGCCTGCAGAGCGCTAAAAGACTTTTTGCGCCGCCTTGTAAAGAAAACCCCGCAGCTTCCAGGCCTAGACCATACGGCCCCCCACGTCCTCGGCGGTAATAATACGCCCTGCAGCGTCTGCTGAACACTGAATAAACCTCACCTGTTTTACAAAGCAGCGCTTGTATCAGGCAATTCGATGTACAATACAGTCTGCGACGGCATCTGAACGTTGTAACATTTACCGACACGATGATCAGTCGTATGAGCGAGGCAATGAATTCTACAGCTGCCTGATTGGCCACAATAATGACCGGCCAGACCTCCAGTCACTCCTCAAACGGCGTAAACTTGTCCAAAAAAGCCATGGCCTCCTCATTCTCCCTTTCTAGAACCATCCTGTGCCGCTCACTCCGCACCCGAATAACACACTGAAACGGCTTCGGCCGGATGTTGAAGCCCTCCGTATAATCAAACGTATCATACTGTCTCCCGGGCACAGGCTCGATATCATATGCCCACAGCAGCTTGGCCAGCGCGATGAACAGCGAATTGGCGGCCAGATTCGCGCCGGGGCAGATCCGGCGGCCCCAGCCAAAGGACGAGTGGCCGCTCTTGGAAGGGTGCGCCCGGCCGCCGAGTTCAATGTCCTCCTTCTCCTTGACCGCTGCGATGTTCGCGCCCTTGGTCCTGGAGGCCATGTTCTCGTCGAGGAAACGCAGGGGGTTGAAGTGGTGCGGGTTCGGATAGTACGCCTCGTTCAGGTTGATGGCCCACGAGTTGCCCAGCACAGTCGTGCCCGCGGGGATGTGATAGCCTTCGTAGACATCGTCCTCGGTCGAGGCATGAGGGGTGCCCCCCAGCACGGCGACGGGCCGCCACCGCAGCACCTCTTTGCAGAAAGCCCGGATATACGGCAGCGACGACTCGTCCTCGAACGTAGGGCTGCGGTCCCCGCCCACGACGCGGTCTAGCTCCTCGTGCGCCGCCGCCAGGGTCTCCTGGTGCGTGACCAGGGCCAGGAAGGCCGAGCACAGCGTCGACGCCGTGGTGTCGGACCCAGCACCGAACAGAGATGCAGGGACAAACGCCAGGTTGCGGTCCGACAGGGGGATGGGCTCTTCCTCTCCGGCGGCAGCCTTCTCGCGCATCTCCAGCAGGATCTTGCACAGCGAGTCCGGCAGCTTCGCCTCTGCGCCCTCGGCCCTGGCGCGCGCCATGTCGCCTCGCACAATGTCCATGAGTGCCATGTTGGCGGCCGCCTCCTGCCTGCCGTGGGCCTTGATCTCGGCCTTCCAGGGAGCAAGGACATCCGGGACGTATTTCAGCGCGGGGACGGTCTCGACGAGGTACCGGCCGGGAACGTTGAGCGAAGCCGAGTACTGCATGAACTCGAACCGCTGCGCAATGACCTTGGCGCCCAGCGAGTCGATGCGGTGGCCATAGGCGACGCAGAAGACCACGCTCGAGGTGAACGTCTCGATCAGGCCGACGTATTCCTCAGGCCTCTGCAGTATGCGATGAACAAGCCGGCTGGCCTCGGCCTCCTGCGCAGGCTTGTAGAGTCGCAGGGCCCGGGGGTCATGGCGATGTGCAGCAGCCGCCTGCGCACGCTCCATTCCTTGCCGTAGGGCTGCACGAGGATGCTCGCGCCGTCCCAGAGCAGCTCGCCCATGGCCACCATGCGGGGCCGCGACGAGTACTTGCTGCTGCGGCTCTCCATGAGCTCCGAGGCCACAATCGGGTCCGAGATGATCACGGTCGGGCGCCGGCCGATCCAGATGGTGAAGATGGGACCGTAGCGGCGCGACCACTCCTGGAACTGGACCCATGGTTTGGACTTGGGCAGCTGCAGCTTGTTACCGATGAAGGGGAGCGGTGGGGGGCCTGGCGGCATGCGGAACCAGGTCACGGCGTCGTAGAGGGCCGTGACTGCCGGGAGGGCGACGAGGAGGGACAGCCAGATATAGAGTGGCCATGCGGATGGATGAAGAAGAAGAGAGAGGTCTGCCATGGTTGCCGTTGTTTCACTGCTGTGACTTTGTGTGTATTACAGAAAGTGATTAATTATGAGAGGCGAAGCCTATCCACTAACACCATGACCATTTGTGTATTGATCTTTGGTCCAGCTCGATACCTGGTTATCCTTTGAGTGACCAATGTGTGAAGGGCAAGCGAAACAGGGTAGTTGGACTTGGAACACAAATGATATGCAACACGGCTCGGATGCTAGGCAACAGGAGCGCTGAGAAGAATCATTATTCCGACAAACAAAGCAAAGAGCGACCTTGCGGCATGCTCGGCATATGGCTCAAGACAAATCATCACTCTGTTAGCTATCTTTGATGGGTGACGAGACGGGGCAGCATTTCCCCGCAGCAGCAAAAAAGAGCCAGCGCATCCCTTAGACCGCTCTACTTCGGGCTCGACGAGGAGGGGTCGGAAGGTTGAATAAAATAATATAGCCGGTGGTAGCGCGTTCATGGCGGCATGTTGGCCCGCAATAGTTGATCCCTCGGCTCCGTCGCTGCGGGTCGGTAATGGACCTCGTGCGCCAATCACGGTCTTATCGTTACAATGAAATCTAGTATGACAGGTGCACATGTACCTTGTGATAGAAGCTGTGTATTGACAAACAGTGTGAGCAGCATCAAGTTTGACATAGCAAGGGTTGACAAGCAGAATATAGTCAGCTGATAATGCGCAACAGTTGAATTTGAAAGAATGTTCAGTAACTTGGTATCTCAAAACAAGAGCCCCCCCCCCCCCCAAAAACAAGACCTTCTCAATCCATATGCGAATGCCAACCACTCTACCATACCGTTTACCCCCAACACCAGATAATCCAAGACTATGAAAAGAAACCCAGACAGAGACTATATCTCTGATGAAACATCCGAAAACAGTGACACAAAAGAAAATTGTTAGAAATGATCGAAAAACGCAGGCATCCCTCAACCAGTGAGAAAGTCCGGAACAAGTTAAAAAAAAAAAAGAAACCTCCCCAAAAAGCATAGAAAACAAAAGAAGAAGAAGCAGGATTTAGAACGCCTGTCCAAGCGAGGCGTCTCCATTGTTCGAAACAATCTCAAACTCCTGTGTCTTGCCGCCAACACCAGCAATGCTAAACAGAGGGCCGCCCTTGACCTTCATGGTAGCAGACGACGGCGTGACATCGTCGGTCGTGTTGGCTCTCTTCAGAGGCCGAGGCGAATTGATAGTGACAGTCTTGACCTGACCCGTTTGGATACGGCGCAGGCCGGTGCGCGCCGCAGCGGCAAGGTTCTTGGTCCTGCCGACGCCAGCGGTGCCGTAGGGATCGCCGCCGCTGGAGAACTGCATGGACACAGTGGGTAGCTGCGTCTCGACCGCGCTCTCGACGTCGTCATCATCGCTGCGGGTCTGGAACTTCACATGCTTTTGCCCCAGATCCTTCTGCGCCGCGTACAGCGCCTTCTGCTCCTCGTGCAGCATGGCATTGAAGGCTGCCGTGGCGATCTTTTCGTCGTCCTTCTTGTTGGGGTACAGTCGCAGCGCCATTGCGGGCTGCTTGTTGTTATTGTTGTTGTTTGCGGCGTTGGGGTGTGGCGTCTTGGGCCGCTGTCTGTCCTCCGCTGAAGCTTCGCGTCGAGGCGTCGAGACCGCCGAGTTAGGTGTCGTCGCTCCGCTCTTGGTCGGCCGGAATGGCACCAGACGCTGCTTCAGCGGCTCGACGATGTTGGTGTTGGAGCCCATGCCCAGGCTGTCCTGCTGCAGCTGTGGCGGGCTGATGGTCGGCCGCCAGACCGATGGCGAGTCCGATCTCTCGCTGCTCGAGCCGCCCCGCTCCCGACGCTGGCGCCCACGGCCACGCTCAGGTGACGCGGTGCGGTCGATGCCGATGCCGATGGTGCGGAGGGCGGCAGTGGTGAATTTGTTTTCCTCCTGGGGTGGCGTGCGGGAGGTACTAGATGCTGACGTCGAGGACGCCGACGATTCCTTTCTGTGGTGCTCTGGGCGCCGGGCAGTCCTGGACGTCACACTGCCGCTCTTGGACGATGGAGCAGAAGACGAGGACGAGGACGAGCCCTCCGAGGACGCGACAGAGGCCTTGCGACGAGGTGGAGGAGGAGGCGGCGGCGGGTTCGGGTTGCCAAAAGACGATGTAGACGACTCGGAGCCCGATCGTGAGCGGTCAGTGCCAGGGCGACTCTGTGGTGTGGCCGGTCTGGACTCCTTGGCGGCAGCCATCTTGGCCCTCTCGCGGATGGACTCGAGCTCTCGCCTGCTGCTCTCGCCGGGAGGGATGGTCCGCATCATCATCATGCCCATGCGATTTTGCGGGGGCGACATGCTCGCGTCCCTGCTCGAGGGCGGAGTGAGCTCCATCGGCTGCGGCATGGGAAGAGGCTTGGGCAGCTGCTTTGCGCCCTCGGGAGGAGGCATGTAGGCCGTAGCCGGCAGCATCGGGATCTGCTCCTCACCTGGCATATAGGTGGCCGAGGGGAGCATCAACACCTCCTGCTCCTTGTCCTCCTCGTACTTGGCAGAGGAGAGCTGGTAGTCCGGGCCGATCTCCTTCTGCCTGATGCGGTTGACAGCTGTCTCGCTCGCCGACCTCTGGTGCATCTGCCTGCGGGCCATGTTCAGAGGCCTCGGAACAAGCGCCTCGGATGAGTTCTTGGGTGGGATAGCAGGCCGGTTCATCCTGTTGTTGTTGTTGTACCCATGATGTCTGGGAAACCTAGAGTACTGGCCCGTCACGCCGTCGTAGTGGGGCGCAGGCAGCACAGACCGTCGAGAGTGCGCGATCTCGAGCAGAGGTTGGTCGTATACGACAGGAATGTCGGCGCACATGGGACAGGCAAGGTCGGCGATGGGCTCGTCCTCTTCGAGAGCCACCTCTTCCTGCTCATGAGGGTCACACCAGTGCTTGAGGTGAGCCTTACCGACACATTTCTCCCGACGGATAAAGTAATGCCTCTCCGGCTCCTCGCAGCCTACATACCCCAAGTAGGTGAATTTGCACATCTTGCTCTTTTGTTGATGTTGATGATGTTTTCGTAATCGTTGAACCCTTCGCAGTAAGAAGTAAAGGGGGGGGGGGGGCAAATGATTCAGGTGGGTTCAAAGTGGACGTCTCAGAGCGAATGATTGAACGAACAGCTTGTGAATGTGGCCCTGTTGCTGCTGCTCGTGGGGCCTTTCTTCGGAGTGAGGTTTTGGGGGCGCCGACGCATTGATCTTAAACGATTGGTGTTGAGAAACCCGCACGAGGTTGTAGCCCGCGTCCGGATGTTATAATCTTCTGGAATCGAGAGAGAGGCCGACCTCTTGACTGCACCAGCCAGATGAAACAGGTGAGATGCCGGGGCACTGTCTTGTTGTTCCAGAAAGACCTAGTCGGAGAGACCGACAGACAAGGCCACTAAGCATCGCTGAGACGATCGACGCTGCGTTTGACACAGCAAAGCACAACAGCAACAGTTGGTGAAGCGGCGGAGGCGGGCTCAGAACATGACCTGGGACCGTGTCGACGGCCGCAGCCCAGCAAGGCAACGGTGTCTTGTCATGCTGGAACTCGAGAGCCACGAGAATGGCCATGCTGACTGTGCGGGACCAAGACTGCAACATCATGCCTCTCCACTCAGTATCGCTTGAGCCACAGGCCGGACTGGACCACCGTCGTGCGCCGGTGGTCGGTGGCGGCTCGAAGCCCGGAAGAAGAGGCCGTCATGTCTGCAGAGGCGATGGCCCAGGGGTGAAGAAATCATTGGTCGAGGTTGTCTGGCTGCTGTGTTGTTTCGACGCGGCCAGACAGCCCGGCTTGGGCCGCGGTCGTGGAGGCGTGAAGAGGAAAAGTTTCGAGACGAGCAAGAGCTGACTTCAGCTAAGGCTTACTGCACTGGCCTGCACCCTGCACTAACACAATTTGCTGGTTAGTTGTGTGCAAATTTGTTAACAAGAGAGTCCCTGGCGCCGACCATAAGCAGACCCGTAGACCCGGGCTTGGCCCCCCAAACGGCTCGAAACTCTTCAATGCCGGTGGAAATGACAGGTTCGAAAGGACCTATTCTTAGGAGCAAGGCCGTCATCTCGCGCCTTGCTCTGGGGTGCATCTTCAGTTGTCGACTTGTCCATTGACATCACTCAACTTCTCATCATGATCCGTCATCGAAGTAGATTCTGTAGAGGAGAGATTGTACACAGAGCGAGACTCGCCAGACTCCACTTCCTCAATCAACTCTGTTGTTTCATAATCATCGTCATAACTCTTTTCATCTGCATCTCCACTTCTTCTTCGAAGCTGACCATGAAACCATTCATGGCGGTCGAAACTAGTCGCCTACTAGTCTTGTCAGCGTCTCGAAAATTAACTTGGCATGCGACTGTGAACAAAACCACTTTTGGGGAGGAGGTCCTCATGAATGCACATTTGCGGTTGATAATGTGGACCGTCTTCGCCGGTGAGTTGCCGCCAGTCGGATTGCCAAATTCAATATCATGCCGTGCTCGACATCCGATCACTGTGAGGAGAAATGGTAGTGATCTGGTCAGTTGGTTAATGTCGGTTGATGCTGCCTCAAGAAGCCATAGCTTGTCCCTGAGAAATAGAGGTTCTAAGCGTTGAGAGCATCAGATACGTCGGGAAAAGGGCCAAGACAACTCCTTCCCGTTGAACAGAGCTCAAGGCTTCCTTGTACCGGAAGGCATGACAATACCCCTTCCTTGATCTCAAGCCTTTCGTCTCGCTTCCGAGGAAGGGACCACCTAGACACTCCAGAGTTGGCAGCTGACTAATCCCTTCTCTACATTCATACCAAGGACCGGTCTAGGTGATGGGATCATTCGCCCACAGTCTAAATGTATAGCTAAGCTCGTTTTCATGTCCCGATCGTGTTTACAAGCCCCACGTTTCACTGTCATCGGGAGCATGACTCTATCACCAAAACATGACGACATCTGGCTTCAGCCATGTAGACGCCACCAACGTCGTCGGTTTACATTGATCTTACCGCCATCGATGCGTGAATAACGGGGAGAAAGCGGTGTTGGACTGATGGGCCAGATATTCCACAAGATGGTTGCTGTCTCGGATGCTTCTCTACCACTGTGCACGACGATCACCAGCATTCAGCGTGGTGTTGACAGTCGGCTGAGTATAGTCTGGTCTCACCAGTCAGCATCTTCTATAAATATCTCTGCCACACCCGAGCCAGGCCGTTCTTCCCCTCCGTGGCAGTCTGACAGCCGGCCCGGACCAGCCCGGACCCAGGATTGAAGCCATCTTGCAAACCCTACGTCATTGAATGAAGTCTGTTGTTATCTATGTCTTTGGCAAGGTTTCAAGCCCAGGCAGTATTCGATCCTCAGAGCGAGACATTCAATCTCATGCTTCATATGGGTAGCATTTGGGAAAAAAAAGAAGTTCAGCCAACACATCCGCGGTGAATCGCATCTCTAACACCTGAGGCCGGGCAGAGACTAGGTGCCAGTTAGATGAGGATAGACAGGTACAAAGAGACGTGCTCAACAACGAGCAGTGACAAGGATGCCCCAGAGAAGGAATATTGAGGGCATGGGTATGTAAGGTATGCTTAAGGGGTTCTGCAAGCATCACCACTGGTAGGACCCTCTGCAGGGACCAACAGTATAGTTACATGACTACCACTTGGTTGCCTGGCCTTCAAATCTATCCCTATACCCTTGAGAATTCCAGTCTCGGACGGTCTAGAGTATGTAAGTCCCTTCCTATTATACAAAGATAGCACATAGCAAACCTGGGATTCATTCTGTATTTACTTTGTTGATACTCAACGTCTGTAAACCTCATGGACAGATCGACACTGCCCAGTGAAATATTTGGAAGGGTAGGCGCTGTGCAGACCGAGAGTATCTGCACTTGCTGGTGACAGAAAGGGATGGATTTCCATTCTTGATTTTCGAAATTGCTATCAAGTGGAATTCGGAGAGCATGTGGGTTAGATGCTTTTCTTTAATCAGGGTCATATAACCAGGAAGACGGCTTGACGATTGCAAGTGCTGACTCTCAGACGAATGGGTTGATGCTCAGTGGCCATCCCCAGAGATGCCTGGACTCGAATTTCGTCCTTGATACTTGAGTATCTTGTCTGGATCTGCACATTGAGGTTTGCCATGTTTCCATCTTATTCCATCTGGGTATTCACAGCCCTGAGACACTCGAATGTCCAACGCAGGCCCAGAGCAGGTGACCCGTAGCAAGGATGGCGGGAGGTTGCTCTCAACGGTAATCCGGCTGGTGCCATATTAGGGAAGCCGCGGGTGCCAACTGACAGGCAAACGCTAGACTCGTCTCAGTAGCAAAAAGGTACTCCCGCACCTTGGCGACCTTGGCGCGTTACTCAGCACGCTATCGCAGCCAGCCATCCAATCACCCAGACACACGCTTGCCACATCAGCCTAGCGTCTGAAGTAAAGCTGCACTTCTTTGAGACAGAGAGAGAGAAGAGTGTGTGCGCCAAGTCCGCGAGACGTTCTCACCTTCCCAAGACTTACTACCATGTAGACGTAGTATGCGGGTCACTGGCGTCTGTTTTGTCTAGACTCTCCACGCCATATGGCGATCCATATTTCCATAAAACAAAGCTTCAGCTGCGTTCTCTTGTGGGGGGGGTTCTATCTGGGTGCCGTGCGATCCGGGGCACAGGGCAGTTATTCGAGATGAGGACCCCTGAGTCGTCGGCGGCCCGATTTTATGACGACACCTCCAGGGGCCTTCCTTGAATCGATCGGAGTTCGAGGAGTGTACGTCCGTAGATATTTTTTCCACCCGAGCCACCAGAAGCCAATTGCCAAACGTTTCGACGAAGCGTTATTGCCATGCAAGCCAGGCCATTCCAGCGCGGAAAAGTCGGGTCAAGAATTATGGGATTAGACCCTGTTTTCTTTCTCGTTCGTCTCTATCCCTTTCAACTTGCCTCCTCCATTATCTCAAGTCAATCACCGCAGCCCTCTCAGATCTAAGGTCAATCTTTTCTCACTTCCGACAAATCTAAGCGAGGTTGCGCATGGACCATACGATGATGAAATAGTCAAGCCTTGCCGTCGTCAAAGTGGACACACTTTTTTCTTGTGCTTCCTCCTCCTCCATCATCTAGGCGATCGCCCACGACCGATGACATGGCTTGTTGTCGCCAGCCTCACCGACGACAAGCAACCAGCATCCATTCGCCCTCGACAAGATCGGGCCAATTTTTTGTCTTTCTTTTCTTTTTCTAAACGAGACATCTTCGACTCTGTTGTTCACGAGCCATAGCGTCATCAACTTTTGATATTCCGACATCAGACGACATATCAGCGACACAACAACCCAACCAGGCATCTACCACCCACCTTCAGCCCTCTCAAAGTCAACCTCGACATTGAAGTCAACATCATTCCCCTCGAACATCTTCCTTCGCCGCCGGCATCTTCCTAATACCTCTCCTCGTCTATCTTCGCGAGAGGATCGTTGTCAACATGGCGGAAGGGGCCATTCCAGGTGCGCCCCAGATATCTGGCACCGACGAGAACGCCTCCTTCTTCACCCACCAGCCTCCACCTGTGCAGGGCGTCAACTTCGGCTCCCAGCCGGATACTATCGATCAGGCCAGCCCTGGCTCCCCAGTCCAGGCTCCAGCGGAGCTGCGACGCCGTAGCGGGAGCCACAGCCGCTGGCATGCTCGCCATCACAGTCACGATGATACGGGCGACGAGACGGACTCTCCAGACTCCCACTCTCGCCTGGCAACCTCTCCCATGCTCTCTCCTGAGATCCCAGCATCTCCCGTTCCAGAGAACGGCACACCTCTGGCCACGCCTGGCCCCACAGACACTCCACGCCGCGCACGTTTCCCCTCCGAGCCGACGCAGCTCGCTCGGGCCTACTCAGCACCTCTTCGGGCGAGAACCGACATGACATCTGCAGATGCAGCCACGCCGTATGGGGGAGAGAAGGACCAAGAGCCCTTCCGCCACCGGCACGGCTGGTGGGGGTCCTTCAGGAAGTGGATGCAGGCTGTGAGGGATGACTTTGGCGCGCCAGACAAGGACCAGGATATCCAGGACCTCATTGGTGATATTGGCATTGATCTGCAGACCATCCGCAAGGTCACTGGGCGGCCCAAGAAGGGGAAGAAATCCTCCCACAACCGCGTCTCGAGCCTCATCGCGCCGTCTGTGATGCTAGCTCGCCCGGGTCTGGGCACCAGGACCGAGTCTAGCGCTTCTGTCCAGACCACGGCTTCCAGCAGCACCACCGCCGTGGGCTCTGGAACCACCACCCCTGGAACTCTGAGAAAGATTTTCGGGCCCGGTGTCGACGCTCATGAGCTGTCTAGTGCGCTCAAGAAACTCAAGGTCAAAGCTGCCAAGGGCGACAGCAAGCAGGCCAAGTATGTTCAGGCCAAGGCCGAGCTTGCACACAGGAGAAACCTGGTGCTCCTGATGGTGAGTCTGCGCGCTGACACTATAATTCGAAGATCATCTGACTGACGCCCACACCTCTAGGTCTACGCGTTCATGGCATATGGTGCTCCCACCCATCGTATTGAAGAGTACACCCTCCAGTTGTTCAAGGTCCTGGAGATGGAAGGTCGGGTCAACTACACCGTGGGCTGTACGGAGATTTCATTTATTAACCCTATCGACCCCGCCGACCCCTTTACGAGATCCGCCTACACCACCATCGTCAAGGCACAGGGGCTCGACATTGGCGCCTGCGAGGTCGTCTTCCACCTCTACAAGGATGTCGTGCACGGAGAAGTTTCCATCGAGGACGCGACGCAGTCCCTTGCTAACCTCATCGCCGCTCCGCCCTTCTATAAGCCGTGGTGGATCGTACCCTTCTATGGCTGTGCATCGGCGCTGGCCTGTATCTGGGCCTACAGTGGATACTGGCTGGACATGCCCATCGCCTTTTTGCTCGGCTGCATCGTGGGCACGCTCCAGGTCATCATCGCCGCTAGGAATCCCCTGTACGCCAACGTCCTCGAGGTCACCGCGGCCCTCATCACCTCCTTTGGTGCGCGCGCCTTCGCCTCCATCGGCTCCGCCCAGGAATACTTCTGCTTCGGATCCGTGGCCGAGTCCTCCATCACCACCATCCTGCCGGGATACATTGTTCTGTGCGGTAGTCTCGAACTGCAGTCCAAGTCCATCACGGCAGGCTCCACCCGGCTCTTCTACGCAATCATCTACTCGCTGCTTCTGGGGTATGGCATGGCTGTCGGTTCACAGCTGTGGGGCGCCATATACCCAGACGCCCCGGCCACGGCCACATGTCCGCGGTCTGTAGATCCGCGCTGGAAGATCCTGCTCGTCCCGAGCTACCTAGTCGTCCAAGCCGTTCTCATCCGCGCCCGCCCGCGCCAGGTGCCCGTGCAGGTCATCATCGGCTCGGCCGCCTACACCGTCAACTACTTTGTGTCGCAGTATGCCACGGCTCAGGTGGCTGACACAGCTTCGGCGCTTACGCTCGGGGTACTGGGCCATCTCTGGGCGAGATCACAGCGGGCCTTTGCGTTTGCGGCCGTGGTTGCTGGCATGTATGTACTTTTCCGTCTATTCCTACCGGGCGTCGTCGTCGTCTCACAACGGCTTCCCCCTCTTCCCTTTGACGGAATCGTGGAGATCTACCGACTAACGAGTGAATTCTCTAGAATGGTGCTTGTGCCCTCGGGCCTCTCCGCGCAAGGCGGCTTGATCACTGGCCTCCAGACACCCCTGTTTGACAACTCGACCACAAGTGCCCAGTCCGTATATGAGAAGAACATATACCAGAGCTTCAGTGTAGGCGCTCAGATGATTACAGTGGCCATCGGTCTCGCGGTGGGCATTTTTATGTCTGCACTGGTGGTGTATCCGCTAGGCAGGAAGAACAATGCTCTTTTCTCCTTTTGAATGGAAACTCGAAATACGATAGTGTGGGTAAAGACAGCGATCTCCGTTTTCTCCTTCTTCGATTGTGTGTGTATGGACCAGTCATACCATGTCTCCTACATCTTCCTAGCTGAGGGCAAAACGGTATCTGTGTGCCGGCGCTTTGGTCATGGCATCTTCTTCATTGCATGGTTAGATTTAGAGGTACAGCTAGACTTAAAAGGGAGCAAATTGAGCTTCCTCTGGTGGAGAGAGGATATCAAGGTTCAGGTACTACTAGCATGGACGGAAATAAGAAAATAAAATCAGAGAAATCTGGTTATCGGTCCTCAATGGTTCGTCATAACATTTATCAGGCTGGCGTATGCTGGTGTTGACTGGTTAATCAGATGCCTGTGAATGATCCATTTCATATGAGAACAGAAATAATATTATCGAAAGTTCATGACATGGTAATATATCGGCAGGACGATCAAATAAATCAGCATCACGACCTGATCAGAGTAAGGCGTTGATGGTGGATGCGACGCTGCTGAAATCAGCACACGGTCGAAAGCGGCGGACGATGCGGATCTCCGTCGTAGACATTCAATTCCAGGTGGCCTGAGTCATAATCAGCTCAAGTTTATCTACTGCCATTCTTCGTGGTGCGAAAGCAACTAGGCTGTGATGGTGCATTGTCTGTCTTTCGGTTACTTTTGCTCTTTGGATTTCTGGGACCGTGACTGAGCGACGCTTTGGCTGGCTTTTGGACGTTCACTTGATAGCCCCAGTAAAGTAAGACTGGGGTTTTGGGAGGGAATGAAAAGTCTGAGAATTGGGGAATAGTTGAGGAGAAGAGAGAATCGGCGCAGAAAAGAGGTTCTGTTTGTAAGCGTCCTTCTCTCCTCCCCGCTCCCCTATGTTGCGATGGTTCAGGAGCTCAGTGACGGAAACAAGATTCGTATAAATTTGAATGTACAGTGACTAGAGAGTGACAGAGGGAAACAAGGGGCCTCCACAGCATCTATCCATTGGAACAAGTCTACAAAGCAACGGCTAGGTTTCATCTATTCGAATAGAAACGAGGTGCCGTTGTCTTTGGACTACCTCCACGGGTCATCCACATCGACCAATTTCAGTAAGACTATTGTGGGTCATAAGATCACTGCCGGCAACGCATCTAAATATGTTATCCGAGTATCCTTCCACTTGTGCAGGCTCTTGAACCCTACCAAGATACGTGGAGGCAGGAGTCTGCTGCACGGTCCATCGCTTTGGTGACTGTACAGCCACATCCTTTCGCTCTCGTCTGTCTCGAAAGTCATGAAAGGAAGACCATGTGCACATATTTCGCTCCAGCTTCACCCAGGAGACCATAGGGACAAACTTTCTTCCATCCTGCTTGTCGTTGAACCCGCTTTCCCACTTACTTGCCTATCTACCTTTACCACCACGCCTGATGTAAGCTTCGCCGAGAGAGATAGACACTGTGGATTTTTTTTTTTTGGATGCATGATCAACAACCACACTCTTGAATGGGCTGCTGAACGCGGCAAACGCGGTATCCGAGACCTGTGCCGCTCTCTTGCGGTGAGACTTGGGCCTATTTGCTCGGGGTGGGGGCGCCGCGAAGACGTGACCCTTCGCCAGCGGGGAACTATGGGGTCGGTCGAGCCCTTGCCATCACAATTCACGATAGCTTCATGTGTATGGGCTTGAGGCCGACAAAGAACTCTCCGGTGCTTCGTCTGGATATGGACAGAGCGGGGCGGGGGGTGGTTTAGCTGGGGTGAGAGTGTATCAGGAACGGACATGACGGGCCTAGTGTTGCTTCAGAAGATTAATGGTTCATAATGATGTTGATTATAATGTATTATCGGGTATTTCTAAGCAATGCTTCGTTTGATGAGACTCTACGTTGGAAGACCGGTTAATGTTAGATCATGTTCAACATACTGGAAGATTTGGAATGACAAAATTATGAAAGTGATATACACCACTTTTTATGTTGACGCCTCTCGATACTACCGGAAACGGTCCAGCTAAGGAATAAATCAAGATCTGACCTTCCTTCGCTGTGAGAGCTCGACACAAGTAATCAAATCACTTCCTGGATCATATCTTAAGCAAAGTGTCACACGAACACATTGCTTAATCTCTTCTCATCAGGTGGTTGGGATGGGTACGCAATGTGGTCCCATCGAGGGTCGGGCCCTTCCGCAACAGAAAAGGAACAATCGGTGGACAGACGTCCGTACGGGCTGGGTTGGGCTGGTCTGGGCTCCTCCCCTCCCCCTCCTCCTTCTTCCTCGCCCTCCACACTCACGATACTTATCGTGTATCGCCCAAGTCCGGGGTCTCCTCTTGTGGCTGCGCGCTGGGCCAACCACACAAAGAGCTGATACTACAGTGTCGTGATTGGCCGGACGGTCACCAGACTCTCTTGGACTGGTCTTGCAAGTGGGTCCTCCTCCCTCTTCCCCAGCTCGAGTATACAGTGGTGAGATAACTCAGTTTGCACTTGGTGGAAGGGCCAGGCTGCAGTTGGTATAGCACTTATACTACACCGGACGGACATTTTGGTCCTTTTCTGGGCCCCCCCTCCTCCCTCCCTTGTGTGTTTGTTGCACAGCGTATTCCAGCTCCATGCAGGTAAGCTTGTTGTGATCATTGATTGTTTTTTCTTGGTCATCCCCTCACGGTCCTCGGAGCTCCCCCAACGCAGGGCGTACATATTACGTCAAAGATTGAGCGGTTGGCTGGAGCTTGTGACACGGTTCACATTACAGGATCCCGGGACTGGACTCACCGTCTTGTGCTTCGACCTTCTGGACTGGTCTAGACAAAGGAAGGGGGCACCTAGGAGACCAGGGGTCTACTATCACGTATGGTGCTGAATCCTTATTTATTATGTGAAGGTGACAGGTGACCTTCCATTGCTCCCTGGGGGAGAGGAGAGGTTGACATGCAGCTATGATGGAGAATATTACCAGAGAGAGCATAACCAACACGATGCCATGATAGGAAGGGAAGCGAAGGAGGGAGGGGACGATGCTACGCTTGACTCAAGCGTGAGCCAAGTCACAAAAAAGATAGAAAAGTAAAAAGATAAAGTCCAAGCAGCCGAGCCTTATACTGCGAGAGCCAGGGTTGAGGCGGCTCCGTGGCAATCTGCCTGCCAACGGAATAGCCCCCAGCCGGAAACAAAAAAAAAAAAAAAAAAAAAAAAAGAGATGACAGAATAAGACATGAAAAGAAGGAGGACGACCCGCTCCTGATGTGATGGAACACTTGGGGCACTGGTCTACTTAGTTGTGCTGGCCTTGCTTACCTGCATCGGTAATGGTGTGGAATGATGTGGTAGGTTGGTGGTAATCAGGATGAAATCCGGCTCGCTCCCGAAGATAGTTGCTGCTGAAAACTAAATAAAAGATGGGCGCCTGTATCCAGGATAGTCTCCACATATGATGGAGAAGAACGAAGAAAGAAGCGCCCTCACCGGCTGGAACGGCAGCGAGACGTGTGAGGGGGATGTCGTGTTCAAGAATGGTTGGGTTGGAGAATTGGCTTGATATCCCTTAAAGTGGGTCCCCGAGAGGAGGAGGAGGGAGGAGGCGTCGTGCTCCGGGAGGGAAAGCTGAAGCGACAGGCTGATAGTGGCCACGCACCGCGGCAGAGACCAAGATTAGTTTCCTTTTGCCTTCGGCCCCCTGGCCCCTACCACTCTACCATAAGGAGGCTGCTGGCTGTAGCGGATAAGGTTTGCGGGCAAACGATCTGTGGAGAAGGCGGGCGGAACGGTGGATGCTGCTTGATTGAATGGATGGCTGGTGACAACATAGGTTATAGTACCACCACACGCAAGAGACCAAGTCACAAATCAGGGCTGGTTCCCGGCCAAACAACTCCTTTCCGAGGAGAAAACCAATAAAACAGAGTGCAATCCAGGGGGATCTACCGAGAAAGTGCTACAGAACTTCGGGACTACCCTCCGTTAACGGAGATATACTTATCCGTGCTGGCTTATCATGAGTTGTCACGACGTGGTAGTGCATGCAGCTAATGCACTGACATCTTGCTGAGTGACCAAGAGGAGACCAAGGAAATGTCAGGGGTGGAGGGACAGCAGACACACACTAGGCATGCATGCATGGATGGACGAAGAAGGGAGAAGGGAGAGAGGAGGGAGAGAGGCGAGAAGCCAGGGACAGACGATGATGCAGAGGCCGAGGGGTGTTCTGGACCGATCCGCTGAGAGAGATCTCCCTCCAGACGACGTCGGCCTACGGAGAAGGCTCTCGTCCCTTCCCGCCCTCTCCTATACTCTCTCTCTGTCTATTCCTTATCACGTGCACGATTCCAACGTCGTCTTTGCCACGAGGCTCGCCTAGAGCTGCTGCTGTCTTTGCACAGCGCTAGACTTTATCATCGTCCCGTGTAAGTCTTGCTTTCTTAGTTGCCGGGTGGCCCACCCCCTTTCTTTTATACGCTGCACACACACACACACACACACACCGCACACAAACACAACTCCCGAGTCATCGCCGAGACGTCATCCTTACTTGCCTTTGATATATCTCCGGCTCATTATTTTAGTCTCTTGAAACATCGTCGTCCTCAAAACTAAACATCAACATCCACCTTCTCATCCACTATCTCTCTTCTTCTCTCCCCTTTCATTTTCTTCGATTCTTCTTCCTACCTACGCACATGAATTTGCCCGCCATTCACACGACTTCCCATTCCAACAAACCCAAAATCTGGCAGCACCATACAAGAGGGAGGAAGGCGAGGGGAGGGCAAATTCTAGGTGTCCATTCGGCTCTCGATCGTCGTCATGGAGCTGATCACTCCAAATCTTGGTGCGTCCGTTCTCGGTGATACTAGCTCTCTCCCCACATAGCCTATACAGTATTGGGCTCGCGCAAGAAGGGACGGGAACAGTGCTTATCGTCGTTCGAGCCCAACCACTCGACTCGCCTGCGACCTTTTACCTATCGTGCACTCAACAATGGAACTTGTCTGATTGATTGATTGTCTCTCAATAACGGTCCAGGGTCCCCGTTGCCTCGCCTCGTTTCTTCCCTGGAGAGTGGCTAAGTTGGTACTATCTTGATCAAGCCGTCTGGGCCGCCAAGCTATCCTTGCCCCTCCATCTGATGCTCTGGGGTTGTCGAGAGGAGGAGGTTGATTAGAGTGTTTCGTGTGAACTCATTATGACGAGACGCTGGTCTTGAATGTTTGTCGGCATTGTGACGACATCTTGCTCTTGAGGACTTGTTCATGATGAGTTTTCCACCTGGAACCATGCTGATATGCTCGTCCTCCTCCTTCTCTATTGAAGCTGACACGTCACAGGTAATTTCCAGATAAGTGAACAACATAGCAGACAGATAATTGAGGGCGGGTTTCAGGCTAGGCTCCTCCCATCTGCGGCCAAGGAGGCCTGCCCAGCGAACAACTTTGTGGTACTCACTTATCTGGACCCAGCACCCCTCCAGGGCGGGCTGGATACTACTCACGGGCTGTTTGTCCACCCCGTTGTGGACCACCTGGCCATCTTTGTCTCTCCCCCCTCCGTTCCTCTCCCTCCTTCCCTCTCTCCAAGGGCAGGCAGACAGGGCAGGCAGACGCGGGTACGAGCTGCCGTTGCTTCGCACACAAGCCAGCAAGGAAGGGCGCCTGGGGTCCGCATCGCGATGGTGACGGCGCCCGCTTATCACTGCGCCACCCAATGAGGTCTTGTGTCGTCCTCCGATACATACACGATACGTACCGGTGGCTTCGAGGAGGACCGTCCAGTGCACTGTATACCGATGATGATAAGGTCCGTCTTGGATATGGTCCGTCATAGGTATAAAGATGGCCGCAATTCCCCTTTCTACGAAACCTCAACCCTGCTGAGAACATCAAGTCTCTTGATTCTTTTCTCTCCATCTCGAGATCATCCACACAATCATCAACCATTCCCCTACCGCTTGGGTCACAGATAGAAACTCGTTATCAGTATAATATACATGCCTCTTTTTTGAGACTTTTGGCTACACACTTTGACTTCTATAACAAGGCCATCATCTATATCTCATCGTCTTCTTCTCCATCTCCCTTTTTACACCATCATCATCATCATAACATCATGGCTGCCGCAGAAGTGTTTGCTCCCAACTTCGGCAGGAAGCCCAGTATGGGCTGGACCTCGACGCCCAACGTCGTCGAGCCCATGGTCCAGCCCACCCAGCCTGCCCTGGCCAAGGAGAGCTTCAACCCCGAGAAGCACCTCCAATTCTCTCCTCCGTCCAAGATCCACACCATGGAGGAGCTTGGCTTTGGCGACAAGCACGGCGTGTCGCCTGTTGCCGTCTCTGAGCCCTTTTCTCTCTTCACACAAGAAGCCATCATGAGGTTTCGTGAAGAGATCCTGAGGAAGGAGGTCATCGACAACTGCAGCGTCTCTAGCAACCTTTCTCACTGTCAGCTTCGGGGTTATGCCAACAAGTAAGTGGAGAACAGCCTCCCTTCCCTCCTCTATCTTTGAGATTCCATCACTCCACTACCTTCTTGAAAGGCCCTCTCCTTAAAGGCACAGACCATAATCATATACATCTCTATATACGTGTACCACATCGACTGAGCTGTTATCAAATGGCAAGTCTGACAATAACCTTTTACACTATAGATACGCCCCCTTTGTCTATGATGCGTGGAAGAACCCCGAGGTCCTGCGTATCGTCTCGAGCATCGCGGGCGTCGAACTGACCCCCGCCATGGACTTCGAGATCGCTCACATCAACCTCTCGGTGCAGTCGCCCGAGCAGATGAACGAGGAGCTGCGGGCGTACCAGCAAGATGCCGGCAAGAGCGACGAAGACAAGGACCCTATCGTGGGCTGGCACACCGACAGCTACCCCTTTGTCTGCGTCACCATGCTCTCCGACTGCACCCAGATGATCGGCGGCGAGACGGCCCTCCGCACGGGCACCGGCGAGATCATGAAGGTCCGAGGACCTCAAATGGTATGATTCATCTCATACTTGTGGAAGCTTCTTTTATGATAAACATCGAGAACATCAACGTGCAACAATATCTCTTCAAAGATTAGCAGAAGCTACAAATGCTCTCGATATAACACACACACACTCTCTCTCCCTCTCTCTTACACACAAACACACACACACACACACACACACACACACACACACACACATATATATATATATATATATACTTGACCCACTTGCGTCCATGCGGGCGCGGCAATATGCTAATGGGAAGCTTCTTCTTCATGTACGCAGGGTTGCGCCGTCGTCCTCCAAGGCAGATACATCGAGCATCAAGCCCTTCGCGCCCTGGGTGGTCTCGAGCGTATCAGCAGTAAGTGATTCAACGTAACACACATGCAAAAATACACACACACACTATCACAAGAAAACATCCTTACTAACATCACTTCTCTCGCTTCCTCAGTGGTCACATCTTTCCGCCCCAAGAACCCTCTCATCAAGGATGACACCTGCCTCACCACTGTCCGCGGCATCTCGGACCTCAAGGAGCTTTACTCCCAGTTCAGTGAGTACCGCCTCGAGATACTCGAGGAGCGCATCCGCGCCGAGCTCAAGCAGATCCGCGAGTCCCGCGCCGCGGGCCGCGGTGTCTCGACCCGCAAGCTCAAGGCGTTTCTTCAGGAGCAGCAGCGCTTTCTCGAGCATATGAACTGTGAGATGGTGGACGAGGACAAGGTCGCTGTTGGGATTGTTTGATTCCAAGCGATATGCATTCGATGGACTACTTCATGGCGAGGGACAGAGAATAGTTCACGAGATGAGGGAAGATCGTCGAGATTGATCATCATTTGAGAAGAGAGAACAATGACATGTTGGGGTGTAAGAGGAGCTTGGGAATTTTACGACCTGAACGACTATTTCTTTATTTTTTATTTTTATTTTTTTCATTCTTGAACAGACTGAAGCGTGTTGCTTTTCTTATTTCTCTCCAGCGATATTAGGTTTCTTACGAGGTTTCTTTCGAGGTTTCGCCTTGGATGTAGGTTTCAGCGGTCAGTATCGCGTCTAGCTTCACATACAAATAACAATCCAATCTAGTCTTGATCTTCAAAACGTCTCCACCAATCAACCCCAAGAGAATTCGAAAAGTGCAAAGATAAAAGCAGAGATGATCTTCCGATCTTCAAATGCACTATCTCTGATCGACACCCACTTCTGGCATCTTGTCGATTTACCTATCTTGATACGATAGCAACCAAAGTTGCACGGGCAATTCTTCTCTTGCGTATCTGGCCTTCATCCAAACAGATCATACTCATGACCCATGTTTTGAGGCTTGCCTCTTTTTGGAGGAGATAGTAATCCACTATGTTTCCCAGTATTTGCCCAAAAGATGCCTCCTCAAAAGATAAAGCACGGCCCACTCCACGTTTATCACCAAAAATGTCTAAGCTACTTATCTATATAAGTACACCACAATGAAGTTTGATGATCACTAATTATAGTACTCCTGAGTCGCGTCAAGCTCATGGTCAGTTCTTATCTGCGATATAGCAAGGCATACCTTGTACCTTGGCGAGACAAGACCTGTTGTTTGTCGACTATTAGATGAGTGAGCTCTTGCTCCCGCATCATGGGTGTATATGGATATCTCCCGTCTATATATTTACCCGCGTCACATGGACATCAAACAGAAATGGATGATTATAGGCTATTTTCGTATGGAATCTCCGATGTCGTTCACTGAATCTGTGCGTTGTCTCTTGCAAAGCAGCTCGGCGGAGTGTAGCAGCTATCTTCACTTATGCCGGACGAAGGACTATTCGATACCAATTGAAACACGTATAGTAATCACCGTAATCAAACACCTACTGCGCATAAGATCAAACATTACCCCATATTTGGCGATATCGATATCATCACATCTGTCGCGCGAAAGCGATCGCTAGTGAATAGCACCAGCTATATTCATTGTATACCTCGTGACAATATCTCAATCATGAGGCCCCTCTATAGTTTCCGATGTCATGTCCCAGGATGCTGCAGACATGATGGCTGGCTGGTAAGCAAACCCGAACATACTGTGATAATCTGTAGGGCTATCGCCTAATCGGAGTATTCAACACGGCATTTCCTGTCTACTGTTTGGCTGCTGTTCCAGGTCGTTGCATCCATGTAATATGCACATCTCAAGGCCTACGAAGCCAAAGGAAAATCGCGATGACTGGCGGGGGTAATGAGAGGCATCAGCACGGTCAACACAGACATGACGGCGGAAAGGTTCATACATGCTTTGAAAGATTCAGTTTGGATATTGAACGAGTCGAAGCACCCCTGGGAATCGTACTTCTCCGGAGTCCAGATGATCTCCATCAGGACAGAGAGCCAGTCAAGGCTAATTTGATTTCAGTATCAATTTTGATGTGCCGCATTTCAGAATGATACGCTTGATCAAGCCTGGAGGAAGCTGGCATGGTAAACCACACATCGGCGAAAAGCAGCCAACAAACAACGAAATAGCACAGAAATCTATCGGAGGCCTTCTTTGGAATTACAATTATTATAGAATCTGCTAATGTTCGAGCTTCAAGGGCTCGGATAAATCTCCCATGCATATAAGGAAAGATCTTGCCCCACACCGCACTATCTTCCATGTCCTTTCGGGCTGATTCAACGTCGTCGCCGTCGAATGAGATGCTCCATTGCCGTACGAGACATGAGTTGGCTGTCCCTCCTTTTCCTTCTCCTTCAGGTTTTCTTCTTTCCTCTCTTCTCGAGCCCTACCCGTCGCTCTTATTCTCGCTTTCTCGAGTATCTGTCGCACGAATCAGGCGTCGACAGGATCATGGTGATGCGTGCGGCGTTGGCAGGGCAGTCGGACATGTGGGAGCTCCGCGGACCTCGAGGACCACGTTCGAACTCGTCTAAGAATGCATCCCTCTTCCCCCCATCTTCTATCGTTGGTATCTCCTCCGGCATGTATCGTTTTTCGATGCCTCTCCCCAAATTTGAGGCCGTAAAGCCCGTTATCCTTTGCCATATGGGCGTTTCTCACCCTCTGACTCTCCGCATTGATGAATAATGATCGTGATGTCCTCATGCTCCCAAAGCCCCCCCCTTTTCCCATTCCGCCCATAATATCGTTGCCAGGTCGTGAAGAATGATAATGAAATTAGAAGAGAAAAAAAAGGACCCCCTCCGACCTCCTCTCACAGCACAGCAGCACCAGCAATCACAACCGGCACAACATACCGAACCACATCCAACGCCGCCGGAGCCGTAGGCCGCGCCGCACCGCCGACCACAGAAGCCGTCACCACAGTGCCCACGCTGCTGTACCCGGTCCAACCACCCTGGCCACCAGCACCGCCGGCAGTGGTGGCCGTCGTTCCTGCTGACGACACGCCGCTGGTGAGAACCGTGCCAGAGGAGGAGGCGGCCGTAAGCGTCGTTGCCGTCGCTGTCGCCGCGGTGGCGGTAGCGCTGATGCTTGCGGGAACGGTGCCGGCTATTAAGCTGCCTGACACGGTTGCTGTTCCGGCAGCCAGCACGGCTGGTGATGCGCAGTCACATACTTGGATAGGAAGTCAAGTCAGCCGAGGACTTTTTGTTTCCTTTCTTCCTCCTTGTCCCTAGTCGGACGGAAGAGTGCAAGAAAACAGAGACATACCCGTGGATGCACCGTCAATGACGGCCTGGAAACTGGCAGACGGACATGCCGAAGCCACACACCCATCCACAGCAGCAAACAAGGCGGCCGTCTTCTGACACTGGCAGCCAAAGTCTGTGCCGCCGCAGCCGACTGAGGTGGCGCCGTTGAGGATGCAGTTCTGGGCGCAGCTGGGAATCACGGAGAGGGCGGTGGCCACGCAGTTCTGGGCGAGGGCGAGGTGGCCATGAAGGAAGATGGCGGCGACGAGGGACGTCGGTAATAATGAAGATGGCAGCTTCATCTTTTGTGTGGTCTATGATAATATGTGTATATCGAATGGACGAGCTTAATCTCGTTTGTTGACGCAGGGGAAAGGGGAGAATGTTTCACGATCTCTTGGTGGGTGGCAGAGAGGGTAGAATAGGATGGGATAGGACAGGATAATCACATGGGGAGAGGATCAATCTGGTTGAGGTGGGGGAGGAGGGCGAGGAGGAGGGCAGCCACAGGCTACTACTGCTGCTCTGCAGAAGTGGGTATCACAAGCTTCTTTCTTCGGGATGCGATGATGTGGAGAGGCCCATGCAGCCATGGGTCCCCCTCGCGATGAGGAAAATCGGAAGCTGGAGGAGAGACTGATGTAAGCCCTGGCCACCTTGGCCTACTGTGGGCAAAATTCCGAGACAGGTGAGGCAAGAGAATGAGAGAGAATAATCAAGAACCGCGCGCGTGGCTTACCTTCCAGGAACGTCTCTTCGGCGTCCGCGCGGGCGATTCACCAACCATGTGGCTAGACTTACACCACACGCGACCCATTCTGGATGGATACGAAAAACTACTACCACAACAGTACTACGGCACCGCGCAGTGACTATGGTATGACTACATAAGATGTGGTTCATCCTGGTTTACCCCGCAAACTTTACTTGTCCGAGTGATCAAGAACCTTGGCAGGCCCTAGCTAGATGGTTGTTGGTCGTGGTTGTTGATGATCAGCAGTGACCAACCTGGCGGGCCAAGGGAGAGACAATTCCCAAAAGAAATAATCAAAAATAATCAAAAATCCTGACTATTTGTACAGGGACTTTCACATGTTGGCCTGGAAAACTCGGTATGATCTCACCGCCCTAATCATGCACATGCAGCCCAGGGAGAGAAATACAACCAGATCTAGTCGGGAAATATCTTCGATCATCCCCTACCACACCACCCCCCCCTTGTGCTACCCCCCTCACCTATTCCTCCTACTCTGTCTGCCATGGCTTGCTTACAGTACACGCTGCCCTACACACACATGTACACAAGTATTGTACACACCAACACCCATCTCACCACACCTCTTCCCCAATTGGAAGAAGTGTTGACTCCTCTCGCCCCGGCATTCAACCATTCAGGGCAGCCAGATTACCTAGCTCGGAGCTCGATTCGGTAGGTGAGGCCGGATACGTAGATTTGCTCCGGCCGGGCTGACCGATCTGCAATAACTTGGCCGGCTTCCCGTTCTCTCCAATTCTTCCTGCTCTGTATGGTAGAACCCTGACACGCCTGACTGGCAAAAGAGGGGAAGTCGATGCTACCCAAACCCCGAATCCGAGTCTGTGGCGCCCACACCCACCTTCACCTCGGCCCCGGCTGACTCTCCTCCCCCTCCCTCTTCTCTCTTTTCGAACCTGCCATGCGACGACCCCTCACGTGCAGCCGTCGTGATCAGCATTCAAACTATTGACTCGGTTGCATGTGCCTAAGTGTTCCTTCAGCTCGAGGAGAGGGGAGCATCCCCCTCATTCTTTTTCTATGCTCACTATACAACACACACACAGACTCTCCCTCTCTTCCGAAGTCCGCGTGTTCGTATGTCACGGGCATCCTCGGCTCCCGTCTTCAGTGGCCCGTTTGCGCTAATAATTCACGCTGATCTTCTCTCAGCCCTTTGCCACGTGTGGAGGTCTTGACAAGCCCTGCAGAAAGGGCTGGCAACAAGCTTTACCGCAGTAATCCGGCCCACCCCCTCTTTTCTACTCTGCACATCTCGTTGAAGGACCTTCGCCGGGAAGTCAGGGTTTGAGAAATATTTGACATGAGAACAAAGAAAGGACAAAATAGGAAGGGGAAGAAACACACAAAGCTCAAGGAGGAAAGGTTGTCTAGTCAAGTTGCTAAGTGTGTCCAATTTCCAACTCAATCTCACATATTCAATCTCCAGTTCCTGTATCGAGAGTTTGGCTATTCGGCGCTGGCAACCCAGACCCACCACATAAGTACAGTGGCGCGGCGCAGCTCCAATTTAGCTGAGAAGCCGGGGCACTATTCGGGTTTCGGGTATCAACAGCTACAGATCAGAAAGAAAAGAACATGACTGTGTAGTAATAAGAAAAAAATCCGCAAGAGTTTACGACGCAGGACTCTTCGAACTTTAAAAATTTTTTCCACCTGGCCTGATCGACTTGGGCATGTACTCTATCTTTCTCCGCCTCATCTGGCAGGCCCACTTCTTGTAAAGCCATATACTATAGTAGATGAAGATGTTCAAGGTTTGCGAGCTTCATAAGCCATATATCGGACCAAACCCCAGATCAGAGAAAGCCCATCCCGACTCTCTCGCCTCCTATCAGTGCATTTCAGTCAGGATCACCCATTACCAGACTCGGCGGCTCGTCTAACTCCATCTCAGCCTCACAGCCACACACGATGATACCATGCCGCTCATACATACTGGCCATACACAATTCTTAGGAGCGGCTTTCCATATAATCCCTATAATGTCTAGTGTCCCGAGTACAATCTTCGAGCCAACAAAATTCTGATCGAGCTCCTCGCTCCGCTCATGCGGAGTGAACCTAGCAGACTGCTGCTTGATGGCTTCCTCGTTAATGTGGTGAAACATGCCTGGCCGCTCAAATATTTGATACTTTGAGCCCATAGATCGTGGTGTCTCTCCAAGAAAGAGGCCGACCGGGCAGCGTTTCCCAGATCCCACACAGCTGCCAACTTCTAGCAGATGGACATGATTGACGCGCCATTTCGATTGTGAAGGAGCCGAGAATTCTGACTATAATATGGCATGTATGGTGGTGGCCATGTCACAGTCGACTTCGTCACAAGCCACCCCTCTGAGCTGAATCTTTGCTCCATCTGCGCAGAGGGCTCTGCAGTAATATAATGCATCCCGCATTCTTCCTTGGACCGTAACTTATCGGCCCTTTAGAGCACCTAGCGAGCCTTGGGCTTGGCGAGCTCTGCGGCCGCATTTCAGAGCGTCAGCCGTAGTCATCTTGGATATTTAGTAATGCATAGAGAATCGTTCCAGATGTACTCCAGATCCAGCACAACTGTGAATTTCACCACATCTTGTAGAGTCTTCGGGAGGTCCTCCCAGACTAGGACGAACTGGCCCAATTGCATACGAACCTCAGTCGTCTTGTAAGGCTGATCGCCACCCCGAAAATCGCTGAGAGCCCCGTGTTGGGCTGGTCCATTATTCATGCAAAGTTGGATCCCATTGGGTGTCTGGGGAAATTTTCCAGTATGGACGTATGCATGAAGCACGCGCTTTGGCATGGGGACGAGCTCCGGTTCCGGACGCAGCCGGTGAGACGTGAGGTACGTATGAAGCCAAGATCGTGCACGAACGAGATTCTCTTCGAATCCTATTCTCGCGTCGATTGGGCAGGTCCATATCAACCTGTCTGCAGGGTCCCCTTCTTCATCACAGCATCCCCAGCTCTCAAAAGTTTTTGAGTTGCTGAACGAGCTCAGGAGGTCAATTGGCGTGCTGTTCCGTATAGTCATCTTTGGGCCAGGTGGCGACAACCCCTTCACTTTTGCCATTCCAGAGGCAGAGAAAGGTGATCTCTTCGACTGGATAGCTCTCAGACAGAGATATGCTGGATGCGCCGGATAGAGAAACGGGTCGTCTTCCCAACCGATAAGACGACGAGATATTTCCGGTCGTGAAGCGTCCCTTGCGATATGAGCCACTCGCAGAAATGGCAATGTACGGAAGACCCTTTGCAGATGCCAGCAAGACTCAGGTTTGAGTATATGAACACATTGACCGCCTTGGTCCCGATCCCAGCTCCCCGCGATAACAAGTGTCGTCTACATCGAAGACGAAAGTGCTTTAAATACTGCACGAATGATGGCTGGCCAGTGATGTAGTCATTGAAGGCACTCGAAGGGCGCTTCTTTTGATCGCCCTCGATACTGCAGTAGGAACTCGGAGTTGTAGATATGGCAAGCGGTATCGATTCAGACGAAACTACGTAGTAAGGAGGAATGAGCTGCAGAGAGTAGGAAATGATTTACCAGGATCAAGTTCGGAGGCCTTCCGCCCGTAGGCTCCCTGCAGCCGATGCCATATTGAACTCCAGCTAGAGCATAGGACCACGCTATAGTATACATATTGGCGCATCTGAAGCCTACTGGAGAAAGTGTTTGGTTCGTGTAATTGGCCAAGTTGGCGCTTTTCAACGGAGCGCCGTATTAGATTGCAAGTATCAGCAGGTAATTAAGGCAGTCTTGAATTTCTTTTTCAAGGTGCTCAGGCCAAAGGAAGAAGCCTTCCCGTTGCACGAGAAGGGGGCCAGGGGACAGATCTATTTCTGTAGCTTGCTCCCTTTCACAAATGAAAATATCACACAAGTCCTGCTGCTACAGTAACATAAGAGGCGACCTTTGTTGACAAAATTCTGGGGTTGTTCAACAGGAAGGAGTATATCTTAAGGTTCTTGGCCTGGCTGTGCTCTAGAAGGGTTCCGGAGGGTCTGTTAAGTTGAGACAGGCAGACACTCGTGGATCATTATCACGGTTTACCATTGGTCGGCTAGGAACTTGTAGAAATACATCAGGAAGAAAACTAATGGCCCGTTCATGATTGACACATGCAGACCTCAAGTGTCTGCCTGAATCAACAGAATTGGGATATAAGGCTGACATCGAAACGTAATTTGTACAATGATAAAACCTGTCAAAGGAAACCCGAGTGTCCTCTCTTGTAGCACCTTGATTGTCGCCTACCAACACATCGTTCCATGATCGTCTGTCCGTCTCCAACCCACAGTGAACGCCTCTCCTCCTGTGAAACGAATCTCTTAGCAAAAATAGTCTGGTGAACAACCAGGTAAGGCTCTCTGGAAAACGACAACAGAAGGCTGTGCTTATCACAAACATACCAAGCAAAGAAGAGGAGAATTTCCTCACCCTCTTATTCAGCTCTCTACTCATCCGTAGTCGCCATCATGTGAAGTCCGCTGACCTGTCGACTCTCGGCATCAACACCCTCATTCGCGGTTCCATGAAGAGACTGTCTGGACACCACCATCAAGCAGTCTTCCATGTCCAGCCCTCGTTCTTCATAATCTCCTCCCTCCTCGGCTGCTTCGTCGCCATCGGAGCCACCTGAACCAATGGGAAGGCACTGCCTGGCGTGGATAGAGACAGGAGCTTGCTCATTGCCGAGTAAGAGCGCATTGTTGTTGAGTGCAGGGGCAGCCATGGTGGTGGGTAGAAGAGTACTGCTGATGATAGCGGCCAGGGCCAGGGCGGTGGTAGAGAGGAGCTGCATCTTGGGAAAAGGCTCAGTAGATAGTAGAGTTTTGTACGGGCTAGGGGCTGCTTTTTTGCTTTGCACTTGAGTCAAAGTAGACGGGAATCTGAACCTATGCTTTCGGAAGATAGTGGGAGAAGGGAGCTTTGATGAAATGTTGACCTTGATCTTCTGCCCTCAGATGACACGATGATGGGGAAGGTATGCCCAAAGCTTTATACCTGAAAACAAACCGGTCAGGAAAGCCAGGATACACCTGCAAGACACCACCACACAACTTCGGCTTTCTCATGCAATCCCTTCACCGTAGGTCCTTTGCACTCTCCAGAGGCAACGGCGGTGGGCAATGACACAACTACCGTGGAGACAGCAAGCTTTGTCCCCAGAGAAAATCGATGGGTCAAGCGAGACGTTTGGCGAAAGCACATGCAGCCTTCCGAGACCGCCAGACCGGCTTTTTCTCCTTCGCTCTGTCAGAGCCGCATGTGTCCAATCGGCTGCTGGGCCTCTGGAGCCCCAAGGTTTGGCTCTCCCCTCCTTGGTGAAAGTTGTGTTTCTCTCCTTTGTACGCCTTTCGTTTGTCTCGCCTCGTCGTTCCCGTCACCCGCTGGCTAATACAGCCGAGCTGTATGGTTATGCCTCTTTTTAAGAGGAGGGTGGAGGGTAGCCTCGCTAATGGTTTCTTCTTTCTTGGAAGATACGGAGTTCGCCTTGGAAGGTTTGCTCCTGGAAAGATCTCGGTGAGTGTTCAGTCATTGTGGACACTTTCACCAGCATCTCGTTCTTTATGAGTTTCTGTAGAGATTTTCAGTGATGATGAATTGTCACAATGTTCTATGCTTGTACGAATTTGCTATCTTGTTCATCATGGGGGTTTCCCACCGCCTCCACACCACTCACTTATCTCTTCATATAAAAGCTCCCGTTGAAGATATTCTGTATGTGTCCACATAAATGCCCCAGTCGACAAACGATAGTCAAGAAACAATCACGATCGTGGCGCCCTGTGATACTCCTGACCTCGCCTGCCAGGCCCGGGGCCCTGCAGCTGTCAAAGAGTCAGTGCAACAGTATCACAGGGCAGATCGGCGCGCCGTGGCCAGGCTGTCAGTTAACACAACAGCAGCAGCACAATTCAGCACCAGCAGGATCGAGTTTCCGAGTCCTTGCCTCCCCGAGACCATCACTTGGCCTGTCTGGCTGGTTGATTGTCCCTATACTGGAGTACGTATGTACATGCCATCGCTTAGCTGCTGGTGGTTGTGTTTAATCTGAGGGACTCCATCTTCTCCCTCCTCCGAGACACCTGGGCAGTCAAGTGATTAATTTGAGCATGAATTGTACTCATCTCAAGAGCCACGAGAATCAATCATCCGCTTTCTCCTCTCTCGCGTATTGTTTCCCTCCCTTCTCGACTCCTCGTCTACCACAGCCCAAAGAAGCAAGAGACAGGCGCATCACAAAGAGATACCTCGAGATACACACCACCATTCCCGTCGCCGCGACCAGCAATGAAAGACCGGTGATTAGGGCTGTCTTCCCCTCATATTGCTATCCACATCGATCAGGGAATCTCGAGGTGAGAATCTCGAGGCCAGAATAGAGTCGCTTCTTCCCCCGCCCCACCATCGCGAAGGAAGAGGGTTCACAAGGCGCGTACTCGGGTTGCCGAGCGAAATATTCCCGCCTCTTCCTTCCGCCCTCCCGCATCCGCGCGAGCGAGGTGCCTAGCGAGCTTCACTAGCAATGATTTCTTTCTTTCCTTGTCGTGATCATTATCTCGTTATATCGATTGTCGAGGGAAAGGGAAGATGGGATATCAATGTTGTCCCACTAGTCGAGGTGCTCGCACCCCCTCCCTCTCTCTCCTCGGCAGGAATATCAAAAAGGCAGGTGGATGGATAGTTAGCGAGGAGCAAAATCCAGGCTCCACCCAGCCATCCGTCAACGGATATTCCAGACTGTTCCTTCTCCACAAACGGGTAGAGAACAATCTTCACGATGTCACAGCGATGTCAGGCTCCTAGTGACCCTCCAAAAGAGGCAGGATGCAGGGACTAGAGAAAGAGAGGCAGATAGGGGAAAGGGGGGGGGGGGGGCGTGGGGTACAAAGACATTACTTACGTATGACAAGCTACTCGGACAGGCTGATAGAGACCAGATCGTGTAATGAATGCCCCGCTACAAGATCGCCCGAAGACATGCAGCTAACGCTGACTGCCGACGGTAGGCACAAGGAGAGAAAGATCGGTTGCGACTGTCACAGCACACAGCAACGCAGGATAACAAGTACCCAGACCAGCCATCAATACCACTGAACGACATAGAATGGTCCATCGTTGAGGTCAAGTAGTGAAGAAGAATGAATTGTTTTAAAAAGGCTAGAAGTATGTGGCTATCCTCAAATTATCTGTGTCGAACATCGCAGAAGATAGCACATTCGATCCAGGTAATAGTGAGACTGACTCAAGATACATAGGGTAACATGGAAAGATATCCCCCGCCCCGCCCTGCCCTCTGCCATATATTGGTCCGTATAGTAATTGTTGTTCTCTTTTTTTTCTTTTTTTTGTTCTTTGGTTGGTGGGGCAAGTCAACGCACTGACGACTGGGCATTGCATCTACCCAATCATCCTCCAACTTTTCCTTATTCGCTGTCGTCCTCAATGTTGGCACAAGCCGCCGCAAGAGCCTGCTGGGCCACAAGTCATCCTTCTACCCCTCTAAGGCCCTTGATACTCAGAAGAAAAATGAAATAAAAACCCCTGCCCGGCCTGGACAATGACGGATGATGTACAAATGATGCCTTTGTCCTCGGGCGTTCCCATATTGTGGCAGTCCGATTCGGGTGGTCCTCGGTACGCCATGTGTCTGTGTGTGTGCACGCGCAACTCCCCCTGCCATTCTAGGAAAATGTGGTATCGCAAAACCGTTCGTCGTGATGAGATGACTAGTACGCTGGTTTCGACGGGATGATCGCGTCGCTGAGCAACTCGAGGCTGGTGTCTCGCGCAGGCGTACTGTTTGAACAAGAAAAAAAGGAGGGGATGGTGTGGAAGGACAGTGCCAGGAGCGGGCAGACAGTGAAGGCCATATCAGGCCAGCATTGCAGCACACAATGTACAGCTGCCCCCACACGAAAGTAACACGCCGCCGGGGATTCGTCACGAGGATCGATGCACCGGTCGCCTAAAAAAAAAATTCCCGAAACGCCATAGATGCCGATGATGGAAAGAGTAGAGTACAGGCAAGGAGTCGTTCGTTCGTAACTATGCTCGATCTTCCTCACGCGTTGGTCACCTAGAAGGAAGTAAGTCGTCAGCAAGACAAAAGGTCATCCAGGCTAATGTGGGGGTGTGCATAGATCGGTACTTACGCGAAGTATCCGACGTGAGTAGTCCTGGTTGTCGGCGATACTGCCACTGCTCAACCTCCTCTGGGCCATGACAGGATCCATCCGGGCGTCCGTGTCGATGGAGTAACCACCGCTGCTCCCGGGAGGCTTCATGAAGGCGTTAACTGCAGCGTTACGGCGGTGCTCCTCCTCAATCTCACGGTTCTTTCTGCGCCGCATAAAGAAGAATATGCCACCAGCTATAGCGAGCAGCACGACAACACCGACCACAACACCGGCCACAATACCACCCTTATTGCTCGAGCCGCTTTTGGGAACCGATGTAGCACTCGACGTGACGTAAACGACGCTGGCTGTTATTGGAGTTAGCGGGGTTTGACCTTATCGTGCTGCAGTACCACTAGTAAATTGCTTACTTTGACCGCCGGATACAACTGTGGATGATGCAACTACATCACCTGTGCTGCTCGTTTCGCTTGCATTGTCTTTGGCATAGGACACGGCTAGCGAAAGGCCGGTGTTGAACACGGAGAAGTACTTCGTGTTGTCCGAGAATCCACCACCTAATTTACATTAGTCAACAATCAACCTGCGAGTCGTCGACAAAGAGAGAGCAGAACTCACAGGCCTCTTGGGGATAGCCAGCACAGCCAATGCTGCATTTGGAGTCGGCCGCCTTGGTGTCCTCTGGCGGGTACTCATTGCCACACCAGCATTCGTCACCATCCGCCATTGCGGCCACCTTGTAGCCTGCATCTGTGCAATTCACGGTCGCACAAGAGCCCCGGGAGTTAAACACCGAGGTGTTGGTCAGGATGAGATTACCCCATGATGAGTAGCAGCCCTGAGAGATGGCGACGCCGAGGGTTGGCTCGGCCGATGGCGACGCGACGCCTGTCGCCGCTGCAGTGGAAGTGGATTCTTCGGTGGTGGTGGCCGCATATGCTGGCAATGCAGCAACGACCACCGCGGCGAAGATTGTTGTTAATCTCATTTTTTTTTATGTGAGTCTTGGTCGATTGACCGAGAGGTTGGTGCGTATATGTGGGTGAACGAGTGTCAAGTCGGAGGGACGGAATCGGATCAACGATTCGGTCTCTTGACTTGGGCGCGAAGGCGTTGTCGCCGGAGCGAGTATTACAAGGTTATTGTCGAGGTAGAAGTGTCGACGACAGGCACTGGAGGATCGTGATGATCGTCGGCGTCTAGGTCGTGCGTTATTTCGTGTGACTGCCTTTGTCGAATGTGTCAACACGCCACGAGTGTGTTGACCGGAGGTAATTTGCGTTTGTCGGCGGTCCAAAGTGAACGAGAATAGACACGGCTCGGGTGGTGAACAAAGAGCTCGCGCGGTCGAGTGTTGGGCGAGGAACGACGCTTTGTCTGGCGTAAGCCTTCGACCCCTATCCCTTCTTCCTGCTTTTGGGGGCGATGGGCCCTTCTGTCTCCCTTCTGTTCCTCACGATTGAGATGGCATCGACCCGTGCCTGACTGAAGACTCGACCCTTTTCTTGTTCCGGCGGGCGCTGGTGAGAAAGGGGGAGAGATTTGGTGCTTGATAGACCCGGTCGAGGGGTGAGCAGAAGATAATGGTGGCTTGTCGTGCGGCCTGGGGAAGGGCAGCCGTGGAATTTGGGGATTGACTAGATGGTCCAAAATCCAAGTAAGGGGAGAGGTAAGAGGAAAAAATCAACAAGCCAAGGGATGTCAGCCCGGATTGGGAGTTGTTGGTCTCGAAACGTGGTCGCGGGCGGTTCGTCTATGAATAGGGGGTGGCCGTGGGATCGGTCCTGTGTCTACATCCAGCCACACACACGTCCTGGTCCAGGTCAACGAGACGAGACGGCGAGCAAGAGAAGGACACCTGGTTGTTCAATCACGGACTGGTGACAGAACTTGGTTTGAGCTGTGCCGGATCGGACAGCGTCGAGAGGGGAAACGAAACGAACTACTAAGTGCGTGTGCGTTGTTTCGGCGTGTCTCAGAGCCTCTCTACCAGAGTTCTGTGTCTCTCTCGTCTCGACGGATTTAGAACAGGTCGATATGCGTGTTTGTGTGTATGTAAGAGAGAGGAGAGAAGGAAACAATGAGACGAAAAATGATCGGAGAGGGAGAAATGACTGTGATGTTGCCAAATGTGACAAAAATGAAAATGAGAAGAGGGAACGAACGGTGGACACACTGTTCGTCGGGTCTGACTGGGGAAACGAGTGAAGGTCAGTGCAGTGTTGCAGTGTGCAGGTTTTGAAAAGAGTGGTCTGGTCGGGCTTGGGTCTTGTTCAGGTCGGCTCAAATCAGGCCAGGTCAGGTCAGACAAGGGCCCTTTTTGGGGGGTCGGTAGCGGTAGGGGGGGTGTTTGTGTGGGAGAGGGAGAGGGAGAAGAGGAGGGAACGGCAAGAGAGGGAGATGATGGGCTGGACTGGGGGGCACGGGCAGTGGCTTCCTGTCTCAGCCATCAGTCCCTTGAGGACTCCCTGCTGATCCCCGCTGGGGCCTAGCTCCTCTTTCCTGCCACGCCAACTCATGCGCCAGCAGACAGGGCACACCTGCTCTTTCCCTCTTTGCTCTGCGAGTTGCGAGAGCAGGTACTACCCACCCACGCACCCCACCCACGAGCCTGGAGCGGGAAAGAAGTTTGCACACGGTACAGACTGTACAGGGACACGGCCAGTCGACCCACACGCGCCAGGTGCCCAAGGCTGGCTGGGCATGAGGTGGGTGGGTGGATGGGGACAGGGGCCAGGTGATGCCCCCTACTCAGTTAGATCATCACCTCACGTTATTCCACAGTCACAGTCACAGTCGAAAGGGAATGACTATCTACGGACGTACATAGGTACATACGAGAGGTACAGTGGTAGGACAGCTTTACTCTATTGAAAGCAAGTCGGCCTTTCCTCTGCCTGTGGCTGTAACTGACCCTTGTGTCATAGTAATTAATTTTCTTCCCCCCTCTCCTTTTGGCTTTTTGCTTTGTTTTCCCCTGCGCTGTTTACAAAAGCAACACACCTGCTAGCGCTGTCAGACAGAACATTAACCACCACGCACCACTCACATCGCAGAAGGGAAATTACTGACGGAGCCCCCTTTCTGCGATCGACAGTACGTACCACTGCCTTGGCGCCTCTCAGTGGACGGGATTGAGATCGGTTCCTGACTTGGCATGGGTGCGATGGCCCCACCCACCTAATTACCCGCTCACACAGTGTAATCAATTTCCCTGCACTATCATTTCTTCCCCTGCCGCTGTCTGCCAGCGTCTGCAGCGCTGCTCTCCCAAATGTTGGCCGTCAAAGTCAGAGTTTGGATTATTGATTGCTGGCACTCCACTTCTTGCTCTCAGGCCCCAATCATCATCTAGCAACCCAGTATTGGAGCATGTCCCAAGGCAGTCCGTCGACTGCCGTTCCAGCTTATGAAACGGCGAAACAACCAACCCCCCCTTAGCTCTCCCCTTCCCGAAAAGAAATGCGATGACGAAACGCCCCTTGCCATTCCACCTGCATTTGATCTAATCTAACAGGAAATGCCCAGGCGCATGTTCCCCTGAGCCTTTGGTGATGAGGGCTCTGATAGCAGGTACGCATCTCGGGCAGCTCAAGCACTATCACAGCTCATGCCCGTTGGATGAGTCGTGGTACCATCGATCCTCTTCTCGGTGATATCGACACCCGGCCAAGTCCAGATTGCCAACGGCCACCATTCCCCTTGCAGACTGAACGGACAGCCTCGCCGCGACATGGTGCCAACAGTACTGCGTCTTTTTGCTTCAAGAAAAGCAGAAACAAAAAAGAAGAAGGATAATAAGACGAAAGTTTCCGAATTCCTCGACAGTACCAGCCTATGCCGCACTAAGTTGGTCTACAATTCGAACCTCTGACGATCGCTAACCTACAAGGCATCTTGCCCTGAAGATCCAGGACGGCCTCTAATTCATATTGCTGTGGTGCGGCCGTGGTGCAGCGATGGTGCCGGTGCAAAGCCGGTCTGGGCCAGTCGCCAGCCCTGTACATAATACCGTCTTGAGAGGCCTGGCCAAGACGATTGCAATCGTGCACAGGACCTACCGAGGACGGACCGACGACTTCTTCTGACAGCTGCGTCGTGTGCGCAGTACGCATGCTTGCAAAAGCTTCTTCTCGACGATCATGCTCGTATATACGATACGCGCCAGCTCACCTGTCTTCCGTGGACGGCGTTGGACGTGTCCCACAAGGTGCAACAGGGTCACACCTATTGTGTTTGTGTCTCGTCGGGTGCAGGTTTCGTCCGGCAGGACGCCTTGAACCTTCTCTTCTGACCCATCATGTGAAGGCAACTCCCGAGGCTTGACTCCAAAGCGCACGCATGGCAGTGTGAGGCACGCAGGCCCTCACTGCCGGCAGCGTGACCCTTATCGTTTCAATTGTCGCTGTCACCCCCTCCCATGATCGACCTGATGTTCCACCGGTCCCAGAGATCACTACATAACCACATGGCTCAAACCCAAAGAGAACGCCCTTACTCCGCATATTGAATTTTTCGAAGAATTGTTCCCTCATCCGGCTGCGGGGAGTGGTTGAGGTTTAGAACGAATGAATCGTATTCGGTTTACCCAACGTTTAGTTTCCTGGCCGCAGCTTCTTCCGGACGGACTTTGAGCAGCAGAACCGTCTTACTGTACAAATACACAAGTCACCCCACGCCGCCCCGATACGAGGCACACAAGACTCTTGGTGTCTCCTGGTGAACCCAAAAGGCACCACGTTGGCCCAGACATTAGTGCTCTGGTGCAGGCTCTGCCTTGTCACGCATGCAGTAGCTCTCCAGCCATGCCAGCCATGGCAAACTTGGTTGGATTGGCGACCATCTATCTCACCTGCAGCAAGAGGTCATACCCGACAATACGAGCTTGGGCAAGTTCCCGGAACGCATACAGTAGGCCGTTCATGGGAAGTCTCCGTCAGCTGCGGGCAACAAGAGTTCTAGAATTCCTTTTAGGCCACGGGATGTGACCCCCTTCCGGTCCGTTTACAACGGAGGATGACCGTCCACAGGCGAGAGTGTGCATGGGCGGCGGGCATGAATGCAATATCGCTTCACGCCTGCACAGCCTCACGGGATGGGAAAATTAGTTCGGTGGCCCGGGGTATACCAACAGATTTTTGAGCATGTACTCGGCATCCAATGCCGTCAAGCGCGCAGTCGGGCCAACGCGACACGTCTTTCTCTCTATCATCCCCGAGACACCAGCAGCTAAAGATGCCTCTTGCTTGGCTAGTAAATTTGGTTGCGGGGTTCAATAGACACAGCGAAAAGAGCAGCGCTGTGACTGATCGTCATTCCTAGCAACCTTCTCCCGGTAGCTCACGACATGCCGCAAACCGACTGACCTGCCTGACTCCCTTCCTCAAAAATTTAAATCTCGTCAGCATTCACGACGCGCGTTGGTGCATCCAAAACCGCAGGGTGCATCCGGCCGGCCATTTGGACCGACCTGACCCAGGGAAAAAATCCACCGGTGGTCAGATCTCTGGAGTCACCCCCGACAGTATGGTGCTGTCAACGGATACGTCGCAGGGATACTTAATCTTGATTGCGAAACCTCACTCCGAATGAGGACATGTCAGCCAACAGGGCCTGCCCGGTCTGGACCTGGCTTACCGACCTCTGGTGTGAGACCCTCGAGCGATAGACGCGTATCACGATTATTGTTCCCATCTATTTGATCGATTCATCGATTCCCTTGCCGCCGCGCGGCGACTTACCCGTCAATAGTCTCGAAGGCCAGTGGATACACGAGCCCGTATCCCGCGCCGTATCTCGTCATCTCTTGCAGCCCTACGCGGCATGGTGTTGTGTTTACGGTATGAGCGCCGTTTCCTCGACCCTGGTGTTTCCTCACTCACCTGTAGCGATGCCGACATGCGGAGAAATGACCTAGATCTCGTTAAGCGAGAGCTTTTTATAACCTGATCCACCTCCAGATGAGCAATGGTCTTTGCACAAGCGCACACAAGACACAAGGTTGGAGAAGGGAAGGTTGTGGAGGGAGGAGACTTGCACCCACCTCGCCATTATTGAATGGCAATATCGGCAGAGGACAACAAAAGGGGGTTATTCAGTGAGCACCAGCGAAGCATAGTCCAAGAATACCACTCAGCATATGCACACCAGGAAAGTAAGTGCTGTGTAAGCAAACAGACTTCAGACATGTTTCCTGGGTGGCTATCCTCCGCGTGGTCTCTGAAGGAGCCACTATTATTTCTTCCTTCTCGTCTGGGGAACGGCCGCCCGAGAAGGCGTCCTCAATCACCCGGATCTGACAGGACAGGTTGCCCGTTGGCCCTAAGGTCCTCGTGTTACTGTCCAAACGTACATAGTACCAAGCTTACTATGCCAATATGGACGCCTTGATTTTTTTTTTTCCCCCTCCCTATTTGTTTCCTCTATTTTTTGGCGTGTCTGGCGGGTTAACAGAACGGGTTCCCCGGAAGTGGCATCTCTTTCGCGGGGGACCCGGAGATTTGGTCTTCGTGTCTGGCCCACCCAAATCATTCAGAAATCTTTCTCTTCTCTAGTAGGCAGGTTGGCAGCGGTCCTCGGCGGCGGCAGTCGCTGATGAGCATCTCGTTTTCCCTTTTCCTTTTTCTCTTTCTTTCTTTACTTTCTTTGTTTTTTCTTCTTCCTCTGTCCTTCTCTCCTCTTCTTTTCCTTTCCCCCCACAATGCCAAGCTGGTCCTAGCCGCCAGACTCCATTAACTCTTGGGTACAGGGCAAGTGATCACGACTCGCCTTCAGCATGAACAGAGGAGCCTATATCCCCATAGCAGCAGTAAATAAATACTATGATAGGCAGTCGAGGCCGGATGGAGGCGTTTCAAGAGGCGATGATCTCATCCTGCGCTGGACCCTGGCCGTGACCGTCAGTTTGGGACAACGTCAGTCATTCACTCGTTGCCGACCTACAGTTCGGGGATCAGTGTCCATCAACATGAAACACGGTTCGTGGGGATCGATGGAGGAGGAGGGTCATGCGCTTTCTCAGTGTGTCTCTCTCCCAACCTGACCCCTCTGAAGGCGGCCTCCGTTGCTTGCTGGCTTGACTGCGTACTCGGATTCGTCTAAGAGGAAATGGAATGACAAAATTGACATCTGGTCGTGACGGAAGAAAACGAGATATGCTTGTTCCTCCGCTAATCTGTCGGCCGATCGCGGGGTGCAAGGACGGCCGTTCACAAGCGAAGTTGTGGCCAGGGCTCTAAAGAGGGGCCCTCATCACGGCAGTTCTCGTCCGTTGTGGCCCCTCTCGCCCCCTCTTTGTTGTTGAACCATTCAATGGATAGAAATAAGACAAGAATACTTGAGGCAAAACAGCCCCTGATGAGAAATTCAGGGTTAGGGTCCTGGTGGAAGAGATACGTACTAGCCGCCGTGCCGCCAGTACCCGCTAATTCCCGTTCAGCGAATTCGACGTCACCATCACCACCAAAGCCCTCGGCTTAGTACAGTGTATAGCTTCACTTTTGTAAACAGGACTCGTAGTCTCTCCATGTCGTTTTGACCCCGCCACGGCCACCGACCCTTCTTCGGCCCAGGTCAACTGAAGCCAATCATGTCTTCTCGAAGCCTCCTCGTCCGCTTGCCAAGGCAACAACGCCTCACAGTACATCTCCCCACCACCGCCCGCCGACGATGCTACTCGGCAAAACCAGCCGCCGCCGACCAAGAACCACTGATCCGCATAACCAACCTGCCCGCCCCAAACACAGGCCACATCCGGATCCTCGAGCTCAACCGCCCCTCTGCGAGGAACGCCATCTCGCGCGCGCTCCTGCAGGGTCTGCGCAGGGAGGTCGACGACGTGCATGCCCAGTACGACGCCGAGACGGGAGAAGAGATTGCGGCCAAGAGCTGGAACAAGCGCTTTGGCGGGGTTGCAGGGGAGGATTCCAAGGGGCCTACAAGGGCGGTGATTCTTGCGAGTGCTGTCGATAGCTGTTTCTGTGCTGGGGCTGATTTGAAAGAGAGGAGAGGGTTCACACAGGAAGAGTAGGCTTCTCTCCCCCTCTCTGTTCATATGATAGACCGACCGCTTTACGCGCCCCCCCCCGGCAATTTCAAAGACGAAGCTGGCTGACATGGCTCCTTTCCAAGAACTGATGCCTTCCTGACCACCCTCCGCGCGACCCTCACCACCCTCGCCGCCCTCCCCGTCCCCACCATCTCCGCTGTCAGTTCTCTCGCCCTAGGCGGCGGGCTCGAGCTCGCCCTCGCCACCCACTTCCGCGTCCTCTCCTCCAACGCTGTAGTTGGCCTGCCTGAGACTCGTCTGGGCATCCTCCCCGGCGCCGGCGGCACTCATCGCCTGCCCTCCCTAATCGGCATCGGCCGCGCCCGCGATCTCATCCTCACGGGCCGCCGCGTGTCAGCGCCCGAAGCGTACTTCCTCGGCATCGCGGACAGGCTGGTCGAGGTGCTGCCGGAAGAAGGAGGTGGTGACGAGACGGCTGTTGCGGCTGGAGTCATGGCGCGGGCGAGGCGGGACGTGCTCAGTGAGAGCGTGCGGCTTGCCACGGAGATTTGTGAGGGCGGGCCGGTTGCGGTGCGGGCGGCGCTGCGGGCTGTGCAGAGGCCGCATGAGAGTGTGGAGAATGCCATGTACGAGCGGGTCGTGCGGACTGAGGACCGGGACGAGGCGCTGCGGGCGTTTGCCGAGAAGAGGAAGCCTGTGTTTAAGGGGAGGTGAGGAGGCCAGGGCCGCTGTGTCTACGAAGCTGCACTCTTGACAATTGTGACCTGGTTCTTGGGAAGGGCATTTCCTCTTGAAGAAGACGTTAAGGAGACGCTCGCTCCAGTGAACTTCTAAGCGCTAGGACGGAAGAACGTCCTCGTCAGCAGGCAATGGTAAATGGATTGATGTATTATTATTGGTGCAGCAAAGAGACACAGAACTCTCTCTCCTCAGCTTGAAATGCAGGTCCCTCTTCTGATTCGCAGATCCTCCTGAGCCCATGCTGCCATCACGTTAGCCTCTACCACGACGGATCTGTGGCCATCTGCATCTCCATTGCTGTGACGCCTCGAAAGCAAAGATAAAATGCAAAAGGTGTTCATAGCACCTGAGCCTGTCCAGCAACCTTAGAACCCTAGCCAAGCGTCCGCCCATATCCACCTAATGCGCATTTCGAGTTCCGGATCATCGTACCACGCAGATTCGGCCTCACGATGCTCCTGAGCGGCCTCAGCCAGACCCGTTTCCGACTCGTTTTTCACCGTACCCGCGCTGTATGTGTCAGACAATGGCTTGGACTGCAGCGGCGTCTTGCTGGTCGGAAAGTCCTCGTCTGGGATTTGCTGGCCTCTTCTCGACCGCCTGTTCTCCAAAGCAAGAACCAGCCAGAGAAAGCTGTTGATGAAGGTAGGAATGGCAAACATTGTAATGAACACCGGCCAGTCCAGCAGAGTCCGCTTCGCGGCGGCTATGAGGGCTCCTAAGGTGAGTGACAGCCCTGACGTTCCTAGAAACACCGCAGCCGTTTGCAAGTTGCGTCTTGACATGCCTGGGTCTTCGTCGGAGAAGACGCGTATGCACTGTGGCAGATGTAGGATTGTTTGCACTTGGCGGCCTCGTCGTATGATTGTGTCGGCTCGGGCGAGAACCTGCCTATCGATGATGACGATTCCGATGGTGAGGAGTAATTTGCATACCACGTTGAGGCAACATTGTCCCAGGCACTCGTCCATGTTTACAAATACCTTTCTGCTGTTCGTGCGGAATAGATGGAGTAGAAGAAGGGAAGACTATATTTTATAGTCGGGGTTGATGAAGTCCTGTTGTAGATATGATCATTGGACTATTGGGCTGATGGAGAGTGCAGTAGGCGATGTGTTGCTGTATGGCGTTTCCAGAATAATCAGTAGGTCTCGTGTGTAATGGGCAAACCAATGCATGAAGCAGTAGAGCCCTCAAGCTATATATGTAGCCTCTTTCATCTGTTTGGTGCAGCATTGCTGCTATTAAATTCATATAGGACCTGGCTACCCTTGCCCTAGGATGTAGTAGCCTCTTGCTCATGACATGCTACTTACTATATTCTTCTCTAGTGGACATTAGAGCGCGCACCATAATGCAAATATTCTTAGTGTATAGTTGTAAAAAGTTTTACAATTGTGCTTCTATCGAGGTAGTCCCTTAATGAATGCGAGTTGGTGGTCTCGTGTAGAAGCACCAGGATTTCACCGTGGCATCTCCCAACTCCTGAGAACTCCCGAAAGTACACAATGTTAACCTCTACATATGCAGGCTGATAGGCTTTAGATGGCAACCGGTTGAAAATTGAAATTTTGCAAAAGACCTTGTCATGATTGAATTCCTAAAATCAGCTCCTCCTAGCTGTGAGGCTATCTGCGCGCCATCCCAAGATCACAAAGCTACGCTCTATGCTGCCATTTGAAAGCAATGAAGGCGAGTGTGGCTCCGGTCTTTCTTGTACATAATTAATTAATCTGTGGGTTTGGCAAAAGGTTACTCAAATGTTCGATGAAGTCAAAGTCCATTCACAAATGCGAAAGTTTCGACGGCCAATCCGAACTCCAAATCCCAAGGCTATCTATAAAATTTCCTGCGTGACAACTCGTTCGTTCCTTCTTCGCTCAGAAGACCTGGAACTACGAGTTTCACTATCTACCTCGATATCTTCTACGACCTTCCCTGAGAAGGATGTTGTTCACTGCGCAGTTGCCATGCTTGACTAAGTAGCCCATGAAAGGCAGCGACAGGTGATACAGGCAATCTTGCAGGACGCATGCATTAATTACGACAAGTTATTACTTGAGTTGAAGAAGTGCGAGGATAACTATCTGCAAGACTACAACCAGATTGCGCTCGGATAGCCGGAGAGCTCCAGACTTCCTTATTGTGATGCAGATCACCCTAGCTGGTCGATTACTCCGCAGTACAGTTCGTACTATGTACACACCACACTGCCACAGTAACATCACAGTAATTTGTTGGTTTCACGTGTGTGTGATGTGTAATGGAAGGCTGGAGGGGTAGATGCCAGTTGCGTCATGACCCGCGTTGGAATGGGGAATAGTGCAAGGTCAACCTCCTCGAGAAAAAAAGAAAAAAAAAAGAAAACAAGCCATCGTGCAGTACACAGATCCAGAAATCAGGTCAGATCACAGGCAACTGAAGATCTCTGACCCCTTCACGCACAGGAGAGCTTTCTCCGTGCGTTCCTGAGCAAAACGTCATTTTTGGCGTGTATTGCCTACCTAGGGTAGCGTGGCTGCGGCCAGACAGCGTCCTGCTACTGCAGCTCGCCCTTGCCTTCTCAGTACATCGTCATACTTAGTAGTCTAGAATACTCATGACATCATCCCCTTCACCCCTCGCCAGCCAAACAACCACCACCCAGACCATATTAATTTCGCCTTTCACCTTCTCCTGCGTACGAGCTTCTTTCAAACTCCTCAATTCCATCAAACTCAAACAAGCTCAAGTTCTCAGAACACCAACAACAAAAACAGCTCCTGGCAAGACTCTACTGTCACCACCGACCAAACAAACAGAACACAAACACAATGTCTTTCCTCACCGAAGTTACCGCCCGCCGCATGGCGACCCTCACTCGCACTGCCGCGAACACGACCTTCACCACCCTGCCCCGTGCCTCCTTCAGCACCACCGTGCAGCTGCGAAAGAACCCCGTGGACGCTGCCAAGGATGGATTGAAGACTGTCGACCGTGCTGTGAGCGACAAGCTCGTGGACGGCATCAATGTGGGCAGTACGTAATTATATCCCACCCCACATCAGATCTATGGGTGAGGGCCGAAGGATGGCGCGTAAGCTCAGCCAATCTGACAGGAAGCCGGCTGACATGGTTTTCCCTCTTCCTATAGCACACGTCAAGGACAAGGTCAAGGAGGCTACCTCCGACATTACCTCAGGCAAGACAAGTGGTGATGCCGCCAAGCTGCGTGGTGAGGCCGAGGGCAAGGCACAGGAGCTCAAGGGAGAGGCCAAGGGTAAGGCCAGCGAACTGAAGGGCAAGGCTAAAGAGAAGGTCAATGAGCTGTAAGCGGATGACGGACTTAGAAAGGAGCAAGGAGTGATCACCGAGGGTGGTTGAGGCCTCATTCATTATTGGCGCAGAGATGGGTGTATTCTACCCCACGGGGCGTTTTTTTCAGTGCTATGATAAGCACGGTAGGCATTGCATCGTTCAGGTGTTCGGGCTTCGAAAGGTAAATAGGTTGTTCATAATCAATGACTTCCCATAAGCATTACTCGTGCTCTGATGACGTGCATTCCAGGTTCGCTGTCAACATGAGTGGTTAAAAAATATTGTCAGCTGGTGATACTACCCCAGAGAACATTACCTTATTCAGCCTGGCCGAGATATATGCCCAGACATTCATCATCCCCTGATCCAAAGTCTTTTGCAAACTTTGACTCCTACAATACCCCAGAAATTTGCCCATAACGATATCCAAACGCAATCATCAGGTGACATAATCGTAATGCTCGTATTAAATGGCGCGCCACCGCAAGTCACGGTGACATTGTGTAAGAAAGCCACAACACTGTCTGTGACTCTCTTTACGAGAATCAGATGGCCAGACTACTAGCTCAGGATACGGAATATTCTGACGAAGCAGTTTGCTTGGGTAAACAATCTCGGTGAATATTTAGTGCACATATTATACGAATTTATCAGCCCTCAAGGCGAGGAATAATGATTGATATAACCAATTAAGTCAACTGGAATCTTATCGACAATTGAGCAAAACACTTTACGTGCCAAGAAGATTTAATCGAATTGAGCCAGCAGGATCAGTCGACAGGAGTATGAAACTCCGCTGATTGGAGCAGATCTCGTCAGATCGGACTATAACAGTCCGGCGTGAGCAGCTTCACGAAAGTTTTGCCCTCTCTGCACGTGCTACATCGTGAACAGGGCCGACACTGTTGGTCAGATATACATTCGACCTGAGACATCTTCAGGGCTGCTTCTTTGGATTTGCGGCTATGAGATGTTCTCTTTCTTGAATCCGGCATCGATAAATCATTGGCGAGTATGTTCCAAGAACGTCGTCAAGAGAGTCAATGTAGAACTCTCATCACTCAACATCTAGGAGTCATCTAGACTCAAGTTGTTGGGTCGTTCCTATGTCCATAGCTAGTCTACGAAGCGACCACTAATCAGTAACGTGATACCGCATTGAATACCAGGTCTGAAGGGATTCGCATTCGGACTTGAGTAGTCTCCCTAAGCCAGACGCCACGCGTGGATGCTTACGTCGATCTAGTGGCTCGGCCTTCAGCAATGCCAGTCTTTGATTGAGGCGTTCACATCGCGTTGGCCAGTGATTGGCGATTATGCCTGTCAGCGATTCAGAGTCTTTGCAAGTAGCGCGGTATCCGACGCTCAGATGCGGCCGTCGGCAGGACTTCCGGCCGTCGGAGCAATAATCAGCTCAACGTCTGTACCTACGTAGGCCACTACTGCACGTCGACCGGCGACGGGACCGGAGTCGCAGTCCCGAGCCAAGGTCGCACACAATAACTTTGCAGACTTGTTGCATTACGCTCCATTCCGCGTAGCATACATTTGTGAGGAAAAGGGGGTAGGGGGGGTGGGCAGGGTAGGCGGTGCCAAGCGTGGCTGAGATCTTCCTAGACATCTGGAAGGGTGTCTCAACTTTTGGGTCGGAACCTCCTGCAGGGTTGAAGGTACGTGGCAGCATGGGCAGGTATGGAGCAACAACACTGCTGGCTGCACCTCATTCGCTTGTTGACTGCTTCAAGGTCTGATATCTCGCGGCTCTGATAGCCTGGATGGAGCTTTTTTAGAACAAGCATGAAGAGTTCCGCAGAGCCTTCTTCTCTCCACTGCTCCCACGTGGCTGAGGATGAAGCAGCTGGAAGCGCAAATCGCTCGAGCGAGTTTCGCTTGGGCTGGTCCCTGGACACTGACTGCACTTCGTCAGCACCAATCAGAGTACCGTGTTTTCATGTAGCTGCCAGCGTGTGAATTCTTGTGGGTCCAGTGCGAGGCTGCAGATCGCCCTACCCTGCCTGAATCCTCATTATCGTTCGTATCACTTTTTGCGACATGCGCTTGACCATCATTCTCGCTCCAGACCCACCGTCCGGCTAGGTATTAGCTCAGAATTATGGTGCCTAGTACAGTAAACAAGCATTTTCCATCTTTGCTCGCATGTACCCAACGTCAGAGCGTTCTTTTGAATACTTGCCCTCGGGGAAGGAATTTGGCGGCTGACATCGATAAATAAACCAGCATCAGAAAGTGTGGGTCCTGTCCGACACACTGCCTAGAATCCTTCTCCTCCTGCTGCTGCCCTGGTGGCGCGGCTGGCTGCGCTCAACAAGGGGGGGGCCAAAGGCTTAGTGTGCAACTTTGGAGCATTTTTATCCGACCGGTTGATCCGAGAGAGTACAAAGGGAAGATATAAGACACTGAGCATGTCCATCGTAAATCTGAGAATCTTGGGGTCCAATAATCTGAATGTCCAGAGCAACATCCTTCCATCCAGCAAACCATCAGTCGTGCGTTCAAACTGTTTTCGTAGCGCCACAGCAGCCGTATCCCGACAAGACACTTTCCGAGACTATCGAAGAACACCACCAGCCGTAGGAAAAGGAATATAAGCACTGAAGGAAATTCGAACAAAATGAGCAGCAACGGAATCACCGAGGCCCAGCAGAAGGCGATATCAAATGCCAACTGCTATCCTTATACACCAGGCTTGACGCCCTCTTACGGCTATGTTCCCTCCGAAGCAGCAAGCATCCTCTTCGTCGTCCTCTTTGCCCTTCCGTTCTTCTATCACACATTCCAGTCAGTCCGACTTCGCGCGACGACAGCTATATTACTTGCGCTTGGTGCTTTAAGTAAGTTTACTCGCATCCAGAACATCAGAAGAACAAACCCCAACCCCCCTCAGCCTCTGAACCTTCAAGCCCGAGCCCAAACACCGTGTGTTTTCACAAATTCCACTCCAATATATTCAGATGTGTACAATGAATACTGACTCTTCTGTAGCTGAGGTGATAGGATGGGCATCCCGTGTCTACTCGTCTCGATGCCCATACAATGGCAACGCCTTCCTCGCGCAGGAGGTCACCCTGATCATCGCCCCTGTCTTCTTCTCCGCAGCCCTCTACGTCCTTCTGGGCCGCCTCATCATCGATCTCGGCCCATCATCCTCCATTCTCACCGCCAAGTGGTACACCATCGTCTTTTGCACCTGCGACATCATCTCCCTCGTCGTCCAGGCCATCGGCGGCGCCCAGGCCAGCATGGCAAGCGACACGGACCAGGCCGCCCAGGAAAGAGGCACACACATCATGGTGGCGGGTATCGCGTTCCAGCTCTTCACCATGTCACTGTTCGGCCTCCTCGTCATTGACTTCTTCCGCCGCGTGCTCGGGAAGCGCAGCCAGTTCCGCGACCTGGTCGCGGGGCCCATGCGGCGCGTCCTGGGCGCCATGGTCATAAGCTTCGTCATGATCTACATCCGCAGCATCTACAGGACCATCGAGCTTGCGCAGGGCTGGACAGGCTTCCTGATCACGCACGAGGGGTACTTTATCGGGCTGGACGCTGCCATCATGGTTGTCGCTGTCGGTGTCTTTGTCGCTGTGGATCCTGCCCTTATGCCTCGGGAGAAAGGGTTTGGAAATATCATGATGTCGAAGGGTTCTCCTGACACTTCGGATTCAGAGGGACAGGTCGCCATGGAGCCGATGCGTGGTGTTACGGCGATGTAGATGTGGCACACTGGCAGGTAAATCTCATCGAGAGGGAAGATTGTATTGTTTATGTAGTAATGTGGGTTTTCCTTTTGAGGGTCTTAGCAAGGAATTTGAACAGAAGTATGGCGTTGGAATGGATATACAGAGCGGAAGGACTTGTAGAATCGCTTTTTATTTGTCTAGAATACCCGATATTACTGCGTTGGAATAGAATTTGGAATGTATTTAAAGCAATACGCTCCTTGACTTTTACTTATGGCTGTTTCTCTCTTGGCCTCATCACACGGCACGAGATGCAATCTACAATACCATCTTCAGCGTTCTGCCTCTCATCAGGAGTTGCTTTTGGTGACCAATTCAAGAAAACCTTGTCCTCTGTGTCCTGTAGGGAGCACTGAACTCCGATGACTGGGAGGCTCGTTCAGGTGAGTGTAGGCTAAGTTCGACGGACTTCAAGCGAATCCTTGCCGACTTCCGCTCGCGGATTCCTCATCAATGACCGCCTGGAGCGGCCTGAGTGAGATGTTAATTATAGGCACACTACCCATGATCCATGCCAGCAGTGAGCGTTACAAAAGTCTAGTAGGGTAATTAGATGGCGTGATCCTTGAGAGCTCAGTACTATCTGGGACGGCAGTTGAAGGATCTCTCTGCTGTTATAGGAGTGCTTTTTGACACTTGCAACCGTGACAGAAAACCGAGACCGAGGGAAGGGCTGTTTAGTTGACCTTGTGTGTGTTGGAGGTGGTGGTGTCGTCTATAGGGAGCTGAAGAGGGGACTGTGTGTTGCCGAATCAATGAACACTAAACTTAGCCTTAACAGCTTACACGCTAGATTGCGGTGGGATGATGTTAGAGCTGACATTAACTGAACTACACGACTCCGAGATAATTTAGAAGTAATGTTATGTAAGCGCTGCTGAGACCAGGGGCAGGCGGTACAGTAGCGGAGCTGCAGGGAGCCCCACGCGTCAAGCACTCCACTACCAGAGCTCTCCAGCCTGCCAGCTTCAATCGGACCTCAGCAGCGCGTCTCCCCCAAATTTTGCGTGAATGCACCCAACGGACAAAGGAAGCAAACACGGCCCAACTCGCACCGCAGCCCCGACCAACAACACTCAACGACTGACAAGCAAGCGCCTGAAAACCCACAACCTGCCCTTTAAGTTCAACACTATGTTCCTGTGACCTACCTCAATACGCTGCGCAGAAAACTGAGGGCCCTTGATCCAGCTGGCACGTCCTCTCTCTGCCTCTGCCTCGGTCTCGTCTGCCCTTGCCTCCTGGCGAACCCTCTTCCCAAGCCTGCCAAAACCTCACGACTTCCAAGACAACCAGTATGACGGATCACTTGAAGCCGCGGGTGCGGCACACAGTTCAGAACACGCAATACACGTACGTACACCTGCAGCTCAAGACGCTGTGCTGTGTGTGTGCAGCAGCAACCGAGTGTAGCAACATTCTGGGCTAACACCGCATCTGTACAGATACAACCTCAATCGCCGTATTCACGATATCAAGACCTACCCTGCCCTCTCCCCACAAGGCTCCTCCATCGTCCTTTACGGCCACGAGAATGGTATCACCGTCGTCTGGCGAGGTGGCTGTCGGCTGAAGCCTGCCAAAGCACAACCGCCAAAGGCGACTTCAGGAAACAAGACCAATGGATCCACAGGCGACGCCGACGATGCTGTCATGATCCTGGACTCAGATGACGAGGAGGCAGCGCCTGCTGCACCTGCCGCCTTTGTCGACAGGCCCGAATTCGAGAAAGACGCAGTCGAAGATGTGCTTGGATATTCTGAGATCATCCAGACGTTGGACCTTGCCCTCGGTACCGACGTGTTACACATCGCAGTCCTGCCTCTGACGCCGCGTCCTGCCGGGGAGACCTCGGAGGATGCCGCAATACTGTCCGACAAGATGGTCTTTGCTGTAACATGCGCAGCAGGCCCTGCCTACGTGATCACATTACCACTCACCCCGCCTTCACACGACAGCAAAGCCCGCCATGAGCTGCGTTCTGATCTCCTGGCCGGCGCCGCGGGCAAAGGAATGTGGGGCGAGACCTTGTTCCAGCTCACTGGCCAGTTCAGACACCCCGACGGCATTGCCATCACATTGGCGCGCGACAGGCCGAACAGTTCTGCCTCAAGCGGTCGATCATCCACGCATCTCATCGTTGCCGTCCAGTCCAGAGACGCGTCGGGCGCACTGCGCCTATGGGACGTTCCCCTCGAGCAGTCTACCGACAACTCGCCCCTCGAGCCTTTCCAGACCGAGTACCTGCCGAGCCCCCTGACCGGCATAGCTTTCAACCCGAACCCGTCACATCCGACTCAGCTCCTTGCTGTGGCGTCGCCACACGCTGTTAGGATTTACGACTACTCGATAACATCTACTCCGCAAGACGAACTTTCCGAAGGGCCCTGGCCTGCTCACGGCTCATGGCTGATCTCTCTATACGCGCCGTTCATACGTGGAAGCATCTCTTGCTCAAGAAAGCCGATAGTCGGTGCCAACTGGGTATCGCACGGGAGAGCAATCATGGCCTTGATGGCAGACGGACAATGGGGAATATGGGACATTGAAGGGGCAGGACCTCTGGGGAATGCAAACGGCGACTCCGCCTCTCTATTTGGTAAACATAACTCTGCCTTGCGTGGGGCTGCCCTCACAACCTTCAACGCATCGGGACAGCTGGAGGGATCGAGTCCACTGCGAGCAGCAGGCTCGCACGGCGATAGTTTTGGCTCCAATGACTTCAGCACAAGCGGCCGCCGCAGTTCCCTGTTGTCGGTGTTCGCCACTGGTCCAGAACGAATTGCCTCTATCAAGGGCGGCGTGGAGGTTGCACGACTGCCCAGCTCCCGAGACCTGGTCTCTGGCGAGGAGAGTGTGGTGCTCTGGCTCAGTGGTTCCGATGCTCTGGTTTGCGTCATACCGGTCGTTGCCAAATTCTGGGACACGCAGATCCGGCGTAGTGCTGGCGGCGGTGTCAACCTCTTTAGTGGTGCGCAGCCATCACGCATGGTGCGTCTCACAGAGCTCAATGCGGGACTCCTTGGAGAGCGACTCTGTGGCGTGGATGCAGTGCCTAAGCTCCAACGTCGCCAGACCGCTGTGTCAGACGATCCGTATGAAGCTCCCGCAAACGGAAGCACCGGCCTGCCTGTCGAGGTGCTTGTCCGCGGCGAGAGCAGGCTCGTGGTCGTACAGGATTACCAAGACGTTGATACGGCGCCATTACGGCATCCTACGCAAAAGAAGAGACTTGTCCTCGGGAACAAGCCGGTGGAGCCTGTCAATGCTATCATCGTACACCAACGACCAGATGCGCCTAAACTTTCCCACACGTTCGAGAACCTCAGCATCCGTCCCAGCACGCGTGGCAGCGTGCAAGGACAATCGATGAAGCTATTCAGCGAGAGCTTCAGTCAGTCGCATGACAACGTGGAGGACGAGGTCATGGACCACCAGCCTGGGCCCACGAACCTCACATCCCGGCCACGGAATATGGGCCTCGAGTTCATGGATGATCTGGACGCGGCAGCGGACGCGGGCTACGAGCTGGATGCCGAGGATCGCGATGTCGAAAACGAGATCATGGATCTCATGGAACTCGACTCGCAGCTAGAGCAGCTGGAAGAGGAGCGCATGCGGGGAACAAAGCGGGTATTCTTCGAGGAGAGTTAGGGACCTTCTGCGACATCTGCTTGTGAAAACCAGCAACAGAAAGAAGACCCGAGTACGAAATTCCGGGACCAGGCGACCAATGTCAAGCGCGTCCGTTTCGAGGACCATCCAGCTGATACGAGCAAGGCGATCTCCAAACCTTCTGCACTGGACATCCAAAAGACACCGATGGCTGGGAGGAAGGTGTTTCTCGAGGAGTACACCGATTCGCCTGAGTTCACTCATGTCGATAATCCGGTTGTGTACATGGAGAAAGAGGTGCTGCCCGAGGAGCGCAAGGATCATCATAGCCGTCCGCCGTCACACCCGCTCAGCCAGGTCATGAATATAGATGACGAGCCCACATCGCCAGAGAAAATGCCTGGAGACACTGGTCCAAGTGGGGAGGCTGGAATCGAGGGTGGCGTCGAAGAGCCTACCGTCATCGGCGGCGACGATGACGAGGAGGACAATGACGAGTTGCTACTCGACGAAGAAGAGGAGCTTGGAGAACCCGACGATGATACTTTCGAATTTCTCATCAGATGAGCTCAGGGTGATGATAATAACAAGGAGAGGATGGCGCGACAAAGGAGAAGGGTATTGAAGATCGCGGTCTGTGCAATGGAGATTGGTACGTTACGATACCCCCGCCACCAGCCTAGGGCGGTCACCATAATACGAATCTGTTGACACATGGGGGCTTTGAGGAGCCCTTCGGCGGAAGCATCACTGTAGCCCTGGCATATCGTAGATTCTGCCTTGACCGTGTTCCCTTCCTTTTCTACACAGGCTACGAATTTCCTTTCCTTGCCTCCAGGTCCCTTGTAATATCTTTTCCCATCCTGTCCTTTCCGCACGGCAAGGTGGAGCACAAGGCGAGAATCATCCTTGAACCAGCTCTGTATTCCGAGCGGTAGATTAAACAAACAAGAGCCACTGACCGTTGCCTTCTCAGGCACGCCTAGGTCAAGCTCTTTGCGACACCCTTTTCTTCTTGAAAACACCAAAGTGAATTGACCATTTGCTCTCCCGACCTTAGGGACGCCTGCTCCCCTTGGGCGCGATTTTTCAGGCCGGGGGAGCTGGGTGTGTTGGGGTTGGGTGGTAGGGGTGTCGGGACATTCTTTCACTTTCTTCCTTGGGATTTGCATTGCTGGTATACCCGGACGTTTGCATCATTGTGCTTTTGTGTGTGTGGGCCTGTCTCCTCTTCTGATGAACATCTTCGACTGATTATCGTGCAACCTGGTCGTTGATATTCAGGTCGTTCGCTCATGGGCCCCTCGCAGAAGACGGCTTGTGTTGTCTGACATCGCCACACCAGTGAACGAAGCACACATACGTCTCAAGGCCCAGTGACATTTGGAATCACACCACTCAATGCTGATGTGCAGTATCTACTGGCTTTCACCTCTGTCCAGAATGTGCTCGGTCCCTTTTCGGCCTCGCAAGCTGCCAGGCCATATGAGAAGAACCCTGCAGTGCAAGTCCAATAAGCCAACGCGCCCACACATGTTGAAGAGCGGGTCTATTCCCGGAGCGGAAGTCATTCTCGATACGAAGCACACTCCCAGCAAGCGGACATGCGAGTTGTCAGCATGAGAGGGATGCGGGGGTCCTATCTCGAGTGGGATTGTGAGCAACAGCCCAGGGTTGGGACCGATCAGTGTGGTAACCTGTGTGGGGCCTGAGCGAGATTCTTGCAGGAAGATCAAGGTAGGGAGGGGGGGGCCGAGGCTTACACAGGGCATGCATGGGAGGCACCCTGGCTGTTGCTCATTCCAGTTTACGTCGAGTGGTGTTGCTGGGTTGCAGAGAAATGGCGACACCAACTGTACAAGGTAGATAGGGGAGGGGTTCCCCAGATTGAAAAGTGGTGATTGATGTGGAGAGGTACTCCAAAACAATATCTTTGCAAAGCCGTTTATGGGATGCTAAGAGATGAAGCAAGACTGCCCATGCAGATCTGCAAAGACAGTTAACCGGATCTATCAATTGATGAACAACGACGTCGCCTGTCACACCCCTCACCACAGATATCTTTACCAGCACAGCGATTGGACTATCGCTAACCACTACTCTCCGAGGTGCAGCTGCAGCTAGTCTATCACCCGTCAGCATGACAGCGAGTGGATACGAACAAGTGCTTGGCTCAGTGAAATTATGCCACCAGCGATGAGCCATGGCAGCTGTCAAAAAGTCCGACGTCTCCCTCCTTGGACTTGCTTGTGCAACTTCACTCCTCCCTCTTACACTTGGTAGTTATTACACTCGTTTCATTTTGAAGTCCCGGTCTCTTCGTTTTCATTTGCGTACGAGTAAAGTCTTCTGCCGCCGCACTTTGCGTGGACCCAAATTCGATGTTCTGGACAAATGAGACCTTATAGCACATCGAACTGACAGGTGTAAGACATTGCTCGTGGTGCCGACGACAGCGTTTGTCAACAAAGCTGACTAACAAAGTTTAAACAGTGACAAGTCTGCTGTCGTGCCGATATCAGCCGCTTGGTAGCTTTGGACTTGGAGACTCGAGACGCATCAGTGGTGTGACTTTCAGGTACAATGGCGATCGGAAAAGAGGGCAATGTGAAGTGGGTAGATGTGAGTGAATATCGGCTGATTAGTGCCGTTCCTCTGAAGATATGTCAGAGGCGGTCGATGGCAATACTGCCCTCACAGTTCTCACAATACACACCTGTCATTCTGCTTCTTTTGCTAACGTAATCCTGTTCAGGGGCTTCGTGGTATTGCATCGGCTTTGGTTGTGCTCACCCACCTGGCGCGAGCTTGGGACGGCGAGCTCTTCGGATCGACCTCGCAAGAAGACGCGGCACCACGCTTTTTCCAGCTACCCTATCTGCGCATCCTCATCCAGGGGCGCATCGGCGTGACCATCTTCGCCTTCGTCACCGGCTATGTCTGCGCCCTCAAGCCCATCAAGCTGTACAAGCAGGGCAACCAAGAGGCCGCGTTCGTCTCCATCAGTAAGTCGGCCCTGCGGCGCTTCCCGCGCCTGTTTCTGCCCGCCGCAGCGGCGACATGCTTCAGTTTTCTTCTGGCCGAGCTTGGTCTGTACACGATAGCCAAGCACCAGGACAGCTGGTGGGTGGATGTCCAGTCGCCCAACAGGATCGCCTATCTGGGCGTGGCATTTGTCACTTTGGCATACAACATTGTGACGACGTGGACGCGGAGTATGAACGACTACGATAACAACCAGTGGACGCTGTTACCGCTTCTCAAGGGTAGCATGTGGATTTATGCCTATATGGTGGCGACAGCGTACGTAAGGCCTCGATGTCGCATGTGGGCGAGTTTTGGGCTGTGGGTCTACTTTTTTTGTGCTTCAGACTGTAGGTCACTACTTCACCTTCTTCTTTGTCGCCGTCAACAAGAACACTTATTTCCTGGGAAATCGGCTGACGGCATACTCTCGCTGACTATCTAGCGGCTTTCGGAATGCAATTCTTCTGGGGCACACTCGTTGCCGACCTCCAGAATCATGAACCCTTCACGGCCTTCATCGCCAGCCGTCCCCGCACGAGCGCCATCACCTCTGGCGTCTTAGTATTCATAGGACTCACGTTCGCCTCGTTCCCAGAGGGACATGCCGAGTGGATGACCTGGTCACGCATCCTGCTCAACATCATGAGGCCGATCCTCCCCAACAACCCAGATTTTCCGCGTTTCGCAAGCGGCATCGGTCTCGAGTTCATCACCATCGGCGTCATCTTCAGCCCCCTCCTGCAGAGGGCCTTGAGCAGCAGGTATCTTCTGTTTCTTGGCAGGATGAGCTTTGCCGTGTACCTCCTGCACGGGCCCCTGCTGAAGACGGTGCTAGTGTGGATGCTGTATGGGGTGCAGACGCTCCCTGATCACGAGAACGATCAGGGAGAGATGGTTATCACGAGGCTGAAGTATCCTGGAAACCTGACCCTTGTGGCCTGGCAGATTGTGTGGCTGCCGATGCTGTACGGCATTGCCAACTTGTGGATGAGCCATGTCGATCCGTTTTGCGAGAAGTTGACCAACAGGCTGGTCGAGTACGTCAAGCTTGATGCATCGGAGAAAGTGTCTGTTTTGCCTATGAGGTGATCATCGAGGGGTGCCCGGGAACGAAGCACACCTATATGATACGATGTTAGATCTGGGGCTGTTAAGAAGGCAGTTCTATTCAAATGGACAATTATAGAGGCCTAAAGTTGTTAGCTGGCCTGAGAGGCGAATATGTCCCCGAAATGCAGCAGCGACGTCATGTTAGAGTGGGCATACTCCTAATCGGGACCCGTCAAAGGTCGATGACAAGTACTCGTGAAATGCGGTCAGTTTGTCGGGGCCTCCTCGATCATCGACCGGGACCACAACCGAGGGAAGGACACGATCTTTCACGATTGAGATCACTGATAGCTTAGCCGTCCATGTAAGGCAGAGAAGTCTGAGGAGCAGAACAATATCATGGCCAGTGCTGAAAAGAAAGAAAAAAAAAAATCCCCGAGGCTTGAAGCCCGGCAACCGTAAACCCACCGGGCCGTGAATCTTATCGGTGAAGGAATTATTTCGTACCTGACGCACCGGGCCTGTTCGCTCATCGAAGAGTAATCAATCGGCGGTGTTCCGCTTTCGCTGACCTTGATTTTTCTCCTACCGAGAATGGACTAAAAGGCGGAGCAGGCGGAGTTAAAATGGTGCTGGCCTCGCAACTGTAATTATATACCATCTTTTACCTCCGACCTCGCACAAACCCGGAGCAATCAATACCGTCGGCCGGAGAACAAACATCAAGCAAACAAACAATCACCAATGCATACGACCGAGTATTTATGAATCCATCCGACCCACAACGTCGACTGCAAATCAGCCAAATTGCATATCCTACGCACCGCCAGATTTCAGAGATCTCTACGCCTAGCCGGGTTTTGGTCGGAGGAGTTTGAATTGTCGCCAGTGCCATCATAACACTAGTCTAACAAGCTGGGTCGTCCACGTCTCGCGTCGACGCGGACAGTTACACCTCAGGAGCGCCTGCAAATACTGGGGTCACCATGGCACAACCGAACGGGATCGCAGACCATGTATCAAGGGATATTCTGCTGACCATGTATCCCGGACCGCGCCGCACGGAGTGGGAGGAAAGTCTGCTACAAAAATGCCCCGGGAAGCTCGAAATCCGCTTTGCAAGCACCATGAAGCCAGATGGAACCCCCATCAAGCCCACGGAACAGGACCCCGCCGTTTTCGAGGACGTAACGATGCTCTTTTCATACATGCCAGCGCCTGCAGGTGTGTTGACTGCGCAATAGCCATTACTCTCGTCCTCCTGTTCCTTTTCCCCCTTTGGTAATCCTGGTAACCACATATACTGATAAAATGCAATAATTAGAGCTGGTGCCCAAGCTTCGGTTTGTCCAGGTCACCTCGGCGGGAACTGACCTCTGGGCTGACCACCCCAAATATCTGGACAAGAGCGTGCCATTCTGTACGACCAGTGGCTCTTCTGCGTGAGTCCATGGGTATACAATTTGGTATGAGGACCTTGAGCTCTTGCTAACGAACACTACGACAGGCCTCAAATCGCCGAATGGGTCATCGGAAGCTGGCTCAGGTTCCGCAATGATTTCCCCAGGTATGAAAAGCAGCAGAAGCAAAGCATTTGGAAAGTAGCCCCCACCACAGCTTGGGCAGCAGACTCTATCAATGCACGAGTGTAAGTCGATGTAATCTCTTTATTCCTGACGATACCATCGAATCTAGAGATAAACTTTTGATTGACCGTGTCACCCGTTAGTGGTATTCTTGGTTACGGCGCTATCGGTCGCCAAGTCGCTCGTGTATGTAAAGCAATGGGCATGGAAATCCTTGCTTTCACCTCGACTCCTCGACTCACGCCCGAATCTCGGCGTGACCGTGCCTATTGCGTGCCCGGGCTGGGCGATCCGGAGGGAACCCTTCCAAGCGAGTGGTTCAACGGCACGACCAAGGCAGACCTGAACAAGTTTCTGGCGCAAGGGCTCGACATGCTCGTCATCTCACTCCCGCTGACCAAGGCAACCGAGAAATTCATCTCCACGGAGCAATTCGACATCCTGAGCACCAAGAAGACGTTTGTCGTCAACATTGCACGCGGCCCGATCGTTGACACAGAAGCCCTGGTCGAGGCACTGGAACAGGACAAGATCCGCGGCGCGGCCGTGGATGTGACGGATCCGGAGCCGTTGCCACAAGACCATGCGTTGTGGAAGGCAAAGAACTGCTTGATCACGCCTCATGTCAGCTGGCAGTCGACCGGCCAGTTCAACAGGGTTTTGGGCATCCTTGCTCTCAATGTCGAGCGGTTTTTCAATGGTGAACAGCTGGTCAACGAACTCAAGAGGTGAGCAAGGGAATTTGGGTTTAGACAAATGCTGGGCTTCACCATATGGCGCATTCGGGATAGCATACGTGCGTTGAGTTTCTTTTGGGCTTCTTGGGATTAGTGGGTACAGAATCACTATGCACAACTGTATACATATTACCGGCGTAGTAAACTTTAGAGGCCAGTTCTATAGAGATACATCGTACTGTTTCTTTCCAAATTGCTGCATTAAAGCCCACTTGAGTCATCATGCTCTGGAACCACATACCCCTCTGTACCCTCATCACTCTTCTCCACCTTGATCTCATCCCACTCGACATCATTCATCGCCCTGATATACAGCGGACGAATCCGTCTCTGCTGCTCTACAAACATCTGCTTCGCCTTCGGTAGTTTATCAACCAGCTCCTGAGGGGGACCCAGCGGCACGCCATGGCATGCCACGCCACAGGTCTTACAGAACGGAGCGAGGTTGAACTTTCGGCCGAACGAGTAGGCCGTAGTATTTTCTTCTCCCACAAGAGTGACCTGGTCTTTGTCGGGGTAGATACTTGCAGCCGCTCGCTATGAAGAAGTGTCAGAACTTTATCCAATCCTAGAGATGACTTGTATGACGACCAACGTACTCTCACACAGATGCTACAGTTATCCTCTTTGATCTCGACGTCCTTGAGAGCAGGTGTCACCACGGCAAATGCCACCGTGCCACACTGACAGGACCCCGTGTAGATTCTGCTCTTGCTATCCTGGCTGGCTTGCGCTTCGGATGATGCTTTCTGGGTCAAGGCGTCCGGGATCTGAACGGGTGTCTCCTCAATACTCCCAGCGGTACTTGAAAGCATCAGTTCATACTTCGTATTGGCAAGGAAATACAACAAGACGAGAGGGAGCTCAGACTTACTCTTTTGTCTCAACTTCGATTTTGAAAGGGTTCACACCGATCAGAGCCCTAACCTGCCATTGTAACGTTACTTCAGCTCCTGACTCTCACATGTGCTTTGTTGTCTGCGGTGAGGACCAACATTGACGCCTAGTTTACCCTCCAAAGGTCCCGCTTTATGCGTTCCGTAGAGCCCCGTGCCACAAAAAGTACAGAACTGCAAAACATAAAATTAGAGCGCACACACAACCTCATACTGAGCTCACGCTGCTCCACGCAACGAACCTCGTGTCTCAAAGCCTCCGTCTCAAAGTCCCCCAACGTATCGGTACTGCCTTGAGTGTACTGTAGGTGACCCTCACCGGGAAACGCCCACAGGTAGCCCGACTTGTGGCAGAGGGTGCAGTTGCAGCCCGTGGCCCGAGTGACCTCAGGCACCGTGACCTCGAACTTGTTCCTGCCGCAGTGACAGTTCCCCTTGTACCAGGTCATGCCGGCGGCGCGACTATCATCTGCGTACGGTGGTGGGTTTGACTTGGAATAGGGGCGACCCAAGCTCAGTCCCGTCTCTTGTCGCACGACAGGCATCTTCACGCCTATGTTTCTTTCGAGATCGCCGATTGATATGTAGGCTCGCAAGGAATGTCGTTGCTCAAGAGCACCTTTGGAGGGGAACTGTTCCAGTGGGAACTCGAGCAGGAGGAGTTGAAGTTGGCTTGTATATATATGTATGGCATAATGAGGCCTGACTGCGGCGCAGCAGGGCTCTTATCCGAAAAGAGATTCAATTCTGACGCGAGGACAGGCCCGTCAGCCCCCAAGCCTCATGGGGCGTTCCCCGAAAGGATCGTTATCAAAACTATCATGCACGTAAAGCTGAAAACGAAGGTCTTTAGATCATTGTCAGCCTGAATCTACCAGCACCCAATAATCATTGAACCGGAGAGAATAAATATGGGGCGCAGATAGATAAATGATGCTTTCCGGTGAATTGTCAGCTACAATCCTATTGCGAAATGTCAGGCTTCTAACTTAGGGCGTCTGGATCGACCTCGGATAACGATAGGGTTCTCGCTACAGGGAAGAAACGTTAAGTCTGCGTGAAGTCTGGTATCTCGGTGTGCAGTGAGCTTAGCAATGACATACTTAAGAAAAGAAGTATGCTAGATGACGCAATCAATCTATTCCCGAAAGGCAAACCAGTCATGTCTATCAGCAATTGTCAGTTCGCTTTCTCATATAACCGTGATGCAACCCAATCACAAGCTTGGAGACCTTGCTTACAGCGGGGTTCCAGCAGACTGTCGCTGCGTTCTGAGCGAGCAGCCAACTGCTCAACTCGCGAACATCGTGTTGCAGAGCTATTTCAACCGAATATGTGTCAGTTATATGGGTCTCACAAGGTCTCTTCTGATGCGTCAGTCTCCATCAGGCAAGACGGTTTCTGTTATCAAGAAACGAAGGCAGAGAGAGACATGAACGAGTGCTTCGACTCCCCACAGCATGTACCGACTCTCGGGCTTTGTATTGGCTGTTCTGATGGGCTGCAGCCCGCCAGACTACCGTACCAGCTTAGGAAGGACATTGCAGTAAGTGTGCTAAGGAAGCATGCCCCTTGCCCAAATCCCGCTCCGACTTAGCGCCGGTATCCGCCGGTGTTATCATTCCTCATCTCACAATATGGGCTTTGAGAAACGGCGTGCCCCGCCATAAGCAAGCGGGGAAGTCTGCAAGAACAAGACGACGACAACAACAATATCCGCAGTCACCCACAGAACCGTCACTGAACTCAGTCTTTAGTTGCACGCAGAAATGAACGGCGAGGACGACGCTCCGCAGGCCATTGCGCCGACTGACGGGGAACGGGAGGCCGGGGCTTACTCGCCACGCAACCTGCAGAAGGTGCTCGGGGCGCTGCATCGAGACGGCCTAGTTGTTTTGAGAAATGTTATTAAAAAGGACCACATCGACGCGCTGAATGTTGCCATGTGCAAGGAGGCTGAGAGGATGATGGCCGATCCGAACCAGGCGTATAACCAGAATGTAAAATGTAAGATGCTCCAGCGTTACCTTCATTGTCCAGTCATTCGTGTCCTACACTGACAAAGCTCTTCTCGTGAAGCCAACTTCCTGCAGAGGCCTCCAGTTGATGATCCGGCTCATCTACACGACGACATATACTTTAATCCTTTCCTCCTGCAGGTAGCCAATGCGTGAGTTTTCCCGCAGGCCCCTTCAACACGATCCCGATCATCATAATGCTGACCTGGCTGCTCACAGATATCTGGGCCAAAAGCCCATCTGGAATTGGCTCACGTCCAACACAGCTCTCGCAAACACCGCTGGCATGCGTCAGCCCGAGCACAAGGACTCAAACTTCGACCACCCTCTCTGCCCATACTACTTCATCGCCAACATCCCGCTCTGTGACTTTTCCGTCGAGAACGGTGCGACGGAATTCTGGCTGGGGACCTCTGCCTTCACCACAGTCGAGGACCAGCAGACCGTTGACCAAGACTGCATCGTCTCGAACAAAGCGTATAAAGCGGGCGCCCGCATACCTTGGATTTCAAATGAGGCCAAGGAGGCCAGGAGAGCTGTTCGTCCGCCGATTCAGCCCGAGGCCCTCCGCGGCGATATTATGATCCGGGACCTGCGAACCTGGCATGCTGGTATGCCCAATAATTCTGATACGCACCGGATCATGCTTGGGCTGGGATATCAGGTGAGTATGGGAGACGATGCTGAACCATAAATTAGCAGAGACGATAAGGTTAACGCGAGATTCAGAGCCCCGTTCATCCGAACTTCTCACAGCGCCTTCATCTCCCTCTCTCGCAGCAAGAATTCTTTCTGGGACAAGCCAAGGGGAGGGTCGAGGTTAGGGCCAATTTCCACGATGATGACGATTTCGCGAAGACGAAGGCAGACACGATGTTTAACTTGCGTCCTCAGTATGGGTCTGATGAGTAATTGTTATCTGAGCCATTTGAGGGGTAATTAGCGGCTATCACCGCCATGGGATTCAAAGCCGCATCGAGACGTGTACTCTGTCTCGAACCATTCTTGTGCGGACTGATGGAGAAATATAGGGTAGCCTAGTATACAACGCATAGGCAATTTCTCTTGCGCGAAAGGAGTTACTCGATACGTGAGCATAATTACAGTCAGAAGCGGAGGAAGGCTGTGGTGCAATCGAGATAATTACAGCACATGGCTAGAGTAGACCAGGGGCGTTGTCTTACGTATTCTTGGCTCGAACGGGATCAATAGAACATTTTGTTCAACACTAATGGATCAGTCAGAAGTGGCGAGTTCGCCGAGGCATGATAGACAGGTTGTTCCATCGAAATTGCTCAGTACCTAGAAATCACGTTGACTTGTTTGCTTCTAGAAGACGAATCCACGGATCCCAAGATGTTTCGTTCCAAGGCCCGAATCCTTCGCTCCATGTCCAGCAAGGATATCGTAGGGAGTAGCGCGAGATTTTAGTCGAGCTCAGCATGGCTCACGGCGTGGAGGCTAAATTATAGCATAGCGATATGTATTGTTGGGTCTGGGGGCGGGCTGGTGTATACCTGTTCCGGGCTAGAGGGGACCGAATACGTTGCAAACCTTAAATTCAGCCTGTAGGTGTACGCAGGAGGTGTCTCCACTGGTTTAATTTGTGATGTTGCATCGTCTACCATGGCCAGGAGAGCGGTCGTCATATTCATGTCCCCAGAACACGCGGAAAATAAATCCCCCCTTTGAGCGAGCAATCCGAGCAGCCCCAGGAGCAGTAGTAAAGACGGCCGTCTCTCGTGAATTACACCCTGATCACCAATCTTGCCGACAATACCAAGAAGCGTTCTCGGCCCTGTCCATACACTCAAGAGTGGGCCTTGTTTGAAGCAAACCGCGATAGCGCCCGCGCGCGCTTGGCCCTTTGGTGAAGGGGGCTTCGGAGCCAAATTCAAGGGGCCAATGGAAGCAATCACTGGAGGCTCAGCTGGCACCAGAACCTGTTCCGCAATGTGGGGGGAGGAATTCACTAGTCAGACAATATAATCCCCTTTTTAGACTTCCAGCAAGCAATCTGTCTGGCCGCGGTGAGCTATTTTGCGGGCCGAATACAGCCACCGGATGTTGACGACATCGGGACGCCAGTCGGAATGAACATCCAGACGGTATGCATCTCGGCTGGCCGGCTGATGATCCAAGAACGGATTTCCCCCCGCGATGTCGGTCCCTTGTTGGCGTACCCAACACATACACTTGAGAAATCATATTTAAGAGCGTACGTCTCGTCTTGCCTGGGTGCTGTCACATGTCTGAGAGATCTTGGTCACACAGCCTGTGTATGCGAGCTTCTGTCGTTTGATTGTGGCTAGCTATCATACTTGACGATGTTGTCGAAAAGGCAGGTTGCGGCTTTGGCGCTTGTAACAGTGGTCAATGCTGCTCCCTTCTATGGCGTCCACCTCGGCGAAAGAGATCTCGCCAGCAGCTATGACTATGTCATCGTTGGCGCAGGTGCTGCTGGCCTGACCGTGGCCAATAGACTTTCTGAGAACGGCAGTAAGTCAATACACACAGACGCTGACATGCGAAACTTAACCTACCTATCTTTGTTCCGCAAGTCTAAATTGACATCCTATGTCGTGCAGATGTAACCGTGCTAGTTATCGAGGCTGGAGATTTGTGAGTGAAGCAGCCTCGGAGCAAGGGGTCAAGGTACCCGCCTCGGTCGGCAGTATAATGGCTAACTGGCGATCCTACAGCGACCAGAACGAGAGCTACGTCACCATCCCGGGCCTCGCTGGCGGAGCGGTCGGCACCAAGTACGACTGGAACATCAGCTACGCAGCGAATCCCGAGCTGCAAGACCGAGAAGTGGCAATCCCACTGGGTAAGGTCGTCGGCGGCTCGACAAAGTTAAATCGCATGGTCTTCGACCGAGGCTCAAAGGCAGACTTTGATGCCTGGGCTGAACTGGGGAACGCCGGCTGGGACTATGCTGGGCTGTTTCCATACTTCAAGAAGGTTCGTAGGCTTAAATGATTTACACTGGAGAGAGAGAGAGAGAGCAGCCCAAACTAACTATTTCCTTTTTTGCTCTTCTTTACCTGTTAACAGCTGGAGAACTTCACGGGACCCAATGCAAATATTGTTGCGGAATACGGTGTTGAGACCGACCCAGATTCGCACGGCTATTCTGGTAATGTGCAGGTCAGCTATTCGCCGTTCTTCTGGCCGTTGACCCGTAAGTTACTCTTCCTTCTGACATCTGCAAATCAGTGGATGTGTTCCTGGCTATGTCTAATGCCATGACCTCAAGACAATATCGTCGGCGCAGCGGAGGAATTGGGCATTTCTATTCCGCAGGACCAGGCCTCTGGGGAACCGATCGGTGGCTACTTCTGCCCTCATAACATTGACCCAGACACCATCACACGAAGCTCTGCAGAAGAAGCCGAGTATGACGGCGTGAAGAGTCGTTCGAACCTCCACCTCGTCACCGGCCAACAAGTAACGCGACTGATTACGGACACATCCGACGGCACGGCCAAGGTCACTGGTGTAGAGGTGCGTGCATTTCGGCGACAGCTTCATACCCCTCTGATCCAACAAGAGCATACATATTAAGATGAAATACAGTTCGCAGCATCTGTTGACGCGGAGAGGTCGATAATTACGGTGGATACGGAAGCCATCCTGGCTGCTGGAGCCATCTTCACGCCGCAGATCCTGCAGGTGTCGGGAATTGGATCCGCCAGCCTGCATGAGGAGATTGGGGTCACAACAGCGGTGGATCTACCAGCTGTTGGGCAGAACTTCCAGGACCATGTTCTCCTCTACACGGCTGCTACTGGTGAGTTTTACAAATTACTGGTACCTTGCCGTTTTTAAAGACATCGGCCTGACAAAGCGTCCAAGTGACTACCGAGGAGATCACCAGCAATGACCTCTCCAGCAATGCCACCTTTGCCGCCGAGGCATTGGCAGAATACGAACAAGACAAGACAGGCCCTTACTCTACGCCCACCGGTGATTTCTTGCTGTTCTTGCCTCTGACCACATTCACCGACAACACCTCCATCGCTTCTGAGGCCGCCACCCAAAACGGAACGCTGTACCTGCCAGCCGACACGCCAGCTGAGGTGGTGGTCGGCTACGAGAAGCAGCAAGCCATCCTGAACGACCGCCTGACCAGAACTGACTCGGCCATTATGGAATACATCTGGGACACAGGCACGATCGTCCTCGGGCTCGAGCACCCTTACTCCCGTGGGACTGTCCGGGCCGGGTCCAACAGCACTTTCGACGCACCCATCGCCACGCCAGGATACCTGTCGAACCCGATTGATGTGCAGGTGCTGATTGAAGCGGTGAAGTATACCCGGATCATCAGAGACACGCCCGCCATCCAGTGCCTGCAGCCCGTCGAGACCTCGCCGGGATCAAACGTGACGAGTGATGCGGATATTGAGGATTTTATTCGCGCCAATGCGGCCACGTTGTACCACCCGGCCGGAAGCTGCAAGATGGGGCCACGAGAGGAGGGAGGCGTGGTGGACACTTCTTTGAAGGTGTATGGGACGAGCAACCTGCGTGTTGTGGATGCCAGCATTATCCCGTTGTTGCCGGCCACTCATATCATGACGGCTGTTTATGGTGTTGCAGAGAAGGTATGTGCTCCATCAGAACTACATCTTGATTATCCTCGTATTCGTTTGCAAGCTCCGCTGACTTTGGCCTCTTTTCACAGGCTGCCGATATCATCAAAGGGGAGTCATCTTGAGTGACCGGGCGGGAGCCCTGCAGTAGCAAATGCTGTTACTGAATCAACAATCAGATTTTAGACCTGTATATACTTTACAGTAGAGATATGTATCGAAATCTATCGCTTAGACTGGTGTGGGATTTGTCGCCCGATCATTGAGCCTTCTTTGACGTGATTCTGTTTGAGTCATGAATCACCTTTGCCAGATCAGAATTTCATCTCAGATGGCAAGATGGCCGAGCGGTCTAAGGCGCCACGTTCAGGTTCTCAAAACTTGAATATCTCTTCGTGGTCTCGCAAGAGGCGTGAGTTCGAATCTCACTCTTGTCATTTTGCTTTTTGTCGTTCGGTGGAACGTGAAGTATAATTTGTAGTAATAATCTGGTCCGGTTCTCGGAAGTAGAACTGGCTCGCACCTTTTTCCTTCTCTGTCTGTCTTCTCCCTACCACAATATGTGGTCGGATTTGAGAAAAACACTGTTGATGTTGAGTTTATGGAGGTAGTGAGTAAATATCAAAGGCTTGAAGAAGATCACAAGAAGCATATTACTTAGCACACGAATTCACGTCTCGTTCTATTCCCAAACTGCATATCATGGCTATTAGATGGGAGAAATATATCGGCCGTGTAACACTGAATCCGTCTCTTCTACCATGAACTTAGAGATGGTACTTGAAGTCCACCTCCCGGTCACCAGTCTGGACCTTTCTCGTGTCCTGGATCTCCCCCTTGGCGATCCTCTCCTTGATCCTCGTCTGACGGGAAATATACAGCGCCTTGGCTGCAACGACAAGCTGAGCAACGCCAATGGCTCCCAAGCTGAACGCATTTCCCAGGGTATACGGCGCCTTGCGGTAGATCTGGCCTGCCACAATCCCCGCACAGTTGCCCATGGTCTGCTGGAACCCGATCGCCGCAGCTCGCCTGTAGTGCGGCGCAACATTGACGTTCAGCCAGGTCAGGTTGATACCAGGTCCGTTGTAGCAGGCCACGGCGCAGAGAAATGTGCCAAAGAACTTGACGCCGTTGGAGACGGGGCTGAGGATGAGGGCGTAGCCGATGATGCCGATGCAGTTGGCAAACACGAGGAAGGGCGAGCGCAGGGTGAAGTGGTCGGAGGCGAAGGAGAGGGCCAGGAAGCTGCCGCCTCCGACGATGTAGACGGGGATGGTGAGGTATTGGGCCTGCAGAGAATTGTAGCCCATGGATTGGATGATAGAAGGGAGGAATGTAGAGAACCCGTAGAGGAGGATATCCTGGCAGAACTGGATGATGCCGCTGTTGGGAAAAGAGAACATGTCTGTTAGTAAAGGTCGTTTGACAATGTTTCCGTGCTCGATCTGTGAGCAGAGGATGAATGGACGGGGGAAGTTTGCTCATTTACCTGAACCACAACTTAGGGTCGCGAAGCGTGATGAACACTTCCTCCCAGCTAAACTCCTCGCTGCCCATGTAGCGAGCACGCTGCTGAGCTCGGATACTCATAAGCTTCCTCTCCTTGGGGCTCAGGAAGTACGCGTTGCTTGGGTCATTGGGAAGTCCGAACCAGACAGCCAGAGCAACAACCATGCTAAAGATGCCCTCGATAATGTATACCCATCGCCAGCCAGCATAGCCACCTACGCCATCCATCTTCAGGATGAGGTACGCGAGCAGGCCACCAAAGGCACCAGAGAGGGCCGTACACACAAACAGGTACGAGACACGTCTCGCCTGCTCTTCGCGCTTGTACACCATGGTCAGATACAGGTTCAGACCCGGGAACAGCCCGCCCTCGCATGCACCCAGGACCAGCCGCGCAGCATACATGCCGCCGATGCTGGTGATGAAGCCAGAAAATATAGTAGTCAGCGACCAGATGATGCAGAGACTCGTCATAAGGATGCGCGGCGTGATCTTCTTGAGAGCGATGGCCCATGGCGCCTCGACGAGGACATAGGTGGCGTAGAAGATGGAGACGGCCGTCGAGATCTCTTGGGTGGTGGCGTGGATGTCCTCGGGCATGCCGGCCACCTTGACGTTTCCGATGTTGGACCGGTCGAGGAAGCACGAGAGGTAGACGAGCATGATGACAGGAACAAAAAAGAGGTCGAGCTTGGCCAGCAGTCTGCGCTCCTCGGCCGGCTCAATGGTCTCGATGACAGTTGACGACGAGCCCGCCACGCCGTCGTGGCCGGCTGATGTGGGTCGCTTTTCCATCATGTCGCCCTTGGCGGTGGACAGGTTGTCCAGCGATGGCTGTGCTGACATGATTCTACGCAGAGCCGGGACCGACACAACTGTGTTGAGCACCTTCCGAGCACTTGTGAGATGTCGTACTGATGAGGGAGGAAACGGAGAAAAAAGAGAGGGCTTCGGTTGGCCTTCTCGAACTTTCAAGACACAACAACAATGCGTTCACATCTGGTCTTCAAATAATGCTAATCAAATAGTCATTTTTTCGTCAACAATCAGGAGAATATTGATAGTGATTATATAGAGGATTAGTGGTCCGGCATATGGAGACGCCACCCGAAGATAGAGCAAAAAGGGGAGAGGGGGGGGGGGACAATCTGATAAGCCGAAGGGATCGTTCGTAGGCTGAACGCTGTCAATCGATCAGATTATCATCGAAATTCAGGGTTATAGGATGTACGGTACTATCAGCTAGGTACCAGCGACGCCTGGACAGAGGGGAAAAGAGACGTCCCCACACCAGGTGGGCAGCCAGGGTTGACTGGATTATCGGCTCATGAATCTTGGGCTGCTGAACTCTGGCGGCCTGGTGCCGACTCCGAAGACCCCAAGGATCAACTGTCCGCTAAGACATCATCGGTGGGCCAGCCCGCCTAGCGGTTCACTAGGTGCTGTCTAGGTGAGAGGCAGCGACAGGCGATCGGAGAGGCTTCCCGACCTGTGGGCCCGAGAGAGAATGCTTATAAGCAACAAGACTCCGATAACTGAATAGTACATGCACTTATGATGGCTTGGAATTTCGGCCACGAAAGGAACTCAATGTCCAGTCTCATTAACGAGCAATATGTTCCAGCACTCTTGCTTTCAGATTAACATTCCTATAAGACGGGAATCACTGAAATCAGCCAATATATATATATATATATATATATGTGTGTGTGTGTGTGTGTGTGAAGACGAGAATCGATCCTTATGATATACGAAGCATTTGATTTCATATCTTATTGTTGCATATCCGTGCTTTCATGTGTATGTGTGTGTGTATGTTTCTTCTGCTTTGTTTGCTCACTTGTCCCGCTTGAATCTCTAAAATTATATACTCAACCACGTCTCGGACCTCAATTTACGGATGGCGACTATCTATATTCACCCTGACCGTGATGCACGAACATTCGCTATGCATGCTTGTGGTTCCTTATTAGTGTAATCTACTTTCATTTATCAGCAGAGCCATCGGCCTTATCTCCACGGTGTGTAGTACAGATGATGTGTGAAGCAAGGCTTACTGCCACGTAGTCATACAAGAGAACAGTCTTGACAAGCAATTAACTCATACTTATGATGCAAGAGAGTCTCCCATATCACAAAGTGCAGCCTCGTGTAACACGGTCACCATCATTATCAGCGTCTTCTTCGAAGTCATCTGCTTCAGCACCCTCAGCTCTAGGACATGCGCTGTGTCGTAATGCTACAAGGCCACGGTCAAAAACCCGCAGATGAGAGGCCTCTAGAGCTATCAGCAGAGACTAGTTATGATAAGAATGAATTCTGGTATGCCTTTAGGAGATAAGTAATGCGACTGTTAGAAGTGATAGCGCACAATTTAGGGATGCCGGCACAGAGGCTGCTTTTTGTACATTGAATCCCACCAGGACGTCGACTCTTATCCTACCGGGGATCAATCAGGCTGGATATCCTTATCCCTTCCACATGTTATTTCGATAGTCTCTTCAACTATGCCTCTCTTGTGATCAAGCCTATGTCACCGAGATCAGGCAAAGATCACTTTCGATTGAAGTGGCAGTGAATGCCAGGAATGGTCTGACACCACGCTGCTTGATAGCAATACGTCCCCGAAAAAAAGTGTCTAGTTAAAGTTTGTCTATCCGATAGTAGTGTCCGATACATGTTCATCGACTTCGGTGATTGTCGCCTACATACATTCACAGTATAACAGGTCAACTTCGGTGTCAAACGCCGACAAGGCTCCTTTGATGATCTTACACTCAGCTCGAGTGGGAGATCTTGACCATGCCAAAGCTGGAAGAGACTTAACATACATTTAGTGCTCACAACACACCATGGTGTTTACACGGGATCTTTGCACATGCAGTTAAGCCCTAGATCACCGGTGCTAGGCCCCTAGATATGCACAAAACCGCCGCCCCACGTTAGCTATCACCCCGGTTAGCCGCAGCCGAAGCCGACGACGTGCATGTCCTCCTGCTCTTGCACTCCGCCGTCAGCCTCGAAAACGCCGCCCTTGCTTCGCCTCGATGACTTTCCCCCGGCATGTGACTCTCCTCTCGCAGAGCCTCATTACCACTCAGAGCTCGAGATTTGCGACCTCGATTCATTCATTAACTCGTCCATTTGTCATAGAAATTCCATCTTGGTGGATCTTTTTTCCCTTTTGGCCCCATGGAGTCGGGACGCTGTGCCGACGTGGACGAATTTTGGCTGGGCTGAGCTACAACAAGCAATTTGACTGCTTAATGTTTTTTTCTTCCCCAGATAATTACCCCAGAGATACCCCAGATCGACCAGCTTCTTGGCCCCACTCTGCCATGCCTCGTGTGGCATCCCAAGGTTCCGCTGGGTCACCCACCCGGGCCAGTGAGAACGTACTGAGACCCGTCGCGTACGTTACCCCGAGCTCCACGAGCATGTCTTGTTGCTCTTACTGTAACCGCCACTGTTCATAGAAGCCGATGGACCGACAGGTGAGTTGGCTGTGCTGACACGACACATGCACCAGTTGTAATCGTTGTCGCGACCGTCGATCTTACTGCTCAAAAGATCGACCAAAATGCACAAGATGCCAGGCAGGCCGTTTTGATTGTGTCTATGAGACTGCTAGAAAGATAACTGTCAACGAGGCGTAAGTTGTCACTAGCATTGGTGTTCCTGGATCGCATTCTCCTCCTTTTTCTTCTTCCACGCTCACGTCGAATTAGATATCTGAGACATCTCGAAGCCAAGGTCAAGTTCTACGAGGGTGCGTCTGTCTCAATTTACATACGTGAAACTGTCACTCACAATATATCAGAGACATATCCTCATCTTCGAGTGGACGCCGGAAGGACTGGGGCGGCCCGGTCCTCATCCTTTCGTGAAGAAGATGATGAGATGGAGGACGACTTGTTGCTTCCTGAGGAATTTACTCAGCTAAGCGTAGAGTCCCCCAGAAGCACATCCACAGGTGCGTTATTGAACGAATGGGGCATTCTCATGTCAAGTCCCTCTTCAGATTCGTACAGCTGACCGTTTTCTTCCAGGCTTCAAAGGTCCAGCACACTCGGACCACTTCCTCAAGAGCTTCGGCAAGGCTTCTCTGCTACAAGACGATGGTAGTCTAGACCAGCATGAAGAATTCTATGATAGAGAGGCTCTCCCTTCGCGGAGGTTCTCGCAAAACAGCCATATCCGGCTTCCCCCGATGGATATTGCCCGGCAGCTTTATGCCGCGCAGTACACATATATCGGCACCATCTTTGCCTGGACCGACCCAGCGGCTTTCGAGAGTCTCATGCAGGAGGCATATCAGGGGCCTCCGGACCTCGGCGACCTCAACTCGTGCCTAGTCCACTCAAAGCTTCTCGTCATCCTAGCGTTTGGCAAGATGTATTCAGTCAACCAGTGGATAGACTGGCAGGGTCCTCCCGGATTCGACTACTTCACACGCGCACTAGAGCTTCTTCCTGACGTGCATGAGGAGGGATCCATCCTCTTCGTCGAGACTCTTGCTCTGGTTGGCTACTTCATGCAGAACCTCAACAGGAGAGACACCGCCTTCTTGTATGTGGGTATGGCTCTCAGGATGGCCATCACACTTGGCCTGCACCAGGAGTCAACCAACAGTGACTTGGACGATGTCACCAGAGAGCGTAGGAGACGTGTCTGGTGGAGCGTGTACAGCCTGGACCGCATCCAGAGCGTCAAATCAGGCAACCCGATTACCATTTATGACGAGGATATCCGCGTGTCTTTTCCGTCCAGGCTCCCGCAAGAGCCGGAATACTCGGCTGCAGACGCCCTCAGAAATTATACAAAACTCTCTCAGATCTGTGGCGAGATCACAGTCAGCATTTACCGTCGTACGCCCAAGTCCGGACTCACCCTGATGGCAGCTGTCAAGAAGATTATCATGGCCCTGTCCAAGTGGCACCAGGAGCTTCCCGAGCAGCTGCGGTTCGACCCGGCACGTCTGAGTATCAGCCGAGAATCCGTCTCGACACTTCTCCACTACTCTCAATGCATCAACATGACAGCACGGCCGCTACTCTTCCACGTGGTACAGAAGCGCCTCAAGGCGGGCTTGGCCGAGAAGGAACGAGACTGGAGAGAGGGCCTTACCCAGACCACAGTCAAGGTCATCGAGATGTGTGTGGCTGCTTCCCAGGACACGATCAATATGATGACCATCGCCGCGCAGAAGAACCTGGTGGCCACCTATGGCTATATGGATTCGGAGCACGCCTTCTCCGCGGCCATTGTCCTCGTCATGGTCTGTGTGGCATTCCCCGCCGATCGGCAAAATACCAGCTCCATGAATGCAGCGCTTGAACTCCTCCGGGCCATGTCGCAGAAAGGTAACAGTCATATGGCAACCCGGTACGAGCTCTTAGACAGGCTCAGAGCGACCTTCATCCCGGACGCCGTACCGATCTCCACCACTCTGGACGAGCAGCCATCAATATCGACACAGACTTTCCAAATATCTTCAATTGCATCTCCTCCGGCCACCCGTCCACAGCAGCCTTTGCCGGCAGTGTCTCCTGGCAGCATGGACGCCTCTCGACGTCTGTCCCTGCAGCGAGCAAACTCAATCCCAGGCCGTGAAGTGGCCGTGTCCGTCCCAGCTCCAACTGGAGGCGCTAGAATGAACGTGCCCTCCGGCTTACAAGTCACGAGCGGCTTTCCTCAGCAAGTCTTGTCACAGATGCCATTCACGTTCTTGACCAACCCAACCCTAGGCGAGGGCGTATTCTATGATGTAGACATGAGTGGTGTGGGCAATAACAATCAGGACTTCTGGGAAGAGGCGTTTGCTAATCCTGCTGGCGACCTTGGTAACACGCTCATGGAGAGCCTTGAATGGACGCAGTCGGCTATGGATCAATATGGCGGACAAGGAATCTAGATAGTTCAGGGCCTGATTTCATGATTGAATCTGAGTATTCTCAACGAGCGAATAGCGTTTGTCAAATTTTTCTGCGAAAATAGCCCTGGAATCTCAGGCCACAATTTGGATTCATTTGAGAGCTTTATGGGATTTCAACGGCTCTCCAATTTACGGATCTCACGTGGATGCTCAAATTCTTTACGATAGAATGAATACAGATGAGAATTGATGGTATGACACTCGTTACTTATCTTAACGCTTCTGATTAGTAGACAACGGTTCACATTTATAATACACGGATTCTAAATACATTCTCAAGTGCTCGTGTGCTTGTTAGGGCAGGAACATCTCATGTGTTTTGGAATCTCTATCATAAATACCTACCCACTTCCACCTTATGGATCTGCTTTGTCGAAACGGAATGGTTCGGCTTCGAGCCTAGATTGTTTTCTTTAGTTCTATTCGCGATGTTCACATTTCTTATGCCACACTCCCAGGCCATTTGACCTTGTGGGACTTCCCGCCATTTGTCCTTGCATACATAGTCCCTCTTTTCCCTGTTTAGATGACAGTTGACCGTTCGCAATGGCGGTCACCTGCACTCCACATGGTCATTCGAGAGAGGTATGAAGAATGCACCTGGACGCCACAATCTTCTTTCTTCCACTTCTCCTTTCTGAGTAAATTGAGGTTGACATCAAGATTGGTAGTCACCGAACCAAGATGAGCCCACCGTCTAACGCAATATTACTCAATGCCAGAACCAATATAGCTGGCAGGATTCAGTATTGCCGCCCCCAGACGCCACGTTGTTTGGTGCTGTCCACGATCTAGATAGCGCTCTCGCAATCAACATCTGCCATGGTGCGGCCGGAGAACCTGCGCAGTGCCGATTGCATATTGAGGTAGAGGGACGGTGAAGGGTCAGAGATGGGAAATTGGCAGCCAAATGCCCACAAGAATAACAGAAGCGGGTGCGGAACCAGGAGGACATGCTTTAGGGAGGGACTGGTGTAGTTGCAGACTCAAGAGGCTGCACAATTCGGAACTTCGAACAGGTAGGGATCCTTTTCATTGTCAAAAGGCAGGGCAACGGGTTCCGCTTGTTGTGGACGTTCAGAGATGGTCCTGACTAGATGTCAGGGGATTGATTTGCCCATCTTGTTTCCTTTTTGACACGGCTGGCGCAAAGCTTGACATGTTGTTGTGCCTGTTAGGTCTGCCGAGTCCGCCTCTCTTCACAGCTATATCCAACCAGCTGTGCACCGTTTCTTCCGGACCCTGACTGTTCTTGATATACAGGTGCGCCATAATCGCTTGTTCGTGCAATATTCGATGTCCATTTGGAGAACCAGTCTGTAAGATCAGAAACCAACGCAACTAGTCGTTCATGCCCAATGGCCAACCATCATAGCTACAAGCCAGGGGTACATCCAGATAGGTCGGAGAAGATGTTAAGAGTCGCTAGTGATCTGATATGGTCCAAGTTGCTTGGGGGACCGCCAAGATGCCCCAGGGTAGTCTACTCGCCCGGATGATGAACTGGGAAACCAGGCAGGGAACCAGGCAGTGATGGTTGGTTCTTCCTTTGTTGAGGTTGGATGGCATCGGCAGAAAAGACCGAGAATATATCGTGCTCTCCGACTTTGTGATTGTCTTTGTCCACAACCAGTTGTTATTGATGTCGGACTCCTCGTGCGGAATGGTCACATCACGGCGTCATGGGTCCCCGGCATCTCCACGCACCTTCAACATCTGGTGCAAAAGCACATCACATATTGCCGATAGCACCCTGTTGATATCATTGTTCCTTTGGACGCTTGTATCTTCGTTCTCCTGGCACATAATTTGCGGTGCCTCGTAGCTAAATATAAGTAGGCTCGTGCTGCACGGAGACAAGTTGAAGGCGGGCAGGATATCTGCGACTGGAAAAGGCAAGGCTTGCCAGGTGGCAGGATGCGCGATACGGATGGCTCAGGCAGCAAAACCGTCCGCAAGATGAGCCCAGAGCTCAATGATGTTTGCTCGTCTTTACACCACCTATGAGCCCTGAATGGTATTGAACATGGCGGCCACCAGAGCAATGATCTTGTCCAGTCTGCCTGAATAATCCCAGTCTTGATCTTGCCCGGATGAGGACTCGAGTTCTTTTGCGCCGGACCTTGCATGGACATCGCTCTATCGGGAGCGGGTGACGCGTTCCGTGAATCATACATGCACCTTTATCGCAGCTCTGGTAATATCCTGCTTGTGTCGCCATGAATATAGCAGCATTGATAAGAGCCGCATTGGCAAATGAGATTTGTCATGCCAGGCACTCGTATGTTGCGCCCCATAACGGACGGGTAGGGTGAATTATCTCCTCTGAGATGCTAGCACCTACTTGAGGCGGAATGGAGACAATATAGGTCGGTACCGTTCGGCCCCAAAGCTGTGCCGGTGGTGTGTCGTGGGAGAACCCTCTTGACCTGAGCGGCAAGCCCATCAACCCAATGGCCAATCTCATCACCTGTCTCGCAGGATTCCGCCAATAATCGCCTCGTACTTGTGTTCTTCAGTGCCGCCACAATCGAGAAGGAGGGATATTTGGAGAATTCATATGGGCCACGGTGGGATTGTATAACCTCATTTTCGTGACCGAGAATAGTCGCTGTCGGCGCAGGTCAGCCATATTGCAATAGGCTCACTGGCCAGGCAGCGCAACCCTGGAAGTTCTGAGATGGCCATTGATATTATGAGTGAACATATAGCCGCTGATTGGAAAGCAGAGAACTGTTATAAAGAAGGATACACATTTACAACGAAGTCCTGGGTTAGGCAAGAATCCAACTGAGATTTATAGTCCTTGGCTGCTCTGCACTGACTTCGCACTTTCAGCTGCATCACTTGGGATAAGCACTATTCTCGTCGACTCAGAACGTGAGCTGGACTCACAGAGCACTATAAGTGACAGTGAAAAGCTCGCCAATCTCTAATGCTGATTCAGAAACGCCGACAATACAATACTCAAAGTGAGTCCTCCAGATTCATTTAAGAAGATACAGCGCAGCAGGCCTAGTGTCACATGAAAGTATTCCTCTTAACTTCGGTGGTTTATACGGACGCATGATAGTAGAGTAGCTGTACCAGACGGGTTACTAGTTTAGCGACCTCTTTGGAGTCGAGCGAGAATGGCACGACCATGGGATTGCGGCAGACACAATACAAGCCTAGGCATATGCCCAAAACACTTCACTCATTGCCCATAGAACACAGGATGGGACACAGATAGAACACCTTTACGTAGAATCGTGGAAAATGAGACCTACTCAATAATACTTACCTTCGGCGCTGGCTCGTAGACTCTCGGTGGAGATTCCGGAAAACATCGTTGATGGAAATTTGAGGCATAAACGTGCAACACTTTGGCATACCTCCGTTTGACAGCATGAGAACATGCCACACAATCATGACTCATTTGATGTCTTATCTCCTCAACGGCTCCCATGAAACGGCCACGCTGGCAAGTTGTGTTGCTCTCCGGTCATCATTATTTGACGATATGTTCCCTGCTTTGTCCTGGCCAATCTTACCATTGGAATTGGCCCGCTTTTCTGCGTCATAATATGCCTCTCTTAGGCAATAGCTGACAAGAGATATAGAAATCTCTTGGAAGGTGCCGAGAAAAAAAAAAAAAAAGAGTCATTAGCATAAGCATCGAGATAAGGGGAAGGTATTTTGTGTGGTTGGGTAGGGTAGACCATGATACATGGAGTCGACACCTGTCCTCATCGTCGGCCCGCGGCGCATTCTACGCGTGTGGTTGTCCTGTAAGATATGCATTAGCATTAGCCTATCGGCTGTGTGGCCGAAGAACATGACGCACAGCACCCGCAATTCGTCGCTCACCTACTATGAGGAAATTGCAGTATGCATGGCTTATGGTTCAGAACAATATAAAAATCCAAGGAAGCCCTGTGACAGAGAAGGAGGAGGAACGGACCACTCCCGCCCCTCGCCTCCCCAAAAGAAAAAGAATAGACCAATACAACCAGAAGAATCAAATTCCCATTGGCGGTCCAGTAACGCTACATTCTTGTCGCTTTCCAATACGCTATTTCCAATCATTTGTTGAGGCACTCCGGGTTTTGCCATGCCTCAGTTGCTGTTCAAGGGCTGCACCGTCGAGGACGCCGTCGAGCTGGCTCATAACAACATACCAGCCTTCTGGCAGGATCAGAACTGGCGATACCCTTGGGTGCATTTTGGACTGGAGAAGCTCATCAAGTCCACCGCCGAGCGGTACCCTCGCACCCTGCTCACCAAAGACCGTAACACTGTGCGCCACTTCAAGGCTGTCGACCCCGAGACTGGAAAACTCGTCGGTTATATTCGATGGCAGCTGCCTGCAAACCACTGCAAGGACGAAGACGGCGCCTTGATATGGCAGGAGGGTCAGGTCCCGGACGTCAGCCCTGAGGAGCGAGGGGCGTTCATCAAGCAGGCCGAGGCCGCGGAGTGGAATCCGATCGACTTTGGTGGCGACGATTACTTTGATGATGTTTGCTCCAGGAGGAAGAACGAGCTTATGGCCGAGAAAGAGTATCTAAGTACGTCATGGATCCTATACTTATACAGGTCCTCATCGCGCCTTGTGTTGGTAACCAGCAATTCTAATTTATGAATCAGTTCTGGACTACCTGGCTGTCCATCCTGATAACCAAGGCAAGGGCATCGGCTCGGCTCTCGTCAATCATGGGATACTGAAGGCACGAGATTTGGGCATTGACGTATTCGTTCTGGCCTTTGCCAGTGGCTTCAAGCTCTATACGGGTGCTGGCTTCAAGGTCTTGGAGACCTTTGACCAGGACGCGAGAAAGGTTGGAGGGACTGAACATTACATCGTCAACCTCATGGAGCTTCGGATCAAAAACATTGATCTTTAAGTTAATCTAGGAGTAGAGTGACCCGCATCTTTGTCAAGAGGGGGTGGTTAGACTCGTGAGCTATTGATTAAGTACGAAATAAGAGAGACAATTATGTTTCTTTGAAAGACTAGCTTGAGATCGTAAAGTTAAAGTCACACCCGCAACCTTGCTTCTTCGCAGCATTGACTACAAATCAAAAGTCCTAGACAAAGAAATGACGACTAATTTAGGAAAGACGAATACCCGCAGCATCATGCGTACTGCCCTTTTCACATAGTTACGAGCCAGGGGTGACGTGCTTGGCGGCATCCCGTTCGCGCGGCTAAAGGTTAAGTTTGGCTGCATCGTCGTGCAGAGAAACCTGAGCATGCAAGATCCAGTTAATGCACCCAAGAGGATCCACAAACCGAAGCATTAAACATGTGAACGTTCGATATGTAAGGGATACCAGGGTTGATTAGTGTTTAAATCTGGTATTCAAAAACTTGTCTTTCGATTATTCCAATTCCGGTGGCTGTGTCTCTTTCTCGGCCATGGATATACCGAGAACTCGTATTTCTGGTCACCAGACCAACAGCCCTAGACAACCGTGCGGATACTCACAGGTAGACTGAGACTTCATATGAGCCCCAGATTCCATATTTATGCCGGTAGATGCTAGTGCAGATCTCTGAGGTGGTGTCCAAGTCCGAAGACCAACCATATGACAGTCTAAGCTCAACAAACGACATGATGTCTAAGCGAGGATTTCTGGCTCATTGGGGGCTCACTCTCATCGTCACACTGGTAGCCCTTTGGGGTTGTGGTGTTGTAGCTGAGAACGACAAGAGAGACACCACTGTCACCTTCAAGAATATTTTCGTTCCACCGTCTGATTATATTATCCCTAAGACGCTCTACGGACGCACCGTCCAGCTCGCTGATGGCACACTCCTCGCAACGTGGTATGCAAGAATGACTCGTCATCCTCATCGTGCCAATGTAAACCCACAAACGTGAACTTTGATACTGAGACAGAAGCCAATTACAGGGAGAACTACTCTCCAGAGCCACCCAATGTCTACTTTCCGATCTACAAAAGTACAGACTACGGCCAGACCTGGGCCGCCTTCTCCAACGTCACGGACCAAGTCAACAACTGGGGCCTGCGATACCAGCCCTTCCTCTACCTGCTCCCGCAAGACATCGGCGACCTCCCGGCAGGAACCATATTATGCGCAGGAAACTCCATACCCACAGACCTGAGCCAGACTCAGATCGACCTGTACGCCTCCACAGACGACGGTGCCTCTTGGTTCTATGTCTCGAGCATCGCCTCGGGCGGCGTGGCAAAGCCTGTCAACGGGGAGACACCGGTGTGGGAGCCTTTCCTGATGGTATATGATGACCAGCTGGTGGTGTACTACTCGGACCAGAGCGATACGACCTACGGTCAGAAACTTGCCCACAAGACGTCCAAGGACGGCGTGACTTGGGGCACTGAAGTCAACGACGTGGCCCAGTCGACGTACTCGGCTCGCCCAGGCATGGCCACTGTCGCTAAGATGGGAAACGGCCAGTACATTCTAACGTACGAGTACTGTGGGACCCACAGCTGCGATGTCTATTATCGCATCAGCGACAGCCCCCCTCAAGTTCGGCTCTGCAACCGACAATCAGCTCAAGACTGGCGCCGGCGTCACCCCTGTGGGCTCTCCTTACGTCGTCTGGAGCCCATCGGGCGGGGCAAATGGGACAATTATTGCGAACGCCGCAAGCCACACACAGATCTTCATCAACACCGCCCTAGGAAACCCTGGCTCTTGGGTTGAATATACTACACCTCAGTCTAAGGCATATTCACGCCATCTGCGTGTGATGGATGATCCAGACTACCTTCTTATCATGAGTGCTGGAAATCTAAACAGTGATAATTGGGTCACCCTGAGTGTGATGAAATTGCCGAATTTGTGAGGGGCAAGAAAGGGGGCAGAAGAGCACCCTCAAAAAAGAAAATCGGAGGGAAGAATCGAGCTTTTGAATGGCCATCACGGTACAAATAATTAATGCAGATTCTTGACTATTGATTAATCGCATCGCGCATGAAGAAGCCGATCGAGTTTGCGCCTGCTAAATGATGACGCTGCTTCCTAAGGGCTACTTCTCCTGAGTGCAAAGTTGTTCTCGTGAAGTGCGGGAATCATAAAGGCTTCGTAGCATCTCTACCTCGTGCAGAGTGTTGGAAATTACATCAAGCATTTTATTAGCTCAAGGTTATTAACGAGATCACCGGAGCTTGACGGAGGAGGAGAACACGGGGCTATGAAATATTGATTTGGGGTCATAGTGTGCATTAAATCCACAAATAAACGTCTTGGGGGCGTATAGTATACTGTGACGAGATATAAGGGGTACAGCTAGTGCACCGCACTAGCGTTCGCTTTTGCGTGACATATACTTACCTGAACGGGCAGCGGAGTGTTCTATAACAGCGGGTCGATAACCTCCGAGCACACCCAACGAATGTGAGGGTGGAATACGCAGGGACTAGTATACACGAGGCGAAAGAAACCTAGATAATTTCCCTGAAGTCAAACTCTGGTTTTTCCATGACGAACCGTGGGATGGCCGAGCGTGGCCGAGAGTATATTAGAGTGGTGTGCCAGACCGACACACCCGACAGAATATATAGACCAGAGCCTATGCTCACTCGCTCAGGAGGGTTCAATGAGTTCGAGAACAACTGCACGAAAACATCAGCGCATACGCACCTTCAGCAGAAAATTGAAGAAAAAAAAAACACCATGCTGTTGTATGCCTTCTCCGTCGCAGCCGCCTTCGTGGCGTCCTTGACTGCGGCATCGACACTTGACAGACGCGCTATAGATTCTCGATTGATCGCTCCATCAGACTGTCTTGTCGTTGACCAAAGTAAGATGCGTGTCACGTCGTCTTTCTCTCATGAATGTTCTTGGTTTCACTGACATAATGTTATTTCAATGGCAGATACCAGCAAATCTGGATATTACTCAACACTTGGAGACGCGGTCAACTCCTTGTCTGGTTCAGCAGATGCTTGCATCTTCATGCATCCTGGAGTATACAAACTGTCCAAGCAGGTTCTCATTGACTATGATGGAGCACTCACTCTGTATGGATCCACAACCGAGTAAGTTTCTCTTGAATACAGATCGTGGGATGGTAGTCGTCATGATGATTGACATCTGTACTCAGCGTTTCAACGTACAAGCAGAACACTGTGACGGTGCAATGGTCAAAAACTTCCACCGAAGCCGGTTCAGACTCGCTCAGCGCTGCGATCCAGGTTACTAGTGATAAATTCAGCATGTACAATATCAATGTCAGAAATACGTACGGCGCCGGTACCCAGGCGATTGCATTTACTGCTCACGGCAATCAACATGGGTATTATGGATGTGGCTTCTACGGCTACCAAGACACGTGAGTTTACAGACAATCCCAGTTCACAACATGTTCAGAAGTCTCCCTGTTTGAAAGAAAGTGTTCCCGAGGGCCCAAGCTGACTGACCTTGGTACCACAGACTCTATGCGTACGCAGGAGATCAATACTACAAGAACTGCTACTTTGAGGTGAGCACTTATGCGGACAAGACGACTTCCAGTACGTAGCGAGTGAAAGAAGCATCAGCTAAAAGGAATGACAGGGCGCTGTAGATTACATATTCGGTGGTGCCGCAGCTTGGTTCGAGACCTGTATCCTAGCCTCAAACGGACCTGGTGCCATTACTGCGAACTCGAGAAGGTCGACTAGCGATACGTCGTGGTATGTCATCAATGACTGTACGGTGAGTTTGATATCCGTCTCTAAATGTTGTCTCTTGAGGGCCGAACGTCCTTGCTAACAGACACTATTTGATGACTCGAGATCACTGCTGTGTCAGGCCTCGATCTGACCCAGAAGGTTTATCTCGGGCGCCCGTGGAGGGACTACGCACGCGTCATGTTTCAGTATTCGAGCCTCAGCAACATCATCAATCCGAAAGGTTGGACGACATTGGACCTTAAAGCCACCCCAACATTCGAAGAATATGGCAATACGGGTGCTGGGTCGGACACTTCACAGCGGGTGAACGAGACTCTGGCCACTTCTCCGGTGACTATGGCCCAGCTGTGGCCAAATGGATACAGCTGGATCAACTCGACGTATTGAGCCCACGTCTGCTGCGACCCTGCAGAGTGAGACAGAAGGGAACAGCTTGGCTGGATCAATTTTGTTAGCTATCACACTAATCAGCTTTAGCAAGTGATAGGAGCAAAGCATCCTCCTCTACAATACGATATGATGGGGTTCACATCAGGTGTTTTTGGAGCTTAAAACCAGCCCAGCAAACTATTCTACACCCGTGGCATACATAGCTCGAAGTGTATCCTTCAATCTTGGGATCCACCTTGCCAGGAACGTTCGTATTCATTGCCATTGAAGAAATTTTGAATTTTGGCCGGAGTAGATTAAGTTCAGAACGTAGATTGGTAAACCTTCCTTTCTGACTGCTACCACAAGTCACGATCCCAATATCAAGTCGCCCAACCAGCAAAAGGTAACGTTATCGGGACCGAAGTAGTACAAGTCGCATTCCCACCCTGGTCGCGCGTGCATTCGAGCGGGAAACTTCCCTCGTACCTTGGGATCTGGTCGTTGCAGGACCCTACGCCCGCAGCGTAGTACGCATTATAATACACGCTGCCCACATTGCCCGTGTCGCTGTTGGAGTCTCCATAGAAGCCGATCTGGTTCGCCGCGCTGCCGCAGTCAAAGTGGCCCTCGCCGAGCTCATAGTCGCGATACCCTTTCGGCTCTACCTGGTAGCATTCGCCACCGTCGATAGTGATGTTGATTGAGTCGCGCGGGCCGTAGCCGAGAGGCTGGTAGGCGGCGTCTGACAGTCCGGTGTAGCAGTACGGTGTGCAGACACAGTTGGCGTCGCCTTCGTTACACAAGGACGTACTGTTCCAGCAGACGGTGGCGTCCGAGGGGTAGTTCGGGTTGACACAGTCGAGGTTGTGGGTGGAGTTGAACCAGCTGAAGGCTGTCATGGTGAGGGCTGGAGGAACGTCCGATGTGCAGCTTGCCGGTATACTGACGGTGCTCGTGGCGGCTGTGGAGGTTGGCGCTGCTGTTGTGCTGCCGCGTTTTAGGCCCGGGGGTGAGTGGGCGCACGACAGCCCGGCCATGAGCAGCAGGAGAAGAGAGGTTTCCGTGGATCTGAAAGCCATGATGTGAATGGGCTGCTGTGGACAGCAAAGTCGGGATCCGAATTGTCGATGTATGTGTGTATTGAAGCGCGAGGAGGGTGTTTTCCTTTAAATACTGTTAAATGTGCATCACAGTAATTAATTACTGGGAATTCCTCGCTGGCTCCGCGTCTCGATGGCATGTACGTAATAGTGCTCGTGAGTGGCAACCGAGTCAGCCAGATATTTACTCATACCCGCAACGTCTCACTGTCTTATTCGGCCTCGAGGCAACCAGCCACCATGCTCGTATCACTTAGTACTACAGTGGATCTCAATAGTGCTCACTCTGCTCAGCAGCATCAAGAGAGGGACACCATGCTTTCAGGCAACCAGACGGCAACGTCCCTCCGTCGCCAATCGGTCGCAAGCGAAATTCGTTAACGAGAAGAGAGTGGCGTGAATTTGTCTCATGGTCCAGCGCTGATACTCCAGCGCAAGTCCACTTGGAGCTAGACGATCGCCCAGAAGGTAACCTTAAACAGTAAGCTTATCCTGCTCTTCATGCAGGGGCTCGTATTCTCTGGCACAGGGCAGAGGGTCTGGTGTTGGCCGGCCTCTAGGTGTGATCCAGGAAGAAGCGTCGACCAAATTTGTGCACCTTGGAATCCACGTGGTGACGTCTCACGAGCTAACTTACACGAAGGATTTCTGGCATAGGAATGATTGTACAATCGTCGTTTCTCGATTATCAAATCAAAGTCCAGAACATCCAGAGACACTATTTTGGGTCTTCCGTTCAGCTGCAGCTTGGCGCTGAGGGCCTCACCGCATGATTTTATTTTACCCGTCGCGTACAAGCCCTTGGAGACAGATGCTGACGTCTGATGATAACGCACAAGATACGACCTCGAACCGACGCGATGGATTGAAACCAATTGACTATGTAATGGAGTGTTACCTCTGTAGCCGCTGCCCCGAATATGTTAGGTACCTAGCTCGTTCTCCCTCTTACAATGCCTCTGCATCTGCAGTCCATCCATATCGAGACTAGATTATTGGCGAAATAACGAGATACACCAAGCCCTACTCTACTACTAACCAGGAAAGTCCATCAAGATAGTGTATTAGTGAGATGACCAGGTCATGATGTGTTGCTGCGAATTGATACTGACATGTCTCGACGCTATGGGTCGGCACTTTGGCCAAGTGCATGTTGTAGCCAGTATTAGACAGCAGCACAGAAAGAAGGTATTGAATCCGCTGAACACACACCTGATACCAATTTGCGAGCCCATAGCTTCAATCTCACAACGGGAACTATACCTGAACCAGAAATCGAGGCCGAAAGCGGGCTTCACAGCCTGAAGTAAATGCTTTCGCCAGTACTCGACAGGCTGTACATGTGGAGAACAAGTCCTTGTCGCCATTCAAGAGGATGCTCGCACTGCCGAGGAGCCATATTCATCCCTGGCAACCGAAGGATTCAATAATCTGAATGTACGTCAGTAGCCCTAGCACTGCTGAGATGGCCCCGAACATCGGCGGTGAACCAGGCAGTAATTGCAAGCACAGCCATTCGGGGCCGGTGTTGAAGGCATCCCGTGGAACAATCCCCCGAGAACATTTCCATGTGACGTTACGATCAGTCGACTGAATGGAAGCCACATATCCCATAGCAACGGGATCAACTTTCAGGTGCCTGTAAGAAGACAACTCCGAATAACGTCGTGAAAATAAAGCTAGTCATAGCGAGCACTTAAAGTCTGAAAATCCATTTCCAAGAACTCATTAGTCCTCCTGCCTCAATGAACACCTAGATCTTCTTCCCGTGAGTACTGTGGCAACAGTATCTAGCAAAAGATTCCGACGATAGCGACAGGACTGCAACTGTCCCCAGGCGGAATATGAACGTAGCATCGTCGCACAAGGTAACGCAATACGAGGAATTCGGGGCTGAATGTTTCAAAGACTTTTTTTGAGTTCAACTCCTTCGCACAACCTGATATCTCATGCCTTTACTATTACTTACAAGACGCCAATGTTCAATTCCAATTCAAGCAAAGGAAGGGCGTGATACTGGAGTGCCGTTCTCTGCTTGGTCATGCAGTCCAATGCCGGAAGGAATCTTTCCGATGTTCGGAAATTTCCAGTGCTTGGTCAAATTTCGTATCATAGATCAAGCAACCGAACGCAGAAGGACCCGAGGACACTGGAAGATCAAAAAAGTTGCATGAAGATAATCCAAAGCTCACAAATAGCACTACGATTCATATAGTATACTTCTGACACTTAGACATCTCACAAACAATGCAACGAAGTCGCTGAGGCGTGTCACGCCCCCAGTGGCATATAGCGATCCAAAAGGCTAGAATCAACTTGAGTGGATTTGAAGCACTTATGTTGTAAGGTCCCGCTGCGGCGTCGAATTCTTTGATTACTATACATGTCGGAGTGCAATCCCGGCTTGCGTTATCAACACGATGAGTCAGGATCAACTTGAGTGGAGTTGAAGCACTTATATTTAAACATTCGAGCTTTCTAAAATACCAACGTGATATCGCTATACTGCGCAAATCCATCAATTGAAAGCAGAAGTATTCAGATTTACATTTCTCACCCGTTCATCTTCGAAGCATGTCCGTCCATATCACACCCACCATGGCGCCCGAGGCAGCAACAACCCCAGCGACCTTCAGCCAGGACCAGCTTCAAGAGTACTTCAAGCACATCAAGCTACCTGAAAAGCACTACATATCAGGCTTTCACCACGATATAGCCTTCCTTACTGCCCTACACCGACACCAGATCGCCGCAATCCCCTACGAGAACCTGTCACTTCATTACTCCCCGCACAAGACCGTCAGTCTCGACCCAGAAGTCTTGTTCGCCAAATTTGTGACCAATGGCCGCAATCGCGGAGGCTACTGTATGGAAGGGTCTCTGTTCTTCCTGGAGATCCTCCGCAGCATCGGGTTCCGAGCCTATCCTGCCATGGTCCGCATCCGTCTCCGAGAGAACGGTGTGCCAAAGGGGGACTACACTGGCATCGTCCACATAGTTCTTATAATTGAGTTGCCCACGGAAAATGGCGAGGTGGAGAAGTACGTCTGCGATGCGGCCTTTGGTGGCGATGGGCCTGTGAACCCTATGCCCTTAAAAGAAGGCGTCGTATCTCGCAACATCGGATCTCAGGAGATCCGGCTAGTCTTCCAGGACATTCCGAAGTCGCTGGGCAAGTACTGGGTGTATCAATACCGGAACGGCCCTAACAAGGACTGGAACTCTTTCTACGCCTTCAACGACACGGAGGCATTGGCACGGGATTTTGAGCCGATCAATTTCTTTACAAGTCAGGCGCCGACTTTCCAGAAGACGACAGTCATCATTGTCAAGTTCCTGCTTGGCGCCGCCGATTCTGATGGAGATCGTGATATTGTTGGCAAGATTATGCTGGTCAATGAAACGATCAAGCGAAACCTAGGTGGGAAGACTGAGGTGGTCCAAGTCTGTTCCACGGAGATTGAAAGAGTCGAGGCTCTCAAGAAACACTTTGATATATCATTGACAGATGAGGAAGTCATCGGTATCAAGGAAACGGTAACAGAGTTGAAGGATGTCGAGGTGCTTGGGGCATGATCGATGAAGCATCCCATTTCTTTCTTTCTTTCTTTCTTTCTTTCTTTCTTTTATCTCCTTCTGGTCGTTGCAGATTTCATCGAGCATAACCATCCAGGTTAGAAAAGAGGCCCGCGTGACGGAACGCTCCGCAACCACATGCCCAATTTCGGGTTAACTACCGCGGAACTAATCTCTCAGATCTCCTGTTTTATAGACCGAGTGCGAGACATAGAAGTATCATGAACCATTTTTTTTCGCCTTTCTCGCCTTTCCTTGTGACGCATCGCCACCCTGGTCGGCAGCTTTCCTCTTTCCTGAGACCTTGCTGCTCCGCTGCTGCTTACTTTTCTTGCCCCTGAGCTCTAGACTCTTCTCATCCAACGCCACCAGGTCCGCTTTGCCATTGGCCAGGCGTTCCCCTAGCTCAATCGCATCTTGCAGCTGCGTTTCGTTCATGTGCTTATACGCTGGACTCTTTAACGCCTGATTCCAAGGCTTGTTCTTTCCTATTGCGTTGTCCAGAATGATACGCGCGAAACAATGGTCAAGAGTGACGGGCCATTTTGACTGTGCTGGGTCTTTAGCTTTGGCAAGCGAAGGGAGCTCTTTGCGATAAAGGCGGTTCCATCTGTCCTGAAGTTCATCTCGAGATGGAGACATGGTCTGGGGTGAGATTGAACGAGCCGAGTGGATTCGAGCGGGTATTTTGTGTGGTTGCAATGAATTGACAGAGGCAGTCCGATATATTCTCTCCAAAATTCTCATGACAGTTGAGGTTGTGGGCGATGATGATTATCAAAGTGTGTACTTTCGGATCATGGCAAGATACTCTCGATGCTGTCGTTGTCGTCATTGTTAATGTTCATAGGCATGTTGTAAAACCAAACAGGGGTCTCCCAGTCTGTGGGAGATTAAGCCTGGGACGGAGCGATGTCTCGAGAAGAAGTGATCTGGCCCCACGTTTCGCGGCATGTAGCGCTTGGCCAATTTATTTCCTCTTAATCTGCACTTTGCAATGTATTGTGAGCAGCATTGACGTTGTCTAGCCTGCGATCACTGGCAAAGACTGTGGTCATGCACAGATATAAACGCTTGAATAGCATCACAATCTTGGACATCAGCCGTGCCACTTTGATGGTGTTCCTGGTATCAACACACCAAAAACTCAGTGGAATCCATGCATTCCTACGTTGTGTGCTATTACATCTTTGCGAGTGTAATGATCTGTATCTCTATCTCTCTTTCTTTGTCTACACATCGGTGGTCCGGACATCAGTAGCGCCCTTCTCCGAAACAACATCCACAACATCTTCCTCGCCGGCAAGATGGCGAGCCTTGGCAGTGGCAACATCACCGCCAACAATAGCGTTGTCACCGTCAAAGTACTTTGCAATCTCCTCGAGAGGGGTGTTCTTGGTCTCGATGAAGAACTTCCAGACAAAGACCAGCTCGAAGGCGATCCAGCAGCAGTAGACGATGTAGTATTTCCAGCCAATGTTGTATAGGGCGGTGGGGTTGACGTATTGGTTGAACCACAGGGCGACGTCGACGAAGAACATCATGACGGTGAGACCCTGTTGGCAAGAAGGAAAGCATCGTGTCAGCTGCCCTGTTCTCTGACATTTGGAACGAGATGTGCATTTCAACGAGCGTAGTGGTGGGGGCTTTGCTTACCTTGGCACGGATACGGTATGGCAGAATCTCAGCAGAGTAAGACACGAGGAGACCGCAGAACCCGAGGTTGTAGAAGATGTAGAAGATGAAGATGAAGACAATAACGGCCTTTCCAGCACCGTCTGTGCCGTGCTGGGCGTACTGAGCCGATCCCACCGTCTCGACGATGAACGAGATGAGCATCCCGACGCAGGATGTGAGGAAGAGAGGACGCCGGCCGATCTTGTCGACAAAGAAGCAGATTCCCACGGCAGAGACGAGCTGGACAATCGACAAGTACCCGTTGATCTCGAGCTGGGTCTTGGAGTCGGTGATGCCGATGGTCTGGAGCACACCGGTGAGGTAGTACGAGACCAGGCCATTACCGGACCACTGGGAGAAGAGGCCGAAGCTGATGAGGATGAGAAGGCGGTGGCGGTTGCCGGGAGTGGACCAGAGCTCGCTCCAGGACGACTTCTCGTATTCTTGCTCGAGCGCGATGGTCTGCTGGATCTCATGGAACTCAACGCTGACGAGCTCGTCGTTCAGATCGCCCTGCGCGTGGTACTTGTACATGATCTGCTTGGCGTGCTCCTGCTTGCCGTGAGCAATGAGCCACCGAGGCGACTCGGGCACAAACCAGATGAAGACGATCTGGAAGAGCGAGGGAATAGCCTGCAGAAGGCAAGGGGCTCGCCAAGCCCAGTCTCCTGCGATGTTGTCGGTGCCGAAGGACACCCACGCGCCGATGAGAGAGCCCAGGTACCAGAGGGTGTTGTAGATGGTCGTGTAGACGGCACGGTGCTGTGGGTGGACAAGCTCCGTGATGAGGAGAGGCGCAGAACCGTGGGCGATGGCGATGCCGAACCCGAGCAGCAGACGGCCCACGATGAAGAGCGCGACGTGGATGCCCAGGGAGAGGAGCACGATGCCGCAGATCATGATGGAGCAGCCGATCACCACGCCGGCTCGCCGTCCGAGAAGGTCAGCACAGTAGGGAACGAAGGGGATGGCCAACATGGATCCCATCGAGAATGATGCCGTGATGAGTCCCAGGATTGACGGGCTGGGGTCGTGGAAGTAGTCCTTCCACTGGCTCATGCTCTGCAAACTGTTGATCAGAGATCCGTCGTAGCCTGACAGAAAATCGTTGGTTAGAAGGTCGCTCCATCCAATCAACAGCAGCTTCACAGCTTGTCAGGATGATATTACTACTCTCTACTTACCATTGGTGGCCGAAGTCAGCATGGCAGCCCAGAGATAGAGATAAAGACCTCTCATATGCTTCATCCTCCACCATGTGACCTTGGGCCAGTCTCGGCCTCCCAGCTGAAATGTGTTGCTGCCCATCTTGGAAACGTCAGGAAGACAGCGTCTCTCTCCGTGTCAGAAACTGAATCAGGGGAAAGATGTTCGAGCACACGGTCCACCAGAGTAAAGGAGGAAGAGAACGGCGGAGAACAGCAACAAAAGGAGAGCAAGAACGGCGGCTTCCCCCGGTATTTATGTATCTGCAATCATGTGCCATCTGTATATGCATGCATATGCGGGCGACAGATCTAGTCTAGGCCCAGCTCCATGCCCGCCCCCGCCCCCCTTGTCGGTGTAGCACCACGAGATGCAGGAAAGGAGGAGTGCCCCATGGTGAAGAGAATATTAACCGTTGGTCCACCGGATATAGAGCACGTCCCCCATAGCAGAGGAGTCAGAGACCCGCTCGGTAGACGGTCCGCCCAAGCGTCTGACGACCTCAATGGGCCGTAAATGTTGCGAGTCACAACGCGTTGAAGGGCACAAGGCCATGCTTCCTCGTTCCGTGTTTCCAGTCAGCCCCCATCCGTGAGCCACCTCTTACTTGATCTTACACAACATTCTCAGAAGATGGAGAGCGGTCAGAGTATACCGAGGAAGAGGTGGAAAGAGTAGTGAGTAATGCACGAGACGTAGCGCTCAGGCTGGTGGAGTAATAGAAAGCTTACAGGGAGAACTTCACCGAGGAGTCGGCCTTCCATTTGCCTATATCCTGGCCGTGATCCTTCTGGATAAATACAAGAGCCAGCAGCTCAAAAGATCTTCCCCGGACAACCAATGAATCGCGGAGAGGTTTCCCCAGCCTACCCCAGGAAAAAAAGATCAGCGTCCCATGGGGAAAAGTTGGACTGGATCTAGTCTAGGGAAGTTGTTTGTTTTAGCCTAAAGAGAAACTCCTTGCCAGTCAGCAACGAGGCCCACAGTCTAGCCTTTTCCTATGCAGGATGCTACCAGGCCTGCCGCCCGGTGTAGGAGCAGGTGGGCACATTTTCCCACCGATGAAGGAGATGTCTGACCACCGTGGGGATGCCGCCAAGCACATGATATGCTAATATTCCGCAAGGGCGCGAGTCGTTCCGCGTGTGAGGGGGGTGGGGGTGGCAGCCGCGGGATATCTTGCAGCAAGGTGTCTACGAAGATAGAGCGCCTCAACAATATACTTGAAACAGACAAAAATTGTCTTGTGGGAGCGTCGAAGAATCAACCATTGAGAGACGGTATGCCCAGGTTTTTCTGGCAGAGATCTAGCGTTGCTACTATACACTTTCCATGGTACGGTGTATGCAGTGAGACGATCACCAACATGCGGGGTGATGGCGAGATCACAGAACTCAAGGCCCGGCACCCCCACAGGTGCACCATTTGATGACCTGCAGAAACTAGCGATGTAGAAGTGTTGTTACTTATATTAGGGAGCCTCAGCCCACGTGGAGACCCAAGAATCTGGCTGAAATCGGATTTTTCCCGGTCAAAGTATGCTAGGCACTATCTAACCTACTGCTCTTGGGGTTGCTCGAATGACCATGCTGAAAAAGTGACCAGTCCCGGACCGGGTACGTTCGTCTGTGGTCTGCCCACGGGTTACCGTATCGGTGGGTAGGTGTCTTGGCTAAAAGCATCCAGTAGTTGATGATCTGCAGGAACGTTGCGATTCCAGCCTCTCGGGTCGGAACACCTCGGCTACTCAATGCGACTCGGCTGGCACTGCTTCGCACACAGAATGAACATAAATCTCTTAAATGGAGAGAGGCAGGACTACATGAAAGACATTGCTAACATAGCGTCATTGCTATGTGGCTACCCTTAAGTCAAAGACCTTCGCGCTGTGGCACATGCACGCTGAGAGCATCAAGTACGGCCATGTAGTATTACACCATACTGGGGTTTTTATACAAGCTGCACCTCACGAAAGCGTCAGCTGCAACGGCACCTTACTAAACGGGCGATGGACATAATCTACAGTGAGTGTCACTTTGCAACCTTGCGATACACGACAAGATTTTTGGAAGAACAAGCCCTTGATTGGATTGCGAGAATTGCACTAGCCTTGGACTCCTTGACCGTTCGACAGGGAAAGATCATTCCTCTCCTTCGGGCTCCTAAGCCCCACCCACACCCAAGATCATCAGCAGATGTATACAGATGCTCGCCCATAAGCAAGGTCGTGGTGGATCTCTGTAAAGCCAGGATGGAACACCAGCTATGAATAAGCTTGAGGCCCTCCGTACGGTCTGTCGAACGTTTGCTCTTCCGTTGTTTTTTCTCCAGTCTTTTTCTCTTTTTTTCTGCTTTCATGTTATATCGTAAGGGTAACTTGGCTAAATCCTCGATGTCGACTGATTGGTTCGAATTGGCAACTTCCGCGGCAGGGTAAATCAATAAGCCGCAGACGCGAGCTTCGACTGATTCGCGGCAATCAATCAACAACAGAAAGAAAATAAATGTTGCCTGCTCCTCGATCAGGGTATTGTAGAGTCGCATCCGTGGATATTGAGCGGTCGAGAGGGACTCGAGACGAGGGCTAGATATTGTGAAAGAAGAGTTTGTGCCCCTTGTTAGATGGGTGTCCATCGTGCTCATGACGCCGGGACGTTGTCAGAAGCGCCAAAAATTTGTGGTGCTTGGATGGAAGCACGTGCCGTCCAGCATCGATAGGCCACCGAAAGGTGGAAAATATCTCAACCAGACGAGCAAGAATTGTTGCCAGTCAAGGGTTGCTGAGCCCTGCGTGTCCACGCACACCCCGATCCCCGTGCGATCATTGCTTGTCCCTACTCGTTGCCTCCCCGCGCCTCGTATCGTATCTCGAAGGGACATGCCGTGGTATACCACACACGGCTATCCGCGCCCCCTTTCGTCGGAATATCCTGCACCACTTTTCGGAAACTTGTTGCCCTTTGCAGATGGCATGTCCGCCACGGCTAAAAGGCACCACTAGTCATGCGTCCGACAGATGAGAGGGAAAACAAGCCCACCGACTCCTGAAAACAGTGTGGCTCCCGTGGCACCCCGGGATAGCCTGTCTGCAAGTGACCACCTGCTTAACTCCAGGACCGAAACCACCTTTCGAGACAAGGAAAAAAAGAAAAAAAATGGAATGGACGCCTTGCGCCAACCGTATATACGACTGCACGCCCATGAAACGCCAAAGACGCCAATCACATCAGAAAAAGCGAGATCGAAGCATTTCAGAAAGAAAAACCGAGTAATAAATCGTCGGCTGCTTTTGTGAACCCTTCGCCATGCTCCTGTCCGAATTGAACCAGAATCTGATTTAGGGGTATGATGGCCAGATATCGAGGATAACGAAAATGTCGCCCAGACGCAAATGGCCGCTCCATCCCGTCATGTCTCCCACTTCGTTGCCGTCATCAGCGACAACGACCAGGATGTAGTCGTATGAATATATCGTGAAGGAGGTCCTGGTACGAGTGCCGTGGTGGGTGTGCTCCATAGGGGTTCGAAGGTCTGAGTGGGAATTGCAGGAGCAGTGAGAAATTATCGATGAGGTAAACTTTGAGGAGTTCACTCGATTTGTGGTGTGAAAATAGAAAAACGGGAAAGAGAAGAAAATAATCAAGACCCAACCAAAATACAAATAATCAAACACAAAAACAACCGCCAGCTCTCCGTAGAAAGGAACTGTTGTTTTATTGCTGGGGACCACCGATCGGTGGGCCTTGACCTCGGCCGCCGCGTGAGTTGTAGTTGCCTCCTCGGTAGCCGCCACGTCCACGACCAACAGATCCGCCGCGGCCGTTGTGGCGATTGTTGGTTTGGTATTGTCGCTGCTGACCATTCTGGCGACCATTCTGCCAGTCAAGCTGACCGGCCACCTGGGCCTGTGGCTGCTGTGGTTGAGGCGGTAGAGGAGCAGCAGGTTGCTGTGCAGCAGTCTTCATTGGGCGGGGAATAGACTCGGGGTTTTCGTACACGTAAAGGCTCTTGTCGATGCTTGCGGGGATGGGCTGAATCTCAATGCCCAAGTCCTGTTCGATGTTATAGAGGTTGAAACGATCGTCCCAGCTGATCAAGTTGATGGCCAGGCCAAGGTGACCGTAGCGACCAGAACGGCCGATACGATGGAGGTATGTCTCGGCGTTCTTGGGAAAATCGAAGTTGATGACGACGTTGACAGCCTGGATATCGATGCCACGGGTGAGGAGGTCGGAACAGACGAGGTTGCGGCACGCTCCATTACGGAAGTCATGGAAAACTCGGTTACGGGCGTGTTGTGGCATCTTGGCGTGGCTGTAGAAGCACGAGTATCCAAGCTCGGTGATCTTTTTGGCAAGCAACTCGACTCGGTTGGTAGAGTTGCAGAAAATGATGGACTGGTTGATCTGGAGCTTGGAGAAGAGCGTGTTGAGGCAGTGGACCTTTTGCTTCTCTTCCACAAAGGCATAATACTGAGTGATACCACGGAGGGTCAGTTCGTCCATTAGGTTGATCTCGTAAGGATTGGTCATGTGTTTGTCGGAGAACTCCTTGACCGAGATAGGGAAGGTAGCGGAGAAGAGCATGAGCTGGCGGTCGGCGGGGTGTCTGCCGAGGACCTCTTCGATGGTAGTGGTGAACTCCTGGGAGAGAAGCTTGTCGGCCTCGTCCATGACAACCATGCGGCATTCGCTGAGGTCTGCAATGTTCTGCCGTGCCAGATCTGCAATTCTGCCAGGAGTGCCAACGAGAACATGCACAGGATCTGCCAGACGAATGATATCGTCTCTCAAACCAGTGCCTCCAGTAGTGACCATCACGTTGATACCGAGGTGTTTACCTAGGGTTTTGGCAACCTGTGACGTCTGCATGGCGAGCTCTCGTGTGGGAACCAGGATAACGCATTGGATCTTGGGTTCCTTGGGGACGACCTTCTCCAGACAGGGAATGAGAAAAGCGGCGGTCTTGCCTGTACCGTTCTTCGCGCGAGCCAATATGTTTCTTCCCTGTAGGGCAACGGGGATGCTCTCCTCTTGGATCGGCGAAGGCCTCTCGAAGCCAGCCTCGAAAATGCCCATCAGCATGGACCGCTGGAGGTTGAAGTCCTCGAACTCCAGACCTTTGGTATTCGTGACATCCTGAGAGACAATGCCCTTTAGCGTGGGTCACCCCTGGACAGGCATGGAAGAGCTGTAGAGAAGGGTACAAAACTGACCTCTGTTTGTTTACGGCCATCCTTGGGAGGCAGCTTGAGGTTTTGTCTCCAGTTCGGATCAGCTTCTCTGGGAAAAGGTCAGCTGGAAAAGGCTCTGTTATAAGAACGGATATTATGCTACCTACGGGGCTGGTGCGGAACTGCTGCTAGCACTCGGAGTTGCGATAGAAGTCTGCTTCATCTGCTCCGCCAGCTGATCAAAGGCAGTCTGGTTCGAAAATTGAGGCGTCGTCATGGCTGTTCTGAGTTTGACGACGTGATCAGGCGAGGTTATAGGTAGAATCTGGGGCGCCAAGTGTGCTGCCCGCCTTTGGTGTCGCGACTGAGGCGATCTGATGGTATGTAAACAGAGGAGGGGGGGAAATGTTCTAATCGAGAATATCGCTCAAGCCCCTCTTTGGCACGATGGAGGATTCGTGTTTTGCGAAAACGAGATTGAAGAGTCTTCGTCTTGAGTTACGAGAGGTAAGAGGATCAATTCGTTATGACGAGTGCCGACAGAGGAGGTAGTGTAGCTGTGGTGTTGGTGGTTTTAGATGTGCGGCCAGGGGCTGAATCGAAGGATCGGCTCGTCGCGAGTACGTGAGGTCCGGTATTCGACGGTGGGAGGAGGAGAAAGGGTGTATCGGAGTCGCCTCGATGGTGGAGATATGTGATTGAGGTGACTGAGGCGTAGTCGAGCTGCAGGACCTGTGATTGAGGAAGGTCGCGAGGTCGTCCGACAGGGTGAGGGAAGAGATTTGCAGTGGTTGCCGTATTTTGGCCGACACAACGTCTTGGTAGATGGCCTTTTTGGGGACTTTTGAGCTTCTTCAGTGCAGCTTGTTAGAGTGTTGAGCGGGTAGAGAGTATGGAAAATGCGAGTTGTTTGACAAATATGCCCTTGCGAAGTGACTGTGAAGGATGGTGTCTGGTGTAGAGGTGGAACAAACCTGTGGCTTCCAAGAGGCGAGGTTGAGAATCTGACGAGGTGCCCAGCAGCCTTGGCTCCACCCTGGGTACAATAGCGTCTACGCTTGCAGGCCTGCTACGGAGGGGTCTTGCTCCCCTCCCCGACCTTAAACCTCCCCCCGTCAGCACCCATCACCCCTAACCCTGGACTCGTGCCCCACTCGCAAGGTGCGATAACGGCTGCATCTTTCCTCCGTCATTACATTGGCAGTGAGCATGTTTGACGCTCTGGTTCACTTGTACATCGTCTTCCACGACCAAGCGACGTCCTGCTGGCAGTCGACGCAATGATTCCTGCTCTCCTTCTGGTTATAGCAAACAATAACATGACATATCAACCCTCTCAATTATGCTCCTAAAAAAGTCAACGATTGCCCTGTGTTCCAGTGGCAGCCTGCCCTCGACCCTATCGCCTCCCGCATACATAACGTCATCACCCAGCCGCGACCCCTCCAGGGCACTGGCACCACGGCCATCAGCCTCCATCCGCCTGTGCAGGAGTGAATCGAGGCTCCATCCACAATGGCAATGCTCTCGGACTTACGCAACTGTCAGAGACGACAATCGAAATGATCAGCGTCCCTCTGAAGCGTCCCAAAAGGTCCCTCCCGCGTGGCCCGCCAACAAGAATCCCACCCCCCTATGACATCTTCGCCCAGTCCCGGCACGCACCTTACAGCAAGAAGACGTTCTACCAGCTGGTGAAGCTGTACCATCCAGACCGCCACGGGCATGTCACCTCCTCCAGCGACAAACTGTCTCGCGGAACAAAGCTCGAGCGCTATCGCCTCGTCGTCGCAGCCAACACGATCCTCAGCGACCCCACGAAGAAGCGTGCATACGACCTATATGGTGCTGGCTGGGACGCAAGGAGCGATATGTGCAACAAGAGCTGGCGTGAAATGGATCAGGCCTGGAGGAGGGGACCAGGCAGCGCAGCGCACAATGCGACGTGGGAGGACTGGGAGAGATGGTACGAGCAGCGGAATGGCGGGGCGGGAGGGAGCAGGGAGAGGCAGCAGCCTTTGTTCATGAGCAACGGGCTCTTTGTCGCTACTCTCGCTGTATTCGTGGTCATCGGCAGCTGGGGTCAAGCAACAAGGGCAGGCCAACACTCCGTTCATCTGATCGAGATGCGGGAGAATTCGAGCAACAATATCAGCGAAGACATGTGGAGAAGGCGGAGAGAGAAGGCCTATTTGACGAGAGAAGATCGCGTTGAAAGTTTTTTGCGACAGAGGGAGGGCTGGGGCCACGAAACTGGGAACGAGAACCATCTCCCGAAGGCTTGACAGGGAAAAGGCACCAGGGCTGGGTGGTGTCTCTGGCAATGTCGAGATAGACCTGCGAGATGCGGACATCAAGCTATGGCCATCGTGCTAATGTGCTTGGGTTGGTTGGAGCTTGGTGAATGGGAAGCGATGAGCGCATCGTTCCTGGATCGGAAACGATCGGGGAGGACACCATGTCTGCGCCATGCATCCTCGGGTGCCACCCACGGGGCATATAGTGAGCCAGGCTCAAGGGCGCACTCAAGGATGGTAGGAAGCAACCAGATCTCGAGGGATCTGGGGTTGCTCTCCGGATGGAATGAGAGTCAGACGCGATGGGGAAAACGCCGAAAGACCCAATTTATATCCGGGTCGAAGAAGAAAGGAGGGCGGGGGGGGGAGGCTGGAGGCAGATTCAATTATATACTTACCTTCCACCTCATATTACTGAGGATCAGTACTGCGCAGTCGCGATTTGGGGTGCAGAGATCTCACTGGAAGGGGGGGCAGCTCATATGACGAAGGTCTCGCAATTGCATCAGCTGAAGACATAGCTTCTACAAACACACACTTGATCTCAAAACTCATCTTGTGCTATATCCATGAAGCGAATGGTTGTCGTGCCCAGCAGTCATGCTTCCTTCTTTTGAGATGCACTTCCCGTGTGAGGAGGAGGAAGCAGACAGCCTAGCAAAATTTCTTCACTGCTGGTATTTTCTGCTTGCTGCTGACTCATCATTTTTCTTGCTGACTCATCTCTTCCATACATGGGAAATGGGCGTCCTATATCAAGATCAAGTTCACTTGGTATAACCTGCATCTGGAAAGCCTGTCCCAGGAGCTCTTTCCAAAATGACTGTTCTTCAGCTCATAAGCGTTGTTACTCGCTGTGGAGATGCTCTTCAGTCTGGCTTGAGAATGGCCCTCACCTGAATATCACATCACCACCCTCATATCACGATGATATTCGCAGCTACTATATTTGAACCAAGCTATGTTTTTGGTCTCATGGGATGAGCCATTGGCAATTATAAGTCCGAAGATCCTCATAGTCAATATGCCTGGCATGGGAGCTGAATTTGCCACTGCTCTGACCACCTCATCTGATTTCAGTGCCTGGGATCCCTGAGACCTATGCCACCTGAGCCTTGAAAATATCAAATGAAAGTATTGGGGCCTCAGCTCATGGGCGATCAACTGGGTTTGTCCTGAGATTGGTAATGAAAAGCTACGTGAACCGACTTGGGCATTGGTATTAGCTTGCAGGTGGAATGAACAAGAAGAAACAGGCTGCAGAGCAGTCAAGAGACTCACTCTCATACCATCGACTTCGAGCTGGGAATACCTGTGGCCGGAGTACAGCGTCATCCTTCATAAGGCTACAGCTTGGTATTATTCTCTATGTGAGCTCGAGTTTGCATTGGAATACCAAGGATTTACTTCATGGTCACTGACTGATAACCCTCCATTGCAGATTCTGAGGGACTTTTAGTGACCCATACAGGACTTTGTCCTTTCCAGTCTACCACTGACCCATTCAAAGAGGGTTTCGCTGAGCATTTTGGGCATCCTCTTGGTACTCTCATTCGCGGCATCATGTGAGTCAACCTATCCCAGCAGCTCTCCAGAGATGGTGAATACCAAGAATGTTGTGCTGCAACATGAGTTAATGTCACTTGATTGATAACTCTGAGTCACTGAACATCGTCATAGTTCTGCGGCCTTCCATCTGATATTCGTTCTAGATTGGCATCTCGATTTGCTGTGGAAGCCATTCGAGGGTTCTCGAATGAGCCATCGAATTCTTCGATCAAGCTGTTACTCCCCCAGTCACGCTTGAGCACGCCACCTTTTGCTCTCGTGCAACTTCTGCCAAGCAGCAGTGCAATCACCCTCTGCACCATCGAAGTCTGGACCAGGTGCATTAAAATTTCAACTTCATCCTCAAGTCAGCTTCCACTGCAGTGACAGCCTTGTGCTGCAACGCCGAGCACCGCTGGCACTATCAAGCTCCTGTCAAGCACATTCAAGCAAGGCTGGCATAGTCCAGCCTTCTTGGGACTGTTACTCTTGAATATCATTTCTGCACATCGCGAGCAAGTGGCCTTGTTCATTCGCTATCCACATTCTTTGCTTCCTAATTGCACCCCTCTTCTATTGGTCTGCGACGGCGAACCCTACATCACCCTGATCAAGAGGAGTTTGTTTGCAGGTCCCACGGATCCTGCTCGCGCGTTTTAGCCCTGACAACCGAAACGCAACATGGCACCGTTTCGAATTCGCAGAGCGCTGGCGTCTAACAGCCTCAGGGCACGTCGAGGCTCGAAGTCGAATGTTAAGATATCTCCTGGCAAGAAGCAAACCCGGTCGAACCAGAGTGCTGAGCCGTCCATTCCCGCCACTTCGTTTCCCCTCAACCAGGTTCCTGCGGAGATCCAGACAATGGTCTGGAGGGAGATTATCAAGACGCCAGCGTGCCATACTTTCAAGATTCTGAGGCAAGACTCAGCAACTCCGCTCTTAGCGCCCGACGCCTGGGCTCTGCGAATCCTGCCCAAAGAACCTCGTCACGACCCCTCTGCCTACCGTCTGTGGAAGAAGTTACACCACTTGCACAATATCAGCTTCGAGACAGCCTTCCGCTTATTCACCACCAAGATCCAATCCCTGACTCTGTACGTCCCAGGTCGATCTCCGGTATACCGCCAATGTGCCGCTATTGACCCTTCGAATGACCTGGCCATCTTTGACTTTGAGAGGGGCTCTAAGCAGACAGAGTTCGCCTGGTTCGAGCATACAGGCCCGCGAAGCAACATGGACATGCATACCATCCGGCGCCGGTTCAAGCATTTCACCAAAGTAGCCCTTCATTACCGAAACAACCACGCCAATGCCAATAAATCAGGCCCATTCCAGTGCTACTGCCAGCGACCCAATGCCATGCGATGCCAACGATACAAGGCCTGTCCCCTTGAGCTGGCCTGCTTCTTGGATTGCTTCAGAAACCTGAAGGAGTTCTACTTGATCGTCCAGCCCAAACGCAAAGAAGAGGTCAAGTTCGCCGCTGAGTACAAGAGTAAGGGCCTCTTTCTGTTGTTTCAAAGTTTTTGATAACTAACATTGTGGTATAGAGTTGGCGGAGCAAGCTGGGTTTTGCATTCCAAAGACGGTTAAATCTGGCGACGTCGAGACCGTCGAACCCTTCAAGCTCTCGCGCTTCTTCGACACGAAGTACGAGTACATCCAACAAGCGCCCCCGAAATTGATCCCTCTTGTTCGCACGAACAGCCCTTTCTATGGCTCTGGTAGCGCACGCGACTGCATCATCAAGGCCTGGGACATCTACAAGGGCAACACGGGCAGTGAGGAGTTTTGGACTCCACAGGAGCAGCGGCAGCAGTCCAAAGTGGGGATCATCATTCCCTATGCCCTCAACGCCAAGGTCTGAGCATCAGCAAAAAAACCATCCAAATGGCTGACTGAGGGAGCAGAAAGCCACTTAACAGGCTGGCTGCTGGCATACTATGCTGCACACTGTCGTCGTCTTGCTGATTTGGGGCTTATTTGGCCTTGATGAAACTGGCGTCGAGAATGCTACACAGAAAGGCAATGGCTTTGGTGGCTCTTTTTAAAATAGCATGATTTTCTGTCTTCTTGGGGCCAGGCATGGGGATCGACGTCGGCATGCATCTGGAGGATGGCATTCACCACCCCAGTCTCATTCATCATAAAGGATTATCATTCCCAGTATTTTTGGTACCACAGATGCTTGTTATGTGCAAGCAAGCCCACAGATGGGCGCAGACGATTTAGCAATAAAATGCTAGTGAAAAGCTAGTCAATGACGAAAGTATTGAATATGAAGTCAAGCAGGGAGAGATATTGTGTGACGATGAAGTAGTCTCTGTACCTTAGAAGGATGGGCGATCACCGCCTGTTTTCCTGTGTCCACTTTATGTAATTATGGATTCCTCTCAATGGCATTATAGCTTGATGTGGAAAGTCAGCCAACATAGTAGATCGTGGCTGGGGCACATATGGCTTGAGAGGACCAAGAGCAGCAGAGAACAGGCCATAATGGCTATAATGTGACTGATGTGAGGCTTGAGATGCGGAAGATGACTGCCTGACAGGTTTCTGCTCATGGCTGGTGCTTGAGGAGTGCGGTATGTAATACTGAGCATCATCATTCGAGCAGCGGTCCTCTTTAGATCTGTGTTGCTGCCTATCCTGCAAGAGGTCGAGGGATCTTCGGGGCACTGTCACATGCGGGACAAGTCTTGTAATGAGCACAAATAGTGTGTCCTTTCAAGTGCCATTCCTAAAAGTATCTGGTCTCATGCAATCAACTCCGTTTATGCTTCCATGTCCGCACGCAGAGGCGTTGTGTAAAGAGCAAATCAAGCAGAAAAACAAAGACAACAAGATCCCGTGAGACGAATTATCATCACCTCTAGCCATTATCGCTCAACGTAACCAGACGTGGCCTTGGCTCGGTCCTTCAACACCGTTATCCCTTTCCTTCCCATTACCGTCCCATCATAATTCACTTGCTGTATGCATGTATATGTATCGCCCTGATGGTGTGTTCGCGGTTGCGTTTACCTTTGGTACTACTCCATATCTAGGGGCCCACGAATGACGTGGTTTACTGTGGACTCCAAATCCATGCAACCCTGTCACACGTTTGTCCACTGCTGTTGTTGCCTCCCGCCGGCCTGCTGGTTATGATAAGCCCTCTGTGGGAAATATCCCTGGCGCTGCCCGTGCATGCTCATCTCAGGCGGCGTGTACACGTGCGAGGGCACAGGCCGCTGCACGTCGACATAGCTCTCGGCAAAGGCATCGCTCGCGTCGTACTCGGGCGAGTTATAGCCATCGCTGTGGTAAGGGTCCACGCCACCGCGGTAGGGCGACGACGATGATGACGACGACGACAAGTCTGCGCTGGGAGGGTAGTTGGTCGTTCTTTCTGGTGAGGGGGCCTTCCTCCAACCGTGGTTGCCCCCCTGCTGTGGAACTTGAAGGTGTTCAGCGGCGTGGTAGTGTTGACCGGAGGACGTATTACTCGCGTGGGAGTATTCTCCGGCGGGCGGGCTGTGGTTACGGCCGTACTGAGCATTGTAGGGGTCGTAGCGGCGCCAGTCGCTGCCGTTTGGGCTGTGGGAGCGACGGTAGTCTGCACTGCGGCGCATCTCCTCTTTTGCCATGTCTGGGTCGACGACGCTGATGGCCTGTTGTGTGTGACGTTAGCTTTTATTGGCCCGAAGAGGCTATCTCGAGGTGAAAGACAAAGGTCACAGGGTGGTGCAAACGTACCGACATCATGGCCTGAGATGTTCTCTGGTAGCCAGCATTGTCCACGGGCGTGCCAGCCTGAGGCTCACCCGTCGAGTACGGCAGCTCGCCCTTGTCGACGTCCTCGTCACCATTGATACGCTTCTTTTTGGTAAAGGGAATCCTCCAGGGACAGCAGAATAGGTCGCCTAGAAATCTGGTGATGGGTGGCACGCAGGCGACGAGAGCGACGAGCGCTAGCAGGCCCAGAAAGGCGCCTGTAGTCACGGCCGCGATGTTGATAGCCATCTTTTGGTATTCGACCTCTTCTCTCCTCCCTGGCCGGCGACCTTCCGGCGCCGCGGTATGCTGACCGAGTGTCTGCTTGGCTCAGCAGGACCGGCGTATAGACGGAAAGTAGGAACTCAAAATCTTGGGACGAAACTGTCTTCTTGGGGGTACGAAGCCGTCAGATGTGTAGTGGGAACAAAAATTAATAATAATAATAGAAGGTGTGTGGGAGTGTGAGTGTGTATGTGTGGCTCATGTGACGAAAGGGAAGAAGAAGTTGGGGTCGTGAAACTCTTCTTCCTGCAAGAAGCCTGGTATAAGTGTTTGAGATATATGAAAAGTGGTGGTGGTGTAATTTGGCACCAGTGATGAAGGCAGGGCTTCTCTTCGGGACGCTCGATATTAAAATGACATAGGGCCGGCCATCTATTATAACCTTGTTGCCAAGGTAGTGGAGATGGCCTGACGATCGCAAGGAACCAGGTAGAAGAGGAATGTTTCTGTTTATTTTATTTTTTTGGCCTCCTTATTTTTGGCTTTGAACACTCGGGATGGTGGATGGGCATAGCCGGCATCCTGGTACAGCATCATAGTGTGGCATGGAAGGCGATGGCTGCAAATCAGGGACGGGACGCAGGTTGCATGCCGACCCACTCAGTCACTTGAACTCAAAAAAACCCACCTCAGGAATTCTTGCACCACAACCGAATCAACCAGCCCCCCACACCACAAGTATGCTGCAGGAGCATTATCTGCCTTGTCTGCCATCGCACTGCATATAGCGCATGGCCCGCGGCCCCCCCTCAGGTATGACTTCATCTGTTGGATGGGGAGCCCCTGTTATGTTTCATGGGATGCTACTGTCCTGATCTCCACCCTGGATTGGATAGTCCTCCCAGCTCTCCAGCAAAACGTTGTCACTGCAGCCTGTACGGCCTGTACAGTTTTGTTCCTTGTTATTTTCCCCACCGACGTCACGCTGGGAGAAGTGCACCGCCTCACTCGCCACACTCTGTGTGCTGAAAAGCATAGTAGTGCCCCTCAAGGCGTGGCCACTCACAAGGCTGCCTCGATGGCGACCAGCTGCCTCTCTGTGGCTGTGAAGAGGGGCACAGATGATCATGGTACCTTTTCTCTACCCCTCGTCTTGGCTAAAATTATTCTCTCTCTCTCTCTCTCGGGTCATTCGGGCGTTTTCTGTCCGCATGTTCCCTACCTCGGCCGAATTTTGAGGCAGCGCAGTGCATAAAGAACGGAGCGAGACGGGCAAAATCGCGAAGCAGAAGACGGGCTGTCGAGACTCTCTACGTTTCGCCATCTTGCTCTGTTTGGCGCCTGCTGCTCAGCCACTCCCGCATCATACACCAGCGCGCCTGGCTCTCATCTGATTCAAGCTTTAGTCAGGGGAGCAAGGTCTGTAGATAAGCCAGCACCTATTAGAAAGCGTGCCGGCGCCCCCTCCCGTCCCGCTCCGTCCTCGGGTCACGGCACCGTTGTAGCAGCAAACCAGGGGAGCGCCTGTTTCCAAGACCTGTTGTGACTAGGCACATATAATGAGTATCGAATGGCTTTACTTCCAGAGAGTGGTTAATGTAATTCGTCGCAAACTATGCTGAGTATGGCCTCTTGATCACAAGGGCCTTGGCCGTGCTGGGGGCATTGGATGACTGACTGGGGGTGGCGGGGAATGGCATACCTCCAGATGTCGCAATAGTGTCTTGCCCACTGAGTTTGAACCTTTCCTCTGCGAGTGCGACTTGGTAGACTGTCATTATAGCAGCTGTATATGGTGCAAATGATCTCTTAACTAATTGTACATGAGCTTTTCTCACTTCCTGTTTGTGTCTCACTCATAATTTTACTTTTGTCCAAATACGCAATAATTGGAGCTCTCAATGAAGGTGTACCTTGGCTGCTAGTCGTTACCTGCTCCTGTGTAGCTGTAGCACCCCCGTCATTTGGTGTCTCACCCGTCCATGTTGAGAGGTTGGTGCCAGCCATTCTTCCGCACGGACAGTATTGATTCTCAGATGGATCATGGCCATGTCTCTTAAAAGCAGATTGATATATTTGAAAATTTTGCTTATTCTGTGGATAAGTACACCAGCTTCTAAAGAAGAGGGCAGCAGGCGCTGAAGATGGCTGTCTGTGGAGTGAAGGACACTCGACAAGATCCTTATGCAGCCTCCCAGCCACCTTTTGATACCGGGGAAGACCTGCCCTGTTCCATGATCCAATGCATGATATTACCAAGATCAGTAGTAATCATGAGGTGCTGGAATCTCGCCCCAAGCAGTATTAAAGTGCAGAGAAAGACAAAGAAAAATGAAGACGAGGCTGGACACCAACCCCCTTCCCCGCCAACCCAAATTTCCCTGGGGTTGGGAACCATCAGCGCTTTGAGCCTGTGGACAAATAGACAGGGGCCAGGATTCTGTGCTTATCTAGTCCTATCAGCGGAAATGCTTATAGTTCCTGAGTGCTGACAGGCGGGACCCCTGTGGACGGAGCTGTTATCCATCCGCTGGCTCGTCATCAGTGCAGCTGCCTCAGTGACACACTCACTCTAACCCAAGTCCACGAGTCTTGTTGGCTGGGCGATTCGAGTAATCCCTCCCAAGAGTTTCAACACCATACGCTTGATGTGGTAGATGGGTTGAACACCTACCTTCTACAGATCATCACCACATCTCTCTTGCAACAATGCGCTCCCTAGCGCCCTCCCACTTGCTATTCCTGCTGACTCTCTCGCAGCATGTGGTGAGCTCTCCATCTCCACGTCAGGTTGGCCAGCTCGTCCTTGCGCCGCCCTCCTCAAGCCATGACCACGAGCACCACGACAATACCGCTGCCGCCGATCTCTATACCGACGCTCAGGGGGAAATTGTCGTCGATGATAGCATTCTGGCTGCCCTGATTGCCCATACCGACCCAGTCGATGCACTCATCTCTCTTCAGCCAGAACTGGCCGCACAGCTCGCTGAACGACGCCTGATCCACGTGTTGGGGCAGCCCGAGCCGGAGTGGATGACCGAGGGGGACAAGCTGAAGCTCAGGAGAGCGGGCAAGAAGTTTATGGATATCACCGATCACCAAGATCTATACAAGGATCCTGTGAACACCTGGGCAGGGAAAGCCAGTAAGCAGCGCCCTTTGCCTCTTCTTCCTTTGCCTCCTGCGAGAGCACTACTGACACAGTCATGGGACCAGACCTCCCAAATTTGACCCACCAAAGGCTCATCAAGCCGCTCTTCCCCAAGGTCTCGACCAAGCGTATGCACGACGTCCTCGAGCACATGACCTCGTACTACAACCGCTACTACGGCGGGCCCACCGGCGAGGAGAGCTCGCAGTGGCTGCACGATCACATCCAGTCCATCATCGCCGAGTCCCCCTTCCACACCCACATCTCCCTCGAGTACTTCACCCATCGTTTCCCACAGTCTTCTATCATTGCCCGCTTTGAGCCCAAGATCCGCGACTTCGACAAGCCCCTGACCATCATCGGCGCCCATCAGGACTCGGCCAATTACCTGTTCCCGCTGCTGCCGGCGCCAGGTGCAGACGATGACTGTTCGGGCACGGTGAGCATACTGGAGGCGTTCCGTGTGCTGGCGCTGAGCGGCTTTGTGCCCAAGGACGGGCCTGTAGAATTCCATTGGTATGCAGCGGAGGAGGGCGGGCTGCTGGGGAGCCAGGACATAGCAGCGTATAAGAAGAAGGAGGGCGCCAAGATCGGAGCCATGATGGAATTTGTGCGATCCCCTTCCTTCCTGCGCTGTCTTGACCAAAGTGAGGCTACGGCTGACCTCGATCACAACAGGACATGACCGCCTTCATCGCCCGCAACGCCACAGAGAGCATCGGCTTCATCAAGACAGACGCAGACGCCCCACTAACCAAGTGGGCCGTGGAGCTGAGCGAGGCTTACATCTCCATCCCGACAAGCGTATATGAGCTGATGCCGTAAGTCATTCCCGCTTCTGCACCTCGGTTCGCATCATTGTCATGCAAACTTCAGTCTTGCTAGGAAGCTGACAGAATATATTTTCCGCAGCGGCGCCGGCTCTGATTACATGTCCTACACCAAGCTGGGCTTCCCATCGACGTTTGCAGCTGAAGGCAACCCAGTCGCGGGCGGCTATCCGGGCGAGTTTGACCCGTATGTCCATACCGTCAATGACAAGATGACGGTCGATGACGAGACTGGGTACTTTTCTATTGATGTGAGTGCCGCCCTTCGTCCTATCTCTTCTTGTCTCCCTTGCAGGCTGGGCCCAACATTGCAACGTGACTGATATATGGTGTGAACAGCATATGGCGAGGTTCTCCGAATTGGCCATCGCCTTTGCTGTAGAGCAGGGTGGTTGGGACAATGCCTGGAGGTGAGGCATATATACCAGAATATGGACGTGGATATTCTATCATCACATAAAACAGACACTT